>CM037864.1:37785619-38385619 GCA_021292105.1 Anadara kagoshimensis | reverse complement strand
GTTTTAAACCCAGTCAAGAATATTTCACTTATATCGAGACGTCACCAGCTAAAGGTAAAGTAGCCATAGAAAATCTTAACTTTGTGGTGCGCTAAGGACAGTGTACCGGTAGGGTTTTTAAATTGCCACGCCTGTTGTGATATGCTATCTGAGAGGATACCGCGAATTTCATTTTTACATGTCGAGTACATGGAGCATTCACTACCTATTTTTAAGCCTTGGTCAGGCCCAGGTTTCGAGCCCATGGCCTCTAACATACGGACTGTTAGAGAGCATCATCGATGTGACGAGACAAATATCATTCCCCATGTTAGACTTGGAATATCAATTCCTGAATAGAAAACAACAAAGACTATTACAATTGTAACTATAAATTACAAAACTAGATAGATATTCAATTTTTAGTTGACTTTTATTTTGTATTACTCATATTGTAAAGGTATTTAACAAATTGGATAAAACCGATACATTAATCAGTGGAAATTACTGATCTCAATATGTGTGTGTGTGTGTGTGTGTGTGTGTGTGAGAGAGAGAGAGAGAGAGAGAGAGAGAAGTTGTTAACTGACAGGAGAGAGATATTAACTGACAGGAGAGTGATGTTAACTGACAGGTGAGAGAGAAAGATGAAAAGAGAGATAGATGTTAACTGACAGGAGAGAGAAAATGTTAACCGACAAGAGAGATAGAGAGATGTAAACTGACAGGAGAGAGATGTTAACTGACAAGAGAGATAGAGTGATGTTAACTGACAGGAGAGAGAGATAGAGACAGAAAAAGAGAGATGTATGTTAGCTGACAGGAGAGGGATAGAGAGAGAGAGAAAAAGAGAGATGTATGTTAAGAGAGATGTTCAGTGACAGAAGAAGGCATAACACAATTTAACAATCTACAAGGATTTTGAAATAAGAGAGCGTCTATACCGGCAACTGCGCCATTCTTTGGCACTGAGCAAATAAAATTAGAAATAAATCCTAACAACAATAAAACATGTAATAAAAATTTAAGAACAATTAGATATGTTATTTAAAATTATCTGTAGCAAAGTATTCATTAATAAATCAAAATAAATTACTTGCTTCAATCATTATACAGGTAGCATCATTTGATTGAGTTAGCTTCAATCATTATACAGGTAGCATCATTTGATTGAGTTAGCTTCAATCATTATACAGGTAGCATCATTTGATTGAGTTAGCTTCAATCATTATACAGGTAACATCATTTGATTGAGTTAGCTTCAATCATTATACAGGTAACATCATTTGATTGAGTTAGCTTCAATCATCATACAGGTAACATCATTTGATTGAGTTAGCTTCAATCATTATACAGGTAGCATCATTTGATTGAGTTAGCTTCAATCATTATACAGGTAACATCATTTGATTGAGTTAGCTTCAATCATTATACAGGTAACATCATTTGATTGAGTTAGCTTCAATCATTATACAGGTAGCATCATTTGATTGAGTTAGCTTCAATCATTATACAGGTAACATCATTTGATTATTACTTCATCTCAATCTTTAAGATAAACTGTAGCTATATTACAACTACATACATGGTTAACAAACCGTTAAAGACATGATAAAAGAAAATGACTATCAGGACCTCAGTATATGCAACAGCCTCTTCTCTTCCACCTCCCAATCAAATACATGTATGTAAAACTTGCAAAAAAAAAATACCCAAAGCTTGTAAATATTATAGAACGATAAATGACGAAATGATAAATCAAAAACCATGTACAGACTAGGGAAGCTCTAAAACACCCACACCTTCCCCACCCAGTCGGTTGTTAAACATTCTAGTTATATTGCAGCAACAGTAACTTTATAAATAGTAAAAAACAACAATGACAGTCATGTAAAATTAAAGACACTTGAGACCTTTCGGCTCACCTGAGAAAAAGTATTGACACTACACGGGCTTGTAATCATTTAAATTTCTCTTTGCTACTAGTATTCTACGCTCCAAAAATATAGGCACAAATAGATCTTAAAATGTTGAGTATATGGTGGCTCTTTCATGGTTGTTTGTGTTAAGTAAAAAGAAATTTAATTAATTACAACTTCCCAAACCAAACAGCACGAGGTAAAAAATTACAAATATCATCTGTCGACTATCTGTCGAATACTCTAACCATTATCGAAAACGGTCATATTGTTCACAACTAACATCAATGTTATATAGTTACTTTTTATTGTTATGTATAGTCCGACTAATCAGACCACTAAACCCCCATTTTAATTGTTGACTTGTTGGAGGTTTGTGGTCTGACAGCTTCCATTATTGAATTCTTGAAATTTCTGGCGAAACGGCAGAAACGAAAGCACGCGTCGGTAACTTCCAGTATTTCCTTACCTCGCTCTTGCTGACAACATGGAACACTTCCTAAAACATTATTCTACCGATCCATGCTCAACTTTTAATTAAAATCCATCGATATCGGTAGAAATATAAGGTTTTCTAATGTCTTTTCAGCTCTCTGTCATTTTCGCATCGTGAAGACAATACTAATTTGCATTGACCAATCAAATCGCGCGTTGCATTTGGATGGTGAAACTCGCAGTCCTATCTTTAGAGAGCACGTGGACCCTTTTCCGGAAAATTTTCGCCCACAAACATCGCATGAATCATTGTGGATTTTCAAGTGCCACTTCAAGTTCGATTTATATTTCGATATGAATTGGCAAATCTTGCAAAAATACTAAGATTCTTCAACAAAACTCTCGTTCCGCCCCTCAAGCTCAAAAGACTTATCCATGTCTGAAACAAAAATGAATACTTTAAACAAGTTAAGACGAAGCAACGTTTTGTCATAGAACAAAATTGCTTTTATAGTGTTTAATAACAACAGCATACACAAATATATGTATGATGAGATGTTCACATAATTGCAGCTAACGTACAGTAAAATCCCAGCTAGGCGTACGTTATGATTTTGCAAAAATACTGCTAGGCGTACACCGAGAAAAAAATAATACTTGTTGTAGTTAAATATTTAAAGGTATATCTTGCACATGCGATTTGTATTTAAACTCTAATGTTTCTTTGTTTCAATTTTCTTATAAAACGATAAGATTAGCATTTAATTAAGGTGAAATTAAATTTTACGCCAAGGAGGGGTGTTGATTTTTCACCGACTGTCGATGATCAATTGTGTTTTCTGACATTATATGGCGATATTTGCGGGCAAATTGTAATGTCAAAGTATTACTGCCTTCAGCAACCAAAATTATAAGTGATATCCAAAGCTTGACCATTTAATTCCGAGTGTTAACATACCTTTAAACTTCAGTCAATGGGGCAATCAACCTCACACGGTCGCTTCGGCGATCCCAGCTTCCGTTAGACGTACACCGCAGTTTACATACTGTGATATTGCAAGCATAGGCTTTTCAAGCCCTTTAAGAAGTTTATGACCGTCATCACAATATTATTGATAAGAATGATGTATATGTATCCAAAATTACCCTCGATATATTTGACGTACCATAGTTCAATGTTCCTCTCATTCTTAATTTTTATTTTATACGTGACGGGTGTAGATGTTTAACAGAAGGTGCTTCCGGATCACCAGGCCTCACTTGATAGGTGAAAGGTAACGAAGTTAACTAAATTTGACAATTTTCAAGGTTTTTACTTTACTTTGGGGTCGTTTTTTTGGATATGGACTGGTATCTTTCTTTTTGTTTATTTCAACGGAAGTAATCTCAACAGCTTAATTGTTTTAAATGGCCTTTTTGCTAATGAAAGTAAAATGTAATTCCGAAGTGTTAATTAAAACTTTTGATTTCAGTCATGAAAAAAATCGCCACTGGTATATAATCATTGATTTTGTAAATAAACTAGACATAGAAAATAGACAGACAGATTAAAATAACATCTTTACAACGAATGGATAGATCAATCCATTGCAGACATTTAAGCTCCGAAACAGCGGCATACACGGGGTGCACGAAAACGCATTTTTTTAGGTTTACGTGTACATGTGTCCATAAGGCTAATATGCAGACTGCTAATTTAATAATAATAATAATAATATAATAAAGCTGCCAGATGTGGTGTATGAGGGTGGAAGCGAAAAAGGTTATGTCAGGAGCCGAGGAAACTAATCTGCGATCGACATCCAGGACAGACACCCGCGCAGAGTTGTCCAGGAGGGATAATGCATGAAGAATAGCGCCGATGCCAAGTTGAAAGACCTGATCAAAAGGAACTTTTTAAAAGTTTATCTGCACGATACGATTAACAAGTAGCTTAAAATACCCATGTAAACGTAATAGTATTTTGGAAATAACCTGACGCCATCGCTTACTTTTATCTGGTTTTTAAGTTCTGTGGCATGATTTTACAAATCTTTGCTAATTAGTACCGACACGTTAATTAGTCTATTATAGCCATTTATCATATTCGCACACTTAAAATATATTTAATCTGCAATCGATGCAATTAAGATATCTTATATTGTGACAGAAACATGCACCCGTTCATAATTCTTAAAAAACGGGTGTGTGTTTGTCTGGAGCCGTATATCTTATATGACAAAAATATGTTGGTCATATTAAAAACGTCATTCTTTAAATGAGTTGCTAATGCAATGATTCGTTGTACTTATTACCGAATATTTACTTCTTTAACCAATGAACTGTCTACAAATGGCGTTTATACTGCTATAACTTCTATTGTTGTGTACACTGAGAAAACCCAATACCTCGAGTTAGTTTCCTTTACATTTCTTTTTTTAATGTCGGTGCTTCAAAAATAAAAACAAAAAATGACATTCTAAACATGTTTATTTAAGGACCTTTTTTGCATATGAGTGGTCATGAAAATTAGCCTCTATGAAATCCGCCATACGTCTTTAAAATCCCATTTACAGGGAATGGGATTTACTGATACTGAAGTCACTGACAAAGACATGGTCTAAGGACCAAATTGAAGGCTTCAAAAGTATAGACAGACTGAAAAAGGAAAGTGGGTCAAGTAATTCAATTAAAGTGGGACCATATTGAAAAATAATATTACATTGTATCATCTGCCGCTGCTATATGTACCACTTTATGTAATTCTTAACTAAAAAAGTTTGCAGCACGACCGTTTCGGAATACAATTTATATTTTTACATTCTTAAACTCTGTTGGAGACCAAATGTAATTAAATGGCCAAAATTATCATAGATAAAATGACGTCTCTTATTTATTGCTTATGCAATTACGCGTGACGTTATTTATTTGCTGTTCCAGTGGTTGGCCATGCTTGTTGTAAGCAATAGTGTTTCAAGATTAAAAACTAAAATATAACTTTCCCCCCAAAAATGTGAAATGTAAATAAAATCAATGAACAGTCAGAAATTACGTAACAGTGCTATTACTTCCCTTGTCCTGTCAGCTAGCTCACGTTATTCAGTTAGCATTGCACGTCAATTTCTAGACAGGTCAAAACGAGGGCGCAGTGGCCTAATGGATAAGACGTTAGTCTTCAAATCCAGGGTCTCTCACCGCTGTGAGTTCGAGTCCCGCTCGGACCACATGTGGGAAAATTAATTTTTTTGCGTTCTATTTTGTGTTTATGTAATTCGGAATGTTTCGGGTTTTTAAGTACCGATAAAATGCGTATCATATGATTGGTTAATTGTAATACACGATGTTAAAATCCGTGCGTGTATAAAAACGCGAGTGTTCTCAGTCGTGTCATTCGAGATAGTTGCAAGAGAGTAACAAGTTGTTCAAGTATTTTAATGTAAAACCCACCCTCCCTACCCTTATTTACATAGGTGTCAGGTTTGCTGAATATATTAATTATCTCGTCGATGACATACAATTTTGTAATTTGTTGATTATGTTGATAATATTATATAAATCTTGCAACTATGCACTTCCTAAAATATGTTTGTGTTTTCATTCTTAGTTAGAAAAGAAAATATTTATTTTCGGAGGCACGAAGAAAATAAGTGAATTTTCCTTGCTGTTAGCCTTTACTGATTCACCTGGTATCAGTATAATGGACTGGGGGAGTGGTACGCTTGTCTGCGGTGTACTGACTCTGTGAGCTAACACGGTAAAGTCGTCCTGAGTGCGCGCTAGTACAAGGCAGACCATACAACACATTCGCACTTCACATGCATACACAAAAATTGTTCATAGATTAATCCATAGAGATTAATTAAATAGTTCTCGTCGCGAATAGCTGAAAAATTGCTGATGCGACGTTAAGCAACATTCAATCAACCATCTAGACAGGTCAATGGTTAAAACAAATAAGGACGACCTATCCATAAGCAAACAACATTGACATGTCCACTTGACCTTTAGTTGCATATTATATAGCGGTATATTTATGCAAGTTTAAGGAACACAAATGTTTATACCATTTTTTAAATTTATCATTCAATACATCAAAAATGGTATTGCATATCATGTTTTTTGCATCTATTGAATGATAATTTTTAATGGTATATGACATTTTTTTTGTCAACGTCATGGGAATGCACTAATTTTAAACATACATCCATGTGGAGTCATTGGTTGAGTGGCCAAGACAGTATTAGAGAAATTGGTGTTATATATATACGTGTGAGTTTGTGCAGTGTGTGTTAACTGCAGATCCAGGCTCCTACTTAACTAAGATTTCCTTAACTCAAATCTAGCAAAATTTGAAATCTAAGTAATTTTGATAATCTTATCACATTTCGGAATTTAAGGTATTAAACTTGTATTTAAAAGATAGCTTCTAGCTTTTAATATTTGCGCATTTTTGTTTTATCAAAAAAGTTTATTTGTACATATAAAAAAGGTAACTAAAATTTACTACATTTAAGTTAATGAAAATCTTAGTTAAGAAATGATTGCGAAATCTGATTGGAGACTGACACTGTCCATTGGTGGATCTTCTTATATGAATATAACCACTGCGGAAGCTCAGTTGGTAGAGTGCTCATTTGGTAAGTGGGTGGTCGTGGGTTCGTACCTTGACCGGGTCTGACCCAAGACTTGAAAGTGGGAGGTGACTGTTCTTTCGCCAAGCACTCGGCATTACGAAATGAAAGTCAAAGTTCTTTCGGATGGGAACTTAAAATAAACGAGATCCCGTATCACGGTGAGGTTGGCACTATAAAGAACCCTGCTGTATAATGCCATCAGCGCAACTCACAGGCAAAATTTCTGCACCTTCGCCTATAGCTGGCGACGACTCATATGAATATCTCTAAGAAAATGAATGAAATGAGACATTCGCCATCAAATTATTTCAAAACATGTTTTGTGCCTCAAATAATTTTGAGTGTCTTCAAATCACATAGCTAATTTCTACCATCTTTTCATTACCTAAAATATGAACATCCCCGGCGGGATTCGAACCCGCGGCCTCTGGATTAGAAGTCCAGCGCGCTATCCGCTGCGCTACGGGGACGGTTGTCAACATATCCTACCCGAAGCGTGATGTTATATAATATCAAATATTTTCAATAAACAGTGAGATTATTGTGTGTAATTTACTTGCTATCAATTTTGGTTGTTTTTTAATTAATGGAGCAATGAAACGTGTCGTACAAAGGTGCTGCGCGGAGTTTTCTCTGCTTTTAAGGCGACGCGACTGCCGACCAGGACATGTATGATGTATATACCTGTATTTGAATTAAATAGAAAAATCTTTAAGCACTTTAATTACAACGGATATATTACTTTAAATATTTGAAATGAATTCTCAATTTCTTTCCACGTCTGAATTTTAAAAACACGTAAAACTTTAATCTCGAGGTCTTTAATTCAGGAGTTTAGATCATGACGGCAAAACAATAACTTCAATAGGAGTTCGTTATGCTTGTAGGTTTATTTTTCTGGATATCCATGAAATTCGAGAGAACGGTGTTTGAGTGAACAATGTTACAGTAATGTTTAAATTAGATTATATTACCCATCTTAGTATTTTTCTTCGAAATATTTACAAGCAAAAAATGACAAATCTGCAGTTACGATTTCAAGATAAAATTTGGGCTTTGAATCTGAAACAATGATGTACCTTGATATTGATGAGCAATCATTTTTATCAGACTTTTTTCTGGGTCATTGAGATATAAAATTAATGGACTCTGCGCACACTGCGAAACTCAGGAATTCCTGTTATTATTAAATTCCTAATAAAAAATATGAAAAGGAACTTGACTTTATTTTTCATTTTGATTAAGAAAAATAGATATTTGTCATGCTTTCTGGTCCTCTATAGTCCGCCAATGAAAATAAATACGGACGAGTCTATTCTACACAAATATGTTATCGCATGCGTATGTTCACGCCTGCTTGCGTTTATTTCAAACCACCTTTTTATATGATCTCTATTTACATTATATAGAATCTTCCGTGTTTATAGACAATCTTCCAAAATATCACTGGCGGACTATACTGGGCCTCCCGCCTTGGCAAACGTTAACACGACTGCCATTTCCTTTGGTGTCGGTGAGGTCACAATCAACCTACGCCATTCGGCACTTGTGTCCCAGCTACAGAGTGGTCGTGTCTATTAATAATGAAGGTTTATATTTTTACAATTCAGTCAATGAAATCGTTAGAAATAAGTTAAATTAAACAAGAACCTTTACGTTAACTGCATTGGGTCAAGTTCTGTACCAGTATTTTTCTTGCTTTGGTGGCATTCAGTATCACATGTTATGCACAGAAGCCATGGCGCGAAAAAGAAGAAATTAACTGTCTATTTACAATCGAACATCATAATATCATAATCAATTTCTGCATCATCACATATTACTGGCGCTTCTCGCATGGTGGAAACTATCTTTGCTTAGATGTAAGATGTCCAGTCAACTTATTTCGTTAAATAAAAATTATATACACATCCCCGACGGGATTCGAACCCGCAGCCTCTGGATTGAAGTCCAGCGCGCTATCCACTGCGCTTCGGGGACAGTTGTAAGTCATTATCATCGTCGTCGTCGTCCTTATCATCATCTTGGTTGAATGAAGGTCTGAAAAGCTTTTACCTCGTTGTCCTGTTAAGGGTCATCTAAGTAGGAAAATTCAAGTGAAAACCATTTGGTTAAAAAGCGTGAAAGAGGGGTATAATTATGAAATTACCTACACAAGCGTGAAGATTTATAAATAAAAATACAGCAGGGATTGATAATTTAAGAGATTTTAAATATTTGTTGCATGTTTTTTTTATGAAAATAGTACAAAAATATACGTGTTGGGGAAAATAGGTTACACCTTGTATAACGAATTATTTTTAAAAAATGAAAAGATATTAAGATAGTCAACATCATAGAGCAGTGTAACGCCACATAGCGGTGCAAAGGGGCCAGAGTTTGTTAAAGAAATACGAGGTTTTTGAAAACTCGACAATTTACGGTTGATGTTATCTACGATTTATTTTCCTTTTAAACATGCGTGTACCAGGCGTGATATTTATATTCTAAGGCCACTAATAATCCAAAATACAGCAGGTAATTTAAAGTGCATGGTCACACAATACTGTTCTATTTAGATTGAGGTGAATATTGTTTGGTTCAGCCGAATATGCCAAAACAATAATCAAGTAATATACAAACTTAGCTTTTATAATCCTTCCTTGGATCGTTGGTAGCCTTAGAAATATGAACTATCACGTAGTACGTTTATTATATATGGTTATCATTTGAAGAAAAATACACAAATAAATTATAAAATTATAAAAAAAATATATGAACAAACAAACAATAAATAAATAAAAATAAACATTTTACTATTTAACAAGTTATTTATATATATGCAAACGTTTGAAATTCGAATTCCTATTCGCACTGGTATATTTGTCAATTGAAGGCAATATCCTGAAATGTCTGAACCTGTAACTTTATTGAATTCCATGAAATTTTGAAACCACAAGGAAAATGAAAATGTTCTTTGTGTTGACTGTTAAACATTATATTTGTAGTATTGGAACCATCTTTATTTAGTCTGCACACTTCGTAATTTTTCAATTTTCTTCAAACCGGATAATTTCTATCAATCATTCCTTTAAAGCCGAAAACGGTGGAGTTAGAAAACTGTAACTTTATTGAATTCCATGAAATTTTGAAACCACAAGGAAAATGAAAATGAAAATGTTCTGTGTGTTGACTGTTAAACATTATATTTGTAGTATTGGAACCATCTTTATTTAGTCTGCACACTTCTTAATTTTTCAATTTTCTTCAAACCGGATAATTTCTATCAATCATTCCTTTTAAGCCCTGTTACGCCACATAGCGGTGTTGCCGCATAAACGTGTTCCAACCATTCTATGCGGGAAAATTCAACGCATAAAAAGAACGCTTTTATGCGACAAAAAGGCTACCTTCCACCGCATAAAGAGAACGTTTAAAGCACAATACCATAATATCTTTCACTATCATCACCTATTTCTCCATCACCATTACCACTTTCACTAAAGACACCACCACTGTCTCTATCATCACCACCATATTATTATTATTATTATTCCCTACCCTCGGGGGTAAGGGGTATATAATAATACCGGTGTGTGTGTGTGTGTGTGTGTGTGTGTGTGTGTGTGTGTGTGGATAATTTGGTTTCGTGCATTTGAAAGAAAACAGTACATCCGATTGAGTTGATACTTGGTCAGTTGATTTATTATGGTGGTGAGTGGTATGGCACTGCCACCACCACGTCACCATTAATGTCACCACCACCGTTTTTGTCGAGATATAAGCTCTTTTTAAGATTCGATAAAATTAGTCATCTTTATGCGTCAAAAAGGCACCCTTGCGCCGCATATAACCAACACATCTTTATGCGTTGAACGCCGCCGCATAAACGTGGTCGGCCTCTTTATGCGTTGGAATTCACCGCATAGACGTGCCGGGCGCGTTTATGCGGCAACACCGCTATGTGGCGTAACAAAGCCCAAAACGGAGGAGTTAGAAAACTTTCAGTTTGAATTGAAATTGAAAATTTTACGGAATGTGCAGCCTTTTTGAAATAAGATTTTGATCAGATACTGACATTGTGCATTAGGTCACTTTCCAATAAAATGATACACTAGAAAAACTTGTAAAGTTTTGTAAAATGTGGACGAGAACTATTTTATCAATCTCTATGGATTAATCTATGAACAATTTTTTGTATGCATGTGAAGTGCGAGTGTGTTGTATGGTCTGCCTTGTACTAGTGCGCACTCAGCACTCACTCCATACTGATACCAGGTGAATAAGTAAAGGTCAAGGGCAAGGAAAATTCACTTATACAAGAAAAATTCACTTTCCCACATGTGGTCCGAGCGGGACTCAAACTCACAGCGGTGAGAGACACTGGATTTGAAGACTGACGTCTTATCCATTAGGCCACCGCGGCCTCCTGAAAAAACGGGGTTTTAGTAATGAATATGGTTTAGTGTGGAATCGACAGCTCACCGTGGCTTGTAAGATATATCCTGACATCAGCTATTTATTTTTCCGTAGCTTTTCGGTCATTAGCTATCCATGTCTCGGTCACACTCGGCAGCCGGTCTTCCCGGACTCCTTATTCGATAGCGAGGCCGCGGTGACCTCATGGATAAGACGTTAGTCAACAAATCCAGGGTATCTTACCGCTCTAAGTTTGAGCCCCGCTCAGACCATATGTGGGAAAATGAACTTTCCTTGTCGTTGGCCTTTACTGGTTCACCTGGCATCAGTATAATGTGACTGGGAGAGTGGTACGCTTGTCAGCTGCGTACTGACTCTGTGAGCTAGCACGTTAAAGTCGCCTTGAGTGCGTGCTAGTAGAAGACAGACGCACTTCAGATGCATACATGAACTTGTTCATAGATTAATACATAGAAATTAATGAAATAGTTCTCGTCGCAAATAGCTGAAAAATTGCTGATGCGACGTTAAGCAACATTCGTTGTTATGTTGTGATGTATACATTGTAAGTTTTTTTGTTGTTGTCATATTTTTACAACCACGTTCAAAATGCAAAATGTGGCATATATATTCATTTAATAACTCTAATCAATTTTGACCTTAAATATACTTGTATTAATTCATATGACCCTGAAATTATTTGTAAACGTGAGTTTGAAACATCGCTCCATTTATTTGGAGTTAAATAAACTGAACTAGTTGTCCTTATGTCCTTAATTACAGATTTATAACAAGTTTAACTTTAAATTATTTTTTTAAACAAATATGTATGTATATTTTTAATTATGTAAATATTTGTAGTGTCCGTTTGTCATGTTTGGCCGAATGTAAATGTTTTATTGATTTTGCGATGTTTTATTAAAAAAATTGGCTTTTATTATTTACATGTGACACTTAAATAAGCTATACTATTATTATTATTATTATTATTATTATTATTATCATCATGCATCATTATTATGTTAAAACAAAAGCCATTTCGGTGTCCATATTCCACCTCGGAGATTTTTAACAAACTTGGGAAAATATGGCAGTTGTTTAGCTACATTTCGGCAGTTGCTATCTACAGTACATGCCTGTCGAAAGTTTAACAATCAGCTAACGAATTAGCGCCTAATTGACAGCTCAGTTTGGCTTCTCGTTGGCAGGGGCGTAGCTTACTATGAGGCAACTGAGGCAACTGCCTCAATAAAAATCAGTCGTATTATATTGTTTTCACAGAAACACGAAAAAAATAGAAAAGGATAAAAATAATTAATACTCAAAATATGAAATTATTATGTTAAAGGTACCAAAGAGTTACTCACTTGTTGTAAAAGGAGTTTTGGTGTCACATTGAAGAATTAGTTTTGAATTTTCCAGACCATTTCGTATTTTTCATTTCAAAGGTACCACCACATTTTGTACGTTAGTCACTGTTAATAAACTGCTGTCTTTTCGACGGCTGACTCAATGAAAATCTTGAGTGAAACTTGAGTTACTAAGTTGTTTTATTTGTTTTTCGGGGGAGCTCCTTGGTTTGAAGCACTTTCGAAGCTTCTAATTTTTGCCTCGGTTATAATTGGTTCCTATCTACGCCCCTGGTTGGCTATTAGTCGGCAGTTTTTCACAAGCTGCTATCTAGCTCTTTGTAGTGCCTTGACACTAGCTATCCATAATCTCGGAAACCAAGCTTCGATTCCTTTTTAGTTATCTTAGTGTTAAACGTTTGACAGGTCTGTACTGTATCTCTCGACACCTTTTCAGCACTACAGCTATCCATATATTGGTCACTAAACAAAAGGGCTTAATACTTGTTTTCGTTAGTTCAGTGTTAAGCTTTCGACAGGCCTGTATGTTCATGTACTTTAGAATTTATTATTTTCAAGTACATGTACTAAGATGGCCGTTTGTTATAATGCATGTACATTACAGACCTGTCGAAAGATTAATGACTTGGCTAACAAAAAAGTCAAAGTTCCAGACCTTGATGGCAGGGTTTGCTGAAACTATCATTCTAAATTAACTTTAGACGGGCTATGTGTGCTGTCAGTATAATTAGGAAAAAAAAGAGTATTTCAGTTTTACATTATAATGGTCATTTTGAGTGGCACAGAAGTAAAGTACATGTGTAAAGTAGACAACTACAATCGATGACGTAGTACACCGAAATTGATATAAACCGGATTTTTTCAGAAATCCGTGGCATATCATGTATATTAATATTACATAGTGTGTGTGTGTGTGTGTGTGTGTGTGTGTGTGTGTGTGTGAATAATTATCAAAAGTATTTCCAGAAAAGACATAATTGCCGACAAATGTATATTATGTATATTATGAAATCTAAACCCTGTATCTCCAGACTATGGGTGCCTGGTTTAATATTAAATCAAATAAAAGGGAAAAGGTAAACACATGAGCTTCCATCACACCATCACATGTAAGGCTTCGTTTGTTTGTTCGTTGGCATTAGTTTCCAATATTATTAAGATTATGCTAGCAATAAGATACTTTAGAAGTCTTGGCATATGACAGCTGTTTCGTATCAGTGTGATAAGTTCGCGGTCAAGATGAGTAAAATTTCACTTGTTTAGAACTGATATACATGTATGCCACATGGTCTTTTTGACGTATATTTTTCTGTGTTAATCTTACCGACTATACAAAAATAAATATTTACATTCACCCGTCAAACAAGTTGTATCAGACAGTTAAGATTTTTGGCCTTGGATAAAATGTAGCATGACCAGATTGTCCTTACGCTGGATACCTCTGTAACACTGGATACATCTGTACCACGTTGTAACAAGCCGAAGACATCTGTAACACACTTAAAGCATTTGCTCTGTAACATGCTGGATACATCTGTTCTGTAGCATGCTTGATACATCTGTTCTGTAACACACTGGATACATCAGTTCTGTAACACACTGGATACATCAGTTCTGTAACACACTGGATACATCAGTTCTTAACACACTGGATATATCTGTTCTGTAACAAGCTGGAAACAAACTGGATATATCTGCTCTGTAACACGCTGGATACATCTGTTCTGTAACACGCTGGATACATCTGTTTTGTGACATGCTGGATACATCTGTTCTGTAACACGCCTGATACATCTGTTCTGTAACATGCTGGGTATATTTGTTCTGTAACACGATGGATATATCTGTTCTGTAGCATGCTTGATACAACTGTTCTGAAGCATGCTTGATACAACTGTTTTGTAACAAACTGGATATATCTGTTCTGTAACACGCTGGATACATCTGTTCTGTAACAAACTGGATATATCTGTTCTCTAACACGTTGGATACGTCTGCTCTGTAGCATGCTTGATACAACTGTTGTGTAACAAACTGGGTATATCTGTTCTGTAACAAACTGGATACATCTGTTCTGTAACACGCTGGATATATCTGTTCTGTAAAACGCTAGAAACATTTGTTATGTAACGTACGTAATAATAAACTTTTACAATGATCATTGCTTTCTCACGTTCAGGATCATTAACCACTTCATAGACTGGATAAACTGATTTATTTTTTTCTCATGACATTAAAAATCCGCGAGTTGAGATAAAACCCAATATAACTAATTCAGCGGATATTGAAAACCCATTATCAATGAGGGCAATCTGGATTTTACAGCATACCACATTAGGATGATGGACGAGATAAAAAATCAGCTGATTAAAACAAATCTTGATATATCAAAACACTGAGCATTTATAAAGTAAATCTAAATGTGAAAAATCCATCTAGTGAAAAGATGAGGATGATAGGAAAATCAGTTTTTTAGTTTGTTACAATCTTGAGTTAAATTCGCAAACTTACAGTGAATAGTAATAATATTGTTACATAGACATGTTTCTGGGACTACTTCTGTTGATTTTAACTAGAGTATTGGCAAGCAATGGTCAAGGACAATGTGAAACAATTACTCTTAAGGAATGTATAAAGGATTTACCGTATAATCAAACTAAAATGCCGAATTTTTTGGATCATCCATCACAAGATGTGGCCACAGTCCAAAGCCGGTCCTTAATGTCTTTCAGCAATGTTTGCGGCATAAATTACAGGAATTTTCTATGTTCGATGTACGTACCCGTCTGTACAGTGTTACCTGAGGCCGTCCCACCCTGCAGATTTACCTGTACAGTAGCTAGGAGGAACTGTGAACATGTTCTCAATGAAGCTGGTATTCAGTGGCCGGATCATTTGGAATGTTCAAAATTCCCGGTCAGTGGTTTATGCGTCAATTTTACAGGTAATCTTAAACTTAAAACTTTTCTCATGCTGTTTAATATGGTAGCCCACTTGTGTCATTATTTCGTCCTTTCGCTTTGCATTATTTCGCCATTTCATATGGCGTTATTTCGCCATTTTGTGTGACGCAATTTCGTCTTTTCGTGTGGCACTATTCCGTTCTATCGTATGACGTTATTTCGTCTTTTCGTATGACGTTATTTCGTCTTTTCGTATGGCTTTATTTCGTGTTTTTGTATGACTTTATTTCGTCTTTTCGTATGGCGTTATTTCGTCTTTTCGTGTGGCGTTATTTCGTCTTTTCGTATGGCTTTATTTCTTGTTTTTGTATGACTTTATTTCGTCTTTTCGTATGGCGTTAATTCATTTTTTCGTGTGACGTTATTTCGTCATTTAATTATAGCACTTTTTTCTGTGGCGTTATTGAAATTCCGTTAATTCTTCAGGTAAACTCACCACACAAAAAGGCGAAAAACTCCACGTGATACTTTAATGTGTTATTTTGAATTCCAGTTGATGATCATATATGTCCAATTATGTGACAAAAAAAGTAGTATCAGCATTTGTAACAGCGACCATATACTAACCGGTATATTATTAGTTACACAGTGTGTTGGTGACCTAATATGGTTTATACAGGGTCAGTAAATTCCATATCGGGCGAGGGCGAAGCCTGACCCTGTATAAGCCATATTAGGTCACCAACACACTGTGTAACGATTAAATCCTATCGATCACACTAAAGAGTAACGTTGATTGCCTGTACAGACAGAGTCTTCATAAGAGACTACTGGATGTTATAGTAACCTATACTTTCCGTTTAGACAAACCAAATTAACCCTTTTCTATACCACATTAGGTCACTAAAACACTGTGTAACGATTTATCAAACCAGTAACATCAATAACTCATTTACAAATCCATTATGAATGTATCAACGACATATGACTGATGACTGGGTTGGAAATACCCAGCTGTCGTTGGGCTTTCTGTCACACAAACTACTGAAAATAATAATCAATTTGACTTACTAGCAACTTCCGTCAAAGAAATCATTTGCACAGTCATCCTTGGTAATCAAATATTTTGTTTTAGTATCATCACATCTTTACGTTTTTGACGTAAATAGACGTGTTTACAAAGGGGCCGCCATTGACGTTGGTCAGGGGAAGTAACTCTCATACTTACAAGATATAAAACAGGCCTGCCCGACATGGATTATATTAGGTCACCACGTGACCGATATTGTCGAATGAAATTCACAGAAACTAGTGAGAGGTAGGATATAATTACATACAGTTACATGGTTACAAATTACTTCCCAAAATATGTAAAATAACTAATTTCTGAGTGTGTGCATAATTAAAAATAATAAATTATTTTTTTTCATGATACACATTTCATTTAAATTGACAATAGAAATTGAGAAAAAATGAAATTTTTAACATGATTATACTTTTTAAATCCCATTATAGTTGCGTACTTGTGTACAAAAAGCACCATAACAAACCTTAAAAACATTATGTGATTTTGGCGCCATTTTGTCCGCCATATTGAAAATAGCGGTTATGTCGGATTTCTTGGTTGGCCCCATACCTGAAAATAATATCCAGGTAATGAACTATAATCATGTCAAATTTCATGCTTCATTTTAGCAACAAAAAAACCACACAATTTCATAATTTTTGCACGAATCTGTTGGACTTATTATGTACACTTATTGATAAAATAATATTTAAAGTTTTTATTCTCTCCGTATAAATGCATTCATTTTCGAATATTTGCTATGTGTTCGTTGTTATTTTTGTTTATATTTGAAATTCTAACATGGCCTGCGTTTTCCTTCATATGAAACATGAAGATGCCAGCCGTGGTATAACAAACGATATACAGTTAAACCTGCCTTAAGGGCCACCTCTATATAAGGGCCACCTGCTTATAAAGGCCATTAGAATTGTATCCCAATTGTTCTCTATGCATATAATTTTAACCTGTGTTTAAAGGCAACTTTTATTGGTTCCCTTGGATTAAGAAATAATCGACATTTACCACAGCCACCTCGTGATATATTCTTCCGCATGTGAACTCCGGCCTGTGTATTATTCGACGATATACCACAGGTAAATGTTGATTATTTCTTAAATTATTTCGGAGCATGACAAGAGCATTTTATGTTAAAAATTCATGAGTTTTATTTCGAAGTAATTTTTAAAAAATATTTTAAAAATACTGCTTCGCAGTTCATCCGAGTTGTTAGTTTTAATATCTGGTTCATTACTTGGTGAACCAGGAAAATAACAGTCATTTCTTGTATATTATTTGTTATTGATTTTTTTATGAAACGAATACAATGCATTTGCGATCTTAATTTTCATGACATATATATAAAACAGAGAAAGGCATAAGAAATTTGGATAACGTTCTTGGAAGCTTCATCGAACACGCTGGCGTGAAAAGACCAAATAAAAATGAATTATTTCGCATTTGGCTCTTAAACTCTACCTTAGACTAGTACAACAGAGACAAATAGTTCAGATTTTCATACATAAATACAAAGCAATGATGTCAGTTTCTGTTTAAAAAAATAGAATAAAGTCCGTGAAAATTTAAATGTACGGTGGCGTGGAAGGGTCAAATAAAAAAAGTTGGCTTTTCCACGCCATTGTAGTAAAACCAATGTGTATGAGTAAACAAATCAGTAAATCGCGGTGAAGTATATGATAATTTAATGATTTAGACTAAACATATGTAAATATATACGAAAAAGTAAAAAAAAAATGTTGCATCAATAATGAGATCCGGTTTGGTCATACACACTATGGCTTTTTTATAAACTGTGGTGACGTGTGGAATTGTATAACATATTAAACAGTTACAACAGTATTAACATAGGAAGGAAAGGATGGGCTACGTTTTAATTTTCGTTTTAACAGTATTTGTTGTTGAAGTTTCATCTGCATTATTTAAAAGTAAGTAAAACGCTTTTGTTTCGAAAATTAACCATATATTACTACAACTTTTTAACCACGGTCCTGTCTCACAAAAGGTTCTAACTTTAAAACACGATTTTGTTACAAAAATTAACCCTGTATTACGACAACTTCTTAACCAGGGTCCTGTTTTACAAATGGTTCTAGCTTTAAAACATGATTTTGTTACAAAAATGATCATGTGTTGCTATAACTTCTTAATTAGGGACTTGTTTACCAAAGATTGCCGGTTTATCTAAAACACGATGTTGTTACAAAAATTAACCCTGTTTTACTACAACTTCTTAACCAGGGTCCTGTTTCACAAAGGGTTCAAGCTTTAAAACACGCTTTTGTTACAAAAATTAACCCTGTTTTACTACAACATAATTACAAACTTCACGTTGTTACACAATTTAGAGCCTTTTCATTGGTTGTCGTCTTGCAAAAACACGGTGTTATTTAAGAATTGAATTGCACTTTTTACGTTGTTATCGGGGTGTAACAACGTGAAAATTATCACAAATTGTGTAAAACCGCGTAGCGTAGCGCAGCGGTTTTACGCATAATTTGTGATAATTTTCACGTTGTTACACCCCGATAACAACGTAAAAAGTGCAATTCAATTCTTATAATTACAAACCAACCTTGAAATTTAAGTTTTCAAGCTGACCTACATTTCCGAACTGAGCAGCTGATTTTCAGAAAATCGACGTTACAAGGTTGAACTGTGTATTAATACAATAAATGACATCTTTATAAAACAATAAAATATCCGATAAAAAAGCTGAAATATTTTTGAATTTATATCTTTTTATTTATTTCCTAGTTATTTTCAGTCAACATATAAATTAGGTTACATTTAAATTCATTGACAAAAAGGGATTATATTATGTCTCGCAATCATGAAAACAAACAACACTTTGTACAACGTCAAAGTGACGGCCAAACGTTTGTATGACAGGCGTGTTTACATTTTGATTTTACCCATAACATAAGAAAAACTGTATTGGTTGAATGAACAGTGTGTTAAACAAACCCTGAAACCAACTATTGACATGGAATTAATGTTTTCTTGGATGAATTAATGTTTTACCACCTATGGAATGGGTGTGAGATGAGGGATTCTGTCACCGTTGGTAGCTGTATGGGCTGATCAGGGACATTTTGAGAAGGTAAACAAGCGGTAAGGGTGAACATTAGACTGGAATATACATGTAGTATGTTATCAATTTTATTAAATTATTATTGACAGGCCTACCTACCACTGTCATTATCACCATCAAGATCCAGTTCAGAACCAACCATCTGACTTATCTGCACACTGGCATTCCTGATCCCCGGCTATACATTGTCTGGGGGAAATAAAATTTCTTTGCATTCAAAAGGATGCGTACACGTATGTGATGAATTTCAAACAAAACACCCCGCACTGAGGGTTGGCATCCGAGAATACCATGGTGCGTGTCATATTGCTTATACTTAGTAGCCTATAGACAAGTAAAATGCTCGGTGACGATAAAATGTCGATTTTGAAATATACAATCTTAAATGTAAATTATTAAAAAATATCGGTGAAAATTAATCAGAACATGTTTGAATTAATTTTTCAAAATTTGAATTTATAAATAAATCCAAGTATTTTAATGTTTCTGTGTGAAATCGTTCCCGACCTCCCCGTTTGTTTACAATCTTAAAATGGCTGTTCAGAGATGGGTTATCCCCGAAACAGGCCCAAAGTAGTTCCGGTAGAAAACGTTGTTATTGGAAAATAACACCGTGTTTTTGCAAGACGACAACCAATGAAAATGCTCTAAATTGTGTAACAACGTGAAGTTTGTAATTATTTTCCAATAACAACGTTTTCTACCGGAACTACTTTGGGCCTGTTTCGGGGATTACCCATCTCTGAACAGCCATTTTAAGATTGTAAATAAACGGCGAGGTCGGGAACGATTTCACATAGAAACGTTAAAATATTTCGATTATTTTTTATAAATTCAAATTTGAAAAATTAATTCAAACATGTTCTGATTAATTTTCACCGATATTTTTAATAATTTACATTTAAGATTGTATATTTATGAAATATTTTTCAAAATCGACATTTTATCGTCACCGAGCATTTTACGTGTCTATACTGTAGTCTATAGGCTACTAAGTATAAGCAATATGACACGCACCATGGTATTCTCGGATGCCAAACCTCAGTGCGGGGTGTTTTGTTTGAAATTCATCACATACGCAACCTTTTGAAAGCAAAGACATTTTATTTCCCCCAGACAATGTATAGCCGGGGATCAGGATAAATATTTTGAAGAATGCAATGCCAGTGTGCAGATAAGTCAGATGGTTGATTCTGAATTGGATCTTGATGATAATGACAGTGGTAGGCCTGCCAATAATAATCTAATAAAATTGATAACATACTATATTCCAGTCTAATGTTCACCCATACCGCTTGTTTACCTTCTCAAAATGTCCCCGATCAGCCTATACAGCTACCACCGGTGACAGAATCCCTCATCTCACATCCATTCCATAGGTGGTAAAACATTGGTTCATCCAAGATTACATTAATTCCATGTCAATAGTTGGTTTCAGGGTTTGTTTAACACACTGTTCATTCAACCAATGTAGTTTTTCTTATGCTATGGGTAAAATCAAAATGTAAACACGCCTGTCCTACAAACGTTTGGCCGTCACGTATGACGTTGTACAAAGTGTTGTTTGTTTTCATGATTGCGAGACATAATATAATCCCTTGTTGTTAATGAATTTAAATGTTGACTGAAAATAACTAAAAAAATGAATAAAAAGATATAAATTCAAAACTATTTCAGCTTTTTTATCGGATATTTTATCGTTTCATAAAGATGTCATTTATTGTATCACTACGCAGTTCAGCCTTGTAACGTCGATTTTCTGAAAATCAGCTGAACAGTTCAGAAATGTAAGTCAGCTTTAAAAAATGTTAAATTTTGGGTTTGTAATTATAAGAATTGAATTGCACTTTTAACGTTGTTATAGGGTGTAACAACGTGAAAATTATCACAATTATCGCTACGCTACGCGGTTTTAATCAATTTGTGATAATTTTCACGTTGTTACACCCCGATAACAACGTAAAAAGTGCAATTCAATTCTTAATTCAGGGTCCTGTTTCATTAAAGGTTCAAGCTTTAAAACACGATTTTGTTACAAAAATTAACCATGTGTTGTGTACTACAACTTCTTAACCACGGTCCTGTTTCACAAAAGGTTCAAGCTTTAAAACACGCTTTTGTTACAAAAATTAACCATGTATCGTGTACTACAACTTCTTAACCAGGGCCATGTTTCACAAAAGGTTCAAGCTTTAAAACACGCTTTTGTTACAAAAATTAACCATGTATCGTGTACTACAACTTCTTAACCAGGGCCATGTTTCACAAAAGGTTCAAGCTTTAAAACACGATTTTGTTACAAAAATTAACCATGTATTGTGTACTACAAATTCTTAACCAGGGTCATGTCTCACAAAAGGTTCAGGCTTTAAAACACGATTTTGTTACAAAAATTAACCATGTATTACTACAACTTCTTACACTAAAGGCCTGTCTCACAAAAGAATCAGGCTTTAAAACACGGTTTTGTTACAAAAATTAAATATGTATTACTACAACTTCTTAACCAGGGCCCTGTTTCACAAAAGGTTCTAACTTAAAAACACGATTTTGTTTCAAAAATTAACCCTGTTTTACGACAACTTCTTAACCAGGGTCATGTTTTACAAAAGGTTCTAACTTTAAAACATGATTTTGTTACAAAAATTAACCAGGTATTACTAAAACTTCTAAACCAGAGTCCTGTTTCACAAAAATGTTGAGGCTTTAAAACACGCTTTTGTTTCAAAAATTAACCCTGTTTTACTACAACTTCTTAACCAGGGTCCTGTTTCACAAAAGGTTTAGACTTTAAAACACGCTTTTGTTTAAAAAATTAACCATGTATTACTACAACTTTTTAACCAGAGTCCTGTTTCACAAAAGGTTCAAGCTTTAAAACACGTTTTTGTTTCAAAAATTAACCATGTATTACTACAACTTCTTAACCAGGGTCCTGTCTCACAAAAGGTTCTAACTTTAAAACACGATTTTGTTACAAAAATTAACCCTGTATTACGACAACTTCTTAACCAGGGTCCTGTTTCACAAAAGGTTCAAGCTTTCACACACGATTTTGTTACAAAAATTAACCATGTATTACTACAACTTCTTAACCACGGTCCTGTTTCACAAAAGGTTCAAGCTTTCACACACGATTTTGTTATAAAAATTAACCATGTATTACTACAACTTCTTAACCACGGTCCTGTTTCACAGAAGGTTCAAGCTTTCACACACGATTTTGTTATAAAAATTAACCATGTATTACTACAACTTCTTAACCACGGTCCTGTTTCACAAAAGGTTCAAGCTTTCACACACGATTTTGTTATAAAAATTAACCATGTATTACGACAACTTCTTAACCATGGTCCTGTTTCACAAAAGGCTCAAGCTTTCACACACGATTTTGTTATAAAAATTAACCATGTATTACTACAACTTCTTAACCAGGGTCCTGTTTCACAAAAGGTTCAAGCTTTCACACACTATTTTGTTATAAAAATTAACCATGTATTACGACAACTTCTTAACCACGGTCCTGTTTCACAAAAGGTTCAAGCTTTCACACACGATTTTGTAACAAAAATTAACCATGTATTACGACAACTTCTTAACCACGGTCCTGTTTCACAAAAGGTTCAAGCTTTCACACACGATTTTGTTATAAAAATTAACCATGTATTACTACAACTTCTTAACCACGGTCCTGTTTCACAAAAGGTTCAAGCTTTCACACACGATTTTGTTATAAAAATTAACTATGTATTACGACAACTTGTTAACCACGGTCCTGTTTCACAAAAGGTTCAAGCTTTAAAACACGCTTTTGTTTCAAAAATTAACCATGTATTACTACAACTTCTTAACCACGGTCCTGTCTCACAAAAGGTTTTAACTTTAAAACACGATTTTGTTATAAAAATTAACCATGTATTACTACATTTTCTTAACCACGGTCCTGTTTCACAAAAGGTTCAAGCTTTCACACACGATTTTGTTACAAAAATTAACCATGTATTACTACAACTTCTTAACCACGGTCCTGTCTCACAAAAGGTTCTAACTTTAAAACACGATTTTGTTATAAAAATTAACCATGTATTACTACAACTTCTTAACCACGGTCCTGTCTCACAAAAGGTTCTAACTTTAAAACACGATTTTGTTATAAAAATTAACCATGTATTACTACAACTTCTTAACCACGGTCCTGTCTCACAAAAGGTTCTAACTTTAAATCACGATTTTGTTATAAAAATTAACCATGTATTACTACAACTTCTTAACCACGGTCCTGTCTCACAAAAGGTTCTAACTTTAAAACACGATTTTGTTATAAAAATTAACCATGTATTACTACAACTTCTTAACCACGGTCCTGTTTCACAAAAGGTTCAAGCTTTCACACACGATTTTGTTATAAAAATTAACCATGTATTACTACAACTTCTTAACCACGGTCCTATTTCACAAAAGGTTCAAGCTTTCACACACGATTTTGTTACAAAAATTAACCATGTATTACTACAACTTCTTAACCACGGTCCTGTCTCACAAAAGGTTCAAGCTTTAAAACACGCTTTTGTTACAAAAATTAACCATGTATTACTACAACTTCTTAACCAGAGTCCTGTTTTACAAAAGGTTTAGGCTTTAAACCACACTTTTGTTACAAAAATTATGTAAAAAAATAAAGTTCCATTTGCATTATTTAAAAGTAAAGTAAAACAATTTAATTACAACAATCAATCATGTATTACTACAACTTCTTAACCAGGGTCCTGTTTCACAAAAGGTTCAGGCTTTAAAACACGCTTTTGTTACAAAAATTAACCATGTTTTACTACAACTTCTAAACCAAAGGCTTTTTCACAAAAGGCTCAAGCTTTAACACACGATTTTGTTACAAAAATCGATCATGTGTTACTATAACTTCTTAATCAGGGACCCGTTTAACAAAATGTCCCAGCTTTATCTAAACATGTTTTAAAAAATTAACCATGTATTAATTTTATAAATTCTAAACCAGGGGCCTGTTTCACAGAATATTTCAGCTTTATCTTAAACAAGATTTTTTTTACAAAAATCAACTTTGCATTACTGCGACTTTAAAACCAGGGATATATTACAAAAGTTGTCGTACGAAAGGTCTCACTAGATACCACTATCCACCACTAACCGGAAATTATATTTTACCCAATTTATGCTCCTTAACCTTATAACACAAGGGATAACTTTGATCGTCTGGCTCACGGTGAAGTTTGGTGTTTACCGATAACAATCATTTTCCGACGTTCCAGCAGTTAAAGTCTGATTTCATAAAAACTCATAATTTACGAAATTCTGCGATCAAATTCAATAGTAGCCTTAAAGAAATACCATAGTTTAATTTTTTATAACACTTCTCGACTTATTTTTATTTATTTTCTTCTTTTTTATGGAATCTACGTTATATTAATGCTGTACAAATAACGTTTGGCAATGGACTAAAAACTATATAAAAAAGAAAAATATTGTATGATAAAACCATAGCAATACCGTTTTCTCCGTAAAATTAACGTATTACTTTGTTCAATAAAACGTAAAATTCATCGTACTCTTTCACTGAAAGTAAACGTTCAACATTTTGGGCTAAATCTAAAGTCAAGTTTGACGAAGCTAACTCCGGATTTGACACAGGATTACCAAGAATTATAGGTGAATTAAAAAAACCACGAACAAAAACAAGTAAAATTAAATGCGAAGTATTGTAGTATATGTTAATAGTATTGTACATGTATATATTTATGTTTTAAGCACCACCAGGATCTAGTCCTCGGGGTTTAGCAGTGGTCAATGGAAATGCAACTGCTGTCACGCTTAACTGGCAACCACCATCAATACCCAATGGGCAAATTACAGGTATATTCTACTATTATAAGACTTGATGCAATGGATAAGTCTTATACTGTTTTCTGGCTTCATCAGAAGCTGGATGCAACATCATTTCCCAATGAAAAAAATCTTTATCTAAATGTATCCAAATTTTTGAATTAATGATGTCGAATTATTTATTACTATTTATTTATTTAATGTTAATCTTGAAATTCTGCATGGTGTTAGAATATAAGGCCAAAACAAAGGTTTGTTCCATATATCAAAAACAAACATACTTATCCACCTTATATATGATACTATTCTACATAATGCATAGCCTTGTTTGACACATCAACTGCCAAACACATGTAGCTATTGACTCTGATACTTAATTCCAAAAAGCATGAACATTGTTTGTCTTTAAACCATCAAAGAGCATTTAACCACCCGTGGTTACAGCGAGTAGTCTCGGCAGCTTTACCACCCTGTTATTACCCAGAGCCTTCACACAGAATATGAAAACTGTTCTATCTTGTGAAGTGCAAAATTCAGCAATTATCAGAAAATTATATAAAACAATAGTTATAAGACAATATATTCATCACAATACAACATAATAGTCAAGTTTTTACACTCCCATATGTTCAATACTTGAACCTAGAAAGGGTTTTTCCTATGACGCTTTCTTGCAGTTTTGTGTTCTTTATGGTCGCTAGAGTAAAATTACATTAGTTGTCCCGAGGGAAACAACAGGAAAATAAATCCAAGATGGCTGCCAAAATGGTTAAACAACAGCTTGTTATATACCATTTTACGTGTTTCAAGTATGGGGAATTCATTTCTGGTGTTTTCAATATTTGATGCAATTTATCGACATCTTTGCTATTATGCTCTGTAACCTGTGTTCATCTATTGTTTTGTTCCGGTAATATGTTTTTATAAATTTGAATATTTGAGAGGTTGATTTTAATGATGAGGAGAAAGAAGTTGCGCTTGCTAAAAATTCACTAATTGAAACGTGTGCAATCCCTCTAAACAACAAAAAGTATTATCTTTAACATGGATTTTCTAGCCACTTACGAGGATAAATTTCAAATGTAAATACTGCATATTTGCAGTACTCCATGTAATAAATTGAGCGGTGGACTTGTAGAAAAATTGAGAACCCCATATCTCGAGTATCTCCATATTTATCAACACTTAGGCATGCAGCGAGGTATTGTGTTATTGAGTGTATTCAACTTAATGTATCAATCTATATTTTCATCTCAGTTGCAATGTGATACATTTGTAGCAAGACTCATTAAATTATCTTAACAAACAATGCTGCCAAGATGTAAAAAAAGTATCTTCTTTTGAATATGGATTTTGTTAACTTATCCTTACCAATTGACGTATCGGCGGCCATGTCTTTTGTGTTCCGACACTGGCCGCCATCACGGTACCCAAGTAGCGTCACGGCAAAAATGACGTATTGTGTCTGTGATATCATTAAGTTTTCGTTCGTTTTGTGTGTATTTCAAGCATGCGAGACTTTGTCACAACACTGTGAGCGTAACCGGCGATCCCTCAATTTCATCACCTGGTCCCTTTTTAAAGTTGCAAGAAAAATACCTATTTAAGTGTTTTGAAAAAAAACGTTACTACTTGTTCTATTTTGCACAGGGTTATTATTGTTAACTTCTTATTGTTGCTATCACAGTCAATTCAGTAGCAATGGTATTAAACTACACCATCTATTGGCAGCATGGAATAGATTCGTATATATATATATATATATGAACACGGATATATTCTGTATAGTATGTACATGATAATGCTGCAACTTTCCAGATAGTCGAAAGTGACAGTAGGACTCATCTTGGTATGATATAAAAATTTCGATCTACTAGTTTCAACTTCAAATGGTCTTCATAAGACTTGTGTTATGACTACAGTGTTCCGCGTCCATTCATCTGTTATTTAAACAAATAGTGCACAGTCTGTATTTGGCTCACTAAAGTTTTATCATTTTAAACTAAACAAGCAACACCAAACACTGCTGCCTCACTTATACATTTCACCAAAAAAAGTAATACTTCCTGCACTACCTACCATTAAGATTGTTGGCAATAGGTTTAGTTTTCTAATTATGGCAGTGATAACAGTATTGGTGATAAGTTTGATGTCTCCGGCTCCTCCGGAAAGGTAATCACCTCCTATTTAGCTATCTACACCTGTCAAGTGTGTAATCAAAATTGTGTGAAAGGAAAAAAATATGGGACGTCAAATAAATCTAGGGCAATCTTGGACATAGAGACATCAAGCTTATCAACAATCACTATTTATTACATACCGCAAAAGTTTTAGGATTGCTCAATAAAGACATTTTATGTAAAAATAATACCAGAAATGAATTCCCCATGCCTAAAAACCACTAAAAAGATATATAACTGTTGCAATTTTTTTTTATAAAAGTGGCTTTTCAAGATAGCATCGGCCATCCATCTTGAATTATTACGTAGTAATAAATTTTAAATGACATCTGGTGGCCATCTTGAATTGCAGCTTAAATTGCGAGTTGCCCAAACTTGTCTAAAGGACAACTAGTCTAGTTATGTTGAAGGGTCAACAAGGGAAACAAAACATCAAAACACTTCATAGGAATGAACATTTTAGGTTCGTAATATGTCTACTTGACTATAAAACCTCTTTGTTTCAGGTTATTTGGTGTTTTATACCACAGACATTACTAAACCGGATTTTGATTGGGTCGTTGAAGGTGTACTCGGCCATACTATGTCAATAACGATTTCCGGACTAACGGCAGATATAGCCTTTTATTTCAAGATTCAAGCCAGAAATAACCATGGATACGGACCTATGTCCAAAATCATCATGTATCGAACACCAAGCGGTAAGAGAAGTCACTATAGTATCCATGTTTAATGTTTACCCCCGTCTGTCTATCTGTTCCATGGTAGAGATCAGATGGTAACTTGTAAACAGTTCAAAGGGTATTATTTTGCAGATACAGCGAATTATTCTAAGATACAAGCTTGAGGTAACCATGGATACGGGCCCATGTCCATTATGATCATGTATTAAGCAACAAGCGGTAAGAGAAGTCACATTATGGCGTCCATGTTTAATGTGTACCCGGTCCGTCTGTCTGTTACCTGATAGATCTCAGATGGTAACTTGTAAACAGATCAACGGAAATTTGTTGCAGATACGTACTGCGCATTATTTTATATTTAAGCGTTATATAGTCATGGATATTGGCCTATGCCCAGTACCTTCATGCATCAAACACTTAAGTGATAAAATGTAATAAATGTGAATGTGGCAACCGCTACCACCCGGTAATGGCTATGGAATGGCTGCAGTCACTACATTATAAATATTGTACTTAATAATAGTGCTAGACACTATAAGTTGGTTTGGTTAGCTCAGAATAACATACACGTGAAATAAGTTTAAAATATAGATTTATCAAATAATTACATATTATACCAGTTTTAATTTTACAGCACTAGACGGCCGTTTCGGAATACAATTCCTCATCAGTAGTGCTTGGACCAAAATTATGAAACCAAAATTTTTTTGAAGATGTTGAAAAGCTACCCAAAGGACCAAAATATATTTTACCAAATTAAGCTAAGGAAATATTTTGCATGAGGGAGTATACCTTAGTTTTTGGGAAATTTCAAATAAATAATTAAACTATGGCTTCAGAATAAAAAATTATTATCACCTGTGTCTCAAGCGCAAGAGTCGGAGGAATAATGAGCAGTTGCCTTGGGGGATCAAGGAGCACTTGCCTTCTGTTGATCAATGAGCCTTTCCTCTGGGGTCAGGGGAATCAAGGAGCACTTGCCTTCTACTGATCAATGAGTCTTTGTTCTGGGACAACTTGCGTTCGAGACGTAATAAAATAATGGGGTTCGCCGCTGTACCAAGTGATACCTTCTAACGTGTCTGCGAAACGCTTGTTTCCAATGGACATGGAATCGCACAATATGACGTTTTCCTGTAAAAATGACGTAATTCCGGGAATTTGTGACGTTGACGTTTTCCAAAATGTTCCGCACAAACGTTAAGAGGTATTGATCACGTGGTACCGCGGCGAACCCTATTAACCAACGAACCTTTGCTCTACACCTTACAAGTACAATAATTAAAAAAATATTGGCAAGACAATTACATACAAAAATGCCGATTTACTGTATTAACAAATAGTGTGATTGTTATATTATTAAATAATAATATGAGCCATTACAACTTACAAACATACGTGACATCAAAATAACCCTTCCGAGCGTCACTCCGATAAAGTGTAAAAAAATCCCCAAATACCGAAATTCCCAAAATAGTAATAAAATAAAACGAAGAGGAAAATAAACTAAATGTTTCCTAATTAAAACTAAAATATAAAGTGAAGCTTTTGCTTCTAAATCCCCAAAATCAAGTAACCTTAATGAAAACAAAACTACTGACCCGACCGCAGTCAGTGCAAATTTCGAATGCGTTCTCTGGCGCAATGACGTCATGACCTTTTATACCCCGTAAAAGTACAAAAATAACCTCTCAAAGTAAAACTTTGAGAACGCTTACTTCCCGGGTATAAAATACATAATATTAAAAATCAAACCCATATTGTCGTTCAGAGTAACATGAAATCAACAGTAACACCAAAATAACAAAATATGAATAAAACTTTGGCATCGCGGCTTAAGTTCACAAAATAATGGCTGTCGTCAGTTTGTACGTCATTCACGTGAACGTTCCCGGCAAACTGATTTACAGTGGATACGGGATTAGCAAGAAATTTAGATGAATTAAACAAACCTGAACAAAAACAAGTAAAATTAAATGCGAAGTATTTTAATATATATTAATAGTATTGTAAATGTATATATTTGTGTTTTTAAGCACCACCAGAATCCAGTCCTCGGGGTTTAGCAGTGGCCAATGGAAATGCAACTGCTATCACGCTTAATTGGCTACCACCATCAAAACCAAATGGGCAAATTACAGGTATAGTCTACTTTAAGACTTAATACAATGGATAAGTCTCATACTGTTTTCTCGCTTCCTCAGACGCTGGATGCAACATCATTTCCCAATAAAAAAATCTTTATCTAAATGTATATAAATTTTTGCATTAATAATGTCGAATTATTTATTACTATTTTCTTTATCTAATGTTAATCTTGAAATTCTGCATGGTGTAAGAATATAAGGTCAAAAACAAAGGTTTGTTCCATATATATGATACTATTCTACATAATGCATAGCCTTTTTTGACATATCAACTGCCAAACAAATATGGCTATTGACTCAGATACTTAATTACAAAAGCAATGAACATTGTTTGTCTTTAAACCATCAAAGAGCATTTAATCACCCGTGGTTACAGCGAGTAGTCTCGACAGCTTCACCATCCTGTTATTATCCAGAGCCTTCACACAGAATATGAAAACTGTTCTATCTTGTGAAGTGCAAAATGCAGCAATTATTCGAAAGAACAAGAAAATTATATAAAACAATAGTTATAAGACAATATATTTATCACATAACAACATAATATGTTCAATACTCGAACCTAGAAAGGTTTTTTTCCTATGACGCTTTCTTGCAGTTTTTTGTGTTCTTTATGGTCGCTAGAGTAAAATTACATTAGTTGTCCTGAAGGAACCAACAGGCAAATCGCATAATTTGCATAAATCCAAGATGGCTGCAAAAATAGTTAAACAACAGCTTGTTATATACAATTTTACGTGTTTCAAGTATGGGGCATTCATTTCTGGTGTTTTCAATATTTGATGCAATTTATCGACATCTTTGCTACTATGTTCTGTAACATGTGTTCATCTATTGTTTTGTTCCGGTAACATGTTTTTATAAATTTGAATATTTGAGAGGTTGATTTTAATGATGAGGAGAGAGAAGTTGCGCTTGCTAAAAATTCACTAACTGACACGTGTGCAATCCCTCTTAACAACAAAAAGTATTATCTTGAACATGGATTTTCTACCCACTCACAAGGATAAATTCCCCATGCAAATACTGCACATTAAAAAATCCAAGTAACAAATTGAGGGGAGGACTTGTAGAAAAAGTTACAACCCCGTAGCTCGTTTATCTCCATATTTATCAACACTTAGGCATGCAGCATTATACCTCATTAGAAAAATACGATAGTATTTGTAATTTGATTGGATCGTTGGATCATGTGATCAGGGTGGAGAAAACATCGTGTGTCCCGTGCAATGTGATACATTTGTAGCAAGACTCATTAAATTACTTTAACAAACAATACTGCCAAGATTTCATCTAAAAGATGTCAAAAAAGTATGTTCTTTTAAATATGGATTTTGTTAACTTATCCTTAACAACTGACTATCGCCGGCCATGCCTTTTGTGTTCGGACACTGGCCGCCATCACGGTACCAAAGCAGCGTCACGGCAACTAATGACGTATTGTGTCTGTGACGTCATTAAATTGCACAATTCAGACCGAGTTTTCGTTCGTTTTTGTGTGTATTTCAAGCTTGCCGAGACTTTGTCACAACACTGTGAGCGCAACCGGCGATCCCTCAATTTCATCCCATGGTCCCCACTTGCAAGAAAAATACCTATTTAAGTGTTTTCAAAAAACGTTACTTCTTGTTCCTTTTAGCTCAGGGTTATTATTGTTAACATCTTATTTTTGCTATCACAGTCAATTCAGTAACAATGATATTGAACTACACCATCTATTGGCAGCATGGAATAGATTCTTATATATAAATATATGAACACGGATATATTCTGTATAGTATGTACATGATAATGCTGCAACTTTCCAGATAGCCAAAATTGACAGTAGGACTCATCTTGGGATGATATGAACATTTCGATCTACTAGTTTCAACTTCAAATGGTCGCCATAAGACTTCACAGTATGTAAACTCCGGTGTACGTCTTCCGGAAGCTGGGATCGTCGAAGCGAAGAAAAAGCCAACAGTAATGGTTCCACTGTCGTCCTGTGACAGTATATTGGCTGCTAGTAAGTTTTCTTGTATACTTTCACTGCAACAATTACATTCAAACTGATCGCGGATAACAGCGGAGTTAGTTTTGAATACAGACGGTAACATTTATTGTTTCAATTTGAAGAAAATGATTGTTAATCATTCAACTTATCAATGATATTTTCAAAGAAGTCAAATAAATTATATTTCCCGAGCATAAAGATATGATTAATACCACATTTAATGCATTTGATTTAAGAAACCAAGTGTTTAGATTAAAGGTGACGTATCCCTTTATCCCAAAACGCGACAGTTTAGAAGAAATTCTGATTTATTTTCACGCTGGTGATTCCAGATAGTGTACGCCTAGCTGATGAAAACATGAACGCCTAGCTGGGATTTTAGTGGAAAAATATGTACGCCTAGCTGTACAGAAAATTGCACAATTTATTGCTGTTTTTCACATTTTTCTTAGATAATCGGTTGAGAAAACCCCTTTACAACTTTATGCTAATCTCAAGAATACGGTGCCATTTAATATACATTTTATTTATGAATAGATTGATTGATTAGATGCGGTTTTACATCAAAGTTAATAATATTTCACTTATATGGAGACGTCGCCAGCTATATGTGAAGCCATAAAAATTTGACCTATGCAGTGCGCTAAGGACAATGTGTAGGTATGGTTCTTTACGGTGCCACGCCTGCTATGAGATGAAGGAACGGATTATAAGGTCTTTTTCGAAGGAATCGGCGACTTTCATTTCTACATGCCGAGTACATGGAGTATTTACTACCTATTTTTAAAACTTGGTCAGACCCAAGCCGGATTCCGAACCCACGACCTCCTACACCAAGCGCATTACCAACTGAACTATCGACTATATTAAAAAGAGCGTGTTTTCTTTTTAAATCAATCGACAAAAATAAAATAAAATAACCGATTAATTAAATAAACAGGGGACCAAGGACCTTAACGCTCACCTCAGGATATGTCATATCTCGTGTAGAAAATCAATGGACAATCACATAAATTACAAGGACTGTTTTAATTTTCAAGAGATAGGACCTAATGTAAGGATATTTCCGAATTTATTATTACTTATCCTAAAATGCTACCGTATACTTCCTAATATTTAAGGTCTAGCTACAATAAATGTATGGACAGCTAGTAAAAAGTACAAAGGCAAAAAACTAAGCCCTTTCAGTATTCTTACACATCTATGACCTTGACCTTTGATCCAATGAACTTCATCATTGTAGATAACGCCAATGTCATACTTATACAAAAAGTTTAGAGTTTTCCAGACAGATATTTTGTGACGTCGTAGCAGACGTTTTTAATCGCGAAGGCCCTGATTATCTGTAATGAAAATTATCCCCCTTTTTTAAATGACGTTAATTACGGTGTAACAAGAAAATGCTCCCTAAACAAAGAAAAATACCACAAAATTTTAAAGGGGAATTTTTTATTATTATAATTTTAAAAATAAATTCAAGCCCCCTTTGTGGAATTTACTGAAAATACGAGATTTTCAAATTATCTGGGAACCAAGCATATAAATGTTCAGAAACAAATACTGCATATCTTGAACGGTTGTAAAATCATTGAACCGAATGCACCTTCGGCACTTTTGGTTTTCCGATTGTGTATTTAGAATGGCGAGATTAAAACTTATGAACTTTTTGGCTTAGTAAGAGAAAATATAGAAGACAACCACACTTAACGCTTCGAAACTTAAACACGCCGAGGAACCTGTATTTTAATATGAAACTATCAAATAAACATTACGGGTATCATGTATTTGTGTAGTGAAAGTTCCGAGTTATCCACTTTAAAAAAAAAAAAAAAAAAAAAACAAACTTTTGTTTTCTTTCGCTTTTATTTTCCTTCATGTAAGACATTATTCATAGCGGACTGTCATGGCGGATATGCCGCAAATGAGACCATTGCCGTTCATTTCCCAATATGTATCAAAATGACCTTAAGATTAATAACTCCAATATTTTAATATACATGCCTATACAAAAAGTTGTTAGTTTTCCAGATCATGAACTGACAAATATAGTAGTTTAGCAATTTCCCCTTCAAGAACCTTGCCATTTCCCCATTTTGAGCCCTACAGCTGTGATTACTACATGTCCTAAGTATGCTACACATGGAATATCTAAGTTATATCTCTTGTATATTTAGAGGTAAAGATTTTTACTATTTCCCTTATAGGACCCAAAGGGGACATAATATAACTCCCTCATTTGTGCAAACCAGAAAGGCCTTCACCAAGGCATGATTGTCATTAAGTTTCATCAAATTTGGCCTGGTAGTTTTGAAGGAGATGACCTAAATATTGTTCTGTCCTTGTTAAGTCTATTTATGAATTCACTAAATAGTTGATTGTCAAGATTTTGACTCCGATAATGTACACGATAATCGACTGATATCCATAAGATGGCCGGGTTTTTGAATTATTGTGAATCTACAGATGATGGTCCAAGTTAGATTTGTATTTTGAAGTAAATTTGCATATTTCGCAAGAAAAATACTGGGATTCCTGAAAATAACTTTCATCTTACCCTTCAAGTTGAAAACTCTGGCCATGTCTGCAACGAAAAATCAATTCTTTAAACAAGTTAACACGAAACAACGTTTTGTCAGAGAACAAAATTAATTTTACAATGTTTTACAACAACACCAAACACAAATATATGTATGAAGAGATGTTCACATAAATGCAGCTAAAGTACACTAAAATCCCAGCTAGGCGTTTGTTATGATTTTGCAAGAGTTGCAGCTAAGCGTACACCGGGTAAAAAAAAATACTTGTTGTAGTTAAATATTTAAACGTGTATCTTGCATATGCGATTTGTATTCAAACTCTTTGATGTTTCTTTGTTCCAATTACCTTATAAAACGGTAAAATCGGCTTTTAATTAAGGTAAAATTCAATCTTACGCCAAGGAGGTTCGTGATTTTTCGCTGGCTGTCGATGATCAATTGTGTTTTTTGACATTATATGGTGATATTTGCGGGCAAATTGTAATGTCTAAGTGTTACTGACTTCAGCAACCAAAATTATAAGTGGTATCCAAGACTTGACAATTTAATTTTGAGCATTTGCATACCTCTAAACTTCAGTCATTTAGACTATCAACATCACACCGTCGCTTCGACGACCCCAGCTTCCGGAAGACGTACACCGGAGTTTACATACTGTGGACTTGTGTTATCACTACACTGTTCCGCGTCCATTCATCTGTTATTTAAACAAATAGTGCACAGTCTGTATTTGGCTCACTGACGTTTCATCATTTTAAACTAAACAAGCAACACCAAACACTGCCGCCTCACTTATACATTTCTCCAAAGAAAGTAATACTGCCTGCACTACCTACCATTAAGATTGTTGGCAATAAGTACTAGTTTTCTAATTATGGCAGTCATAACAGTATTGGTGCTAAGTGTGATGTCTCCGGCTCCTCCGGAAGGGTAATCACCTCCTATTTAGCTAGTTACACCTGTCACGTGTGTAATCAAAATTGTGTGAAAGGAACAAAAATATGGTACGTCAAATAAATTTACAGTAGGGCAATCCTGGACACAGAGACATCAAGCCTATCAACAATCACTATTTATTACATACCGCAAAAGTTTTAGGATTGTTCAATAAAGACATTTAATGTAAAACTAATACCAGAAATGAATTCCCCATGCCTAAAAACAACTAAAAAGATATATAACTGTTGCAATTTTTTTTTTTTTTTTTTTTTTTTTTTTTTGTATTTCAAGATAGCATCGGTCATCCATCTTGAATTATTACTTATTGTAAGAGATAGTGGATCATGTGTAAAATTGAACACCAGAAATGGGTTTCTCCTACCTAAAAACAAATAACAATATATTACAAGCTGTTGGAATATATTGTTTCAGAAGTAAGAAATTTTAAATGACATCTGTTAGCCTAAAAGACAACTAGCCTAGTTATGTTAAAGGACCAACAAGGGAAACAAAACAGCAAAACACTTCATAGAATTAAACATTATAGGTTTGTAAAATGTTTAATTGACTATAGAACCTATTTGTTTCAGGTTATTTTGTGTTTTATACCACAAACATCGCAAACCCGGATTCTAAATGGTTTGCTGAAGGGGTACGCGGCAATACTGTGTCAGCAACGATTTCCGGACTAAAGGCAAATACTACCTATTACTTCAAGATTCAAGCTAAGAATTACTTTGGATACGGGCCTATTTCCAGAATCATCATGTTTCAAACACCAAGCGGTAAGAGAAGTCACTATAGTACCCATGTTTAATGTTTACCCTCGTCCGTCTCTGTTCCCTGGTTAAGCTCAGATGGTAACTTGTAAACTATAAAGGATATTTGTTGCAGATACAGCGAATTATTTTAAGAATTCTAGCTTGAAGTAACCATCGATACGGGCCTATCTCCAGTATTACCTTGTATCAAACACCAAACGGTAAGAAAAGTCACTTTATGGTGTCCATGTTTAAATTGTACACCGGTCCGTCTCTCTGTCACTTGGTAGTTTTCAGATGGTAAGTTGTAAACAGTTCAAATGATATTTGTTGTAGATACAGTGTATTAATTTTAGATTCAAGCTAGAAATAACCATGGATACGGGCCTATGTTCAGTAATATCACGTATTAAGCAACAAACGGTAATAGAACTCACGTTATGGCGTCCGTGTTTATTTTGTTTATTCTGTCTGTTACCTGATAGATCTCAGATGGTAACTTGTAAACCGATCAAATGAAATTTGTTGCAGATACAGCGCATTATTTTATATTTATGCTAGAAATATTCATGGATGTTGGCCTATGCCCAGTACCTTAATGCATCAACCACCCAAGTATTAAAATGTAATAAATGTGGATGTGAGAACCGCTACCACCCGGTAATGGCTATGGAATGGCTGCAGTCACTACATTATAAATATTGTACTTAATAATAGTGCTAGACACCATCATTTGGTTTGGTTAGCTCAGAATACCATACACGTGAAATAACTTTAAAAAATCGATTTATTAAATTAATAAATAATTAAACTATGGCTTCAGAATTATAAATTATTATCACCTGTGTCTCGAGCACAAGAGTAAGGGGAATAATAAGCAGTTGCCCTGGGGGTTCAAGGAGCATTTAACCTCTGCTGATAAATGAGCCTTTGCTCTAGGACAACTTGCGTCCGAGACGTAATAAAATAATTAACCAATGAGCCTTTGCTCTACACCTTAAAAGTACAATTTTGACCTTTTCCGTGTAATGAAAATATGGCTGCCAATCCAAGATGACCTCCAAAAAAGATAATTTAAGTATAAAAAATTCAATATCAAATTGAATCAACCACTGAACTTTATGTACTTTGTTAGGCAAGGTATGTTTCCACCTTGACTTTTTCCGTTTAATGACAATATGGCTGCCAAATCCAAGATGGCCGCCAGAAAGATTATTTTAAAATTAAATAACAAATCAACCCCTTAACCTTTTGAGTTGAAATTTGGTATTTGATCAATTAAATATTTATACTAATTTTTCATAACAAACTGTGGTTGTTAAATTCAATATGGCCGCCATTTTCAAGATGGCCGAGTTATAATCATTGCGCTGCATTTTAAATGAAATACAACAAAGAATATCATTATTATATGACATAAAGCCAATGCATTGTATTTAAACATTCGAAAAGGTCCAACAGCAACATGATTAATATCCACAAGCACCTTGCAGCAATATATTCTATACGTATATCCCTTATATTTATTATATAAGTATGATCAGAATATAAAATACTTCGTCGGTTTACAATTCAGCAGCTGTAAATATAGGATTGAATAACAATTCTTTAATTGTAAAACATCTGCATCGCTACAAAGGATAAGGGTCTGGCCATTATCTGTTTCTTTGAACAATTCTTGTGTCTGTCCATTTATGGTTTGCTCAAAGACCTGATTAACCTTGCTCTGTACTCGAATGTAGTATTTGCATCCAAAAAAACCCTAACCTAAACATCAATTGCTTGCCCCACACCCTTTTTGTTTATCTCATTTGATAAAACATTTTAAAAAATCAGATTCATTTTTTATTCTCGTCCGTATGTATATTGAATTATTTTAATGTCAGACTTTATAAAATGCTCAAAATACCAATCAAACAAAACAGCACAAAACATCTACTCTATCACTATTCCTGAAATTACAATTTGTGCTATCTGCAAATCTACAAAGTTGTCAAAGGTTTGTGCATTGGTCCATTCCGAATGCTGTTAACCAATGTTAATCAATGTCTACTCTCTATTATGGTACAGAATTGTATACCTTTTTCTGAACATTTCTGGATGACATCATAAACATGTGGCTACATCTTATTTTTTTGATTGGTTGTAAACTACATGATGATGTTACTTAGAATACAGTTACTTCTTTTTGTCCAATATATCACTATCACCATTACCTCTTCCTGCTTTCACTGGCACAATGATATTATTTAGCTATTATTGTTTTGATTTTTGAAACTCCATACTGCCACCAAAAAATATAAAGACATGTACGGCATTGGTTAACCACAATATGCACTTTTCAGATTTTCTCGCAGCAACCACCAAGTATCGTTTTAGGAAAATGGTGTTAGAGTAGATTGTTTGCTTTTATAAAGGTTTGAACCAGACAAAAAGAATAAATTTAAAACAAACACACCAATCAATGTCAATTATGAAGCAAAGTAAAAATCTTGAGACTTTCAAATGAAGTTTACCACAGGGACATCCATCAGGGAAGTGAAAACAAGTGCAATTTTTAGATACAGAGTCCCTATACTATATTGTGATGACATCCATAAAACTTTATAAGGGCCTTGATAAGCCAATGCTTGCACTATATCTGCATCAACAATTCATTTGTTAGTAGTTTGCATGAAGGCCTTGATAAGCCAAGGCTTGCACTATACCTGTATCAACAATTCATTTGTTAGCAATTTCCAATGTTGTACAAACAGATTTAAAGAATGCAGAAGAGAAATGGAATTCCATGTTTCTTTAGAATTTGAACAATTTTATAAATACAGGAGGGAATAAGGCTTAACTGACTAGTTTTATATCAACTGAGTTGAGCAAGGAAGTACTAGGCAAGGAGTCAGTGGTTAGTTTAGGGTTGGGAATGCAATACTCGAGTACAGGGCCAGATTAATCAAGTCTTTGTGCAAACCATAAATGGGCAGACTCAAGACTTGTTCCTTATGTGAGATGGATGGAATAACGGCAAATGATCAGATGGTTTTGTTTCACAACTAAAGATTTAAGTGAGTACTAGAACAAATAAGAAACCGAAATGTCCAGGGCCCAATAAGAAATATCAGAAGAAAAACATTTATATCTGTTGGTATTTGATCAACAGACAGTGATTGAGCTTCCAGCATGGGAAATGTTCAAACTAATTAGAGAGCTTGAAAGCTTATGAATATTCGATAAAGTCGATAATGCTTATATCAAGTGTAGATTCCTTTGTTTGCAATCTATTTCAAACTATCAACCCTTAACAAAAACCTTCATGAACTCCGATGTCATATGTTCCGTCATTGCAACGTTACAAGATATGTTCCGGTCATGTACATTAAACACATAAATTATCAGGAAATGGTTTGGAAGCTGCGTTTATTTCCTGAGTAAAAATACCATTAACTCTTGTTAGTAGTCGGGAAATTGACCTCCAATATTTATGAATGTAGAATTGTTGAATCTTTGTAATGTTTGTGCAGTTCAATTATTGTGAAAACACATTCTATTTCACTGTTGTTTGTGGATGTGAATCATGCTGATGTAAAAAAGCTTTGACGGGGCTATTAAATAGCATATATTTATTTTAACAAATTCAATATATTGGGTTATTGTATTAAAACAATGCAGCGTGGTGATTATATATATATATATATATATATATATATATATATATATATATATATATAATATATATATATAATTAATATATATATATTGAATTTTACAACCACAGTTTGTTCATGAAAAATTACTATAAATATTTAATTCATCACATACCAAATTTCAATTTAAAAGGTTTAGTGGTTGATTTATTATTTAATTATAATTTTAAAATTTTCTTTTTTGGCAGCCATATTGTCATTTAACGGAAAAAGTCAACGTGGAAACATACCACCAATTGTATTACCAATAACAATCATTGTCCGGCGTTCCAGCGGTTAAAGTTTGATTTCAAATTAAATAGTAGCCTCAAAGAAACAGCCATGGTTCAATTTTTTTATAACACTTCTCGACTTATTTTTTATTTATTTTCTTCATTTTTATGTAATCTACGTTATATTAACGCTGTACAAAAAACGTTTAGCAATGGAATAAAACTATAAAAAATATTGCATAATAAATCCATAGCAATACCGTTTTTTCTCCGTAAAATTAACGTATTTCTTTGTTCAAAAAACGTAAAATTCGTCGTCATCTTGAAAGTAAAAGGGCAACATCTAAGACTAAATCTAAAGTCAGGTTTGACGAAGCTAACTCCGGATTTGACACGGGATTAGCAAGAATTTTAGGTGAATTAAACAAACATGAACAAAAACAAGTAAAATTAAATGCGAAGTATTTAAGTATATGTTAATAGTATTATACATGTATATATTTATGTTTTAAGCACCACCAGGATCCAGTCCTCGGAGTTTAGCAGTGGCCACTGCAAATGCAACTGCTGTCACGCTTAACTGGCAACCACCATCAACACCTAATGGGCAAATTACAGGTATATTCTACTATAAGACTTGATACAATAGATAAGTCTCATGCTGTTTCCTCGCTTCTTCAGAAGCTGGATTCAACATCATTTCCCAATGAAAAAAATCTTTATCCAAAATCCAATTTTTTACATTAATAATGTCGAATTATTTATTACGATTTTCTTTATTTAATGTTAATCTTGAAATCTTGTATGGTGTAAGAATATAAGACCAAAAACAAGGGTTTGTTCCATATATATGATACTATTCTACATAATGCATAGCCTTTTTTGACACATCAACTGCCAAGCACATGTAGCTATTGACTCTGATACTTAATTCCAAAAGCAGGGCAATGTGTGTCTTTAAACCAGCAGTCTCGGCAGCTTCGTCATACTGTTATTATCCAAAGCCTTCACACAGAATACACAAACTGTTCTTTCTTGTGAGGTGCAAAATTCAGCAATTATCCGAAAGAACAAGACAATTATATAACTTATAGGTTTGTAAAATGTCTACTTGACTATAAAACCTCTTTGTTTCAGGTTATTTTGTGTTTTATACCACAGACATTGCAAACCCAGATTCTAATTGGGTCGTTAAAGGAGTACGCGGCAATACTGTGTCAGCAACGATTTCCGGACTAAAAGCAAATACTACCTATTACTTCAAGATTCATGCTAAGAATGACTTTGGAAACGGACCTATGTCAAGTTTCATCATGTTTCAAACACCAAGCGGTAAGAGAAGTCACTATAGTACCCATGTTTAATGTTTACCCCCGTCCGTCTCTGTTCCCTGGTTAAGCACAGATGGTAACTTGTAAACTATAAAGGATATTTGTTGCAGATACAGCGAATTATTTTAAGATTCTAGCTTGAAGTAACCATCGATACGGGCCTATCTACAGTATCACTTTGTATCAAACACCAAGCGGTAAGAAAAGTCACTTATGGTGTCCTTGTTTAAATTGTGCACCGGTCCGTCTCTCTGTCCCTTGGTAGTTTCAAATGGCAAGTTGTAAACAGTTCAAATGATATTTGTTGTAGATACAGTGTATTAATTTTAGATGCAAGCTAGAAATAGCCATGGATATTGGCCTATGTCCAGTATCATCATGTATCAAACACCAAGCGGTAAGAGAAGTCCCGTTATATGGCGTCCGTGTTTAATTTGTACCTGGCCCGTCTGCCTGTTGCCTGAAAAATCTCAGATGGTAACTTGTGAACAGATCAACGGAAATTTGTTGCAGATACGTACAGCGCATTATTTTATATTCAAGCTATAAATAGTCATGGATATTGGCCTATGCCCAGTACCTTCATGCATCAAACACCTAAGTGATAAAATGTAATAAATGTGAATGTGGCAATCGCTACCACCTGGTAATGGCTATGGAATGGCTGCAGCTACTACACTATAAATATTGTACTTAATAATAGTGCTAGACACTATAAGTTGGTTTGGTTAGCTCAGAATAACATACACGTGAAATAATTTAAAAAATAGATTTATTAAATAATTACATATTATACCAGTTTAAATTTTACATACTAGACGACCGTTTCGGAATACAATTCCTCATCAGTAGTGCTTGGACCAAAATTATGAAACCAAAATTATTTTGAAGATGTTGAAAAGCTACCCAAAGGACCAAAATATATTTTACCAAATTAAGCTAAGGAAATACTTTGCATGAGGTAGTATACCTTAGTTTTTGGGAAATTATAAATAAATAATTAAACTATGGCTTCAGAATAAAAAATTATTATCACCTGTGTCTCGAGGAGCGCAAGAGTCAGAGGAATAATGAGCAGTTGCCCTAGGTGACCAAGGAGCACTTGCCCTCTGCTGATCAATGAGCCTTTGCTCTGGGGTCAGGGGAATCAAGGAGCACTTGCCCTCTACTGATCAATGAGTCTTTGCGCTCAAGGACAACTTGCGTTCGAGACGTAATAAAATAATGGGGTTCGCCGCTGTACCACGTGATACCTTCTAACGTCTCATCATGTATCAAACACCAAGGGGTAAGAGAAGTCGCGTTATAATAATGGTTACCATGTTTAATTTGTAGTCTGTCTGTTGCCTGAAAGATCTCAGATGGTAAATTGTAAACAGATCAAAGGCAATTTGTTGCAGATACAGCGCATTATCTTATGTTCAAGCTAGAAATAGCCATGGATATTGGCCTATGCCCAGTACCTTCATGCATCAAACACCTAAGTGAGAAAAGAAGTCACTTTATGGTGTCCATGTTTAATGTGTACCCCAGTCCGTTTGTCTGTTTCTTGGCAGTTTTCAGATGGTAAATTGTAAATTGTTTAAATGATGCTAGCACAGGCACTTGTTTCTTATTTTAAAAATAATCCGCTATAACTAACAAAACACAATGTATCCATCTGCACGCTATCCAAAACGTGACCCCTTGGCTTTTCTTTGTTTTTGACGTAATGCTGGGCAATTCAAAGACACAACAAATACCTTTATTTTCTTCATATATTCCGTTAAAGATTTATGTATAAAATGCCTGTCATTGCCGTCTCTAAACCTTTTAACAGGACCTAAACTTTATCCGACTGTTGCACTTTCCGACATGGCCACAGACAACTTGATGTTTTTATTCTGCACCAAATCACGGTTAACCTTCTGATTGACTAATATTCTTCGCCTTCAGATAGCCAATCTCTGATAAACTATTGTCCAATAGTTAGATGCCATGAAGAACAAATCAAGTTCGATATCTAAAACTGTTCTATTTGCCTAGAGCTGTAAGATAAAAAAACTCCAATATTAGCTTCAGCTTTACCATTGATAATACTGTTTATATTTTCGTTCTATTACAGCCTCTTATCAGGGCCAGCCAATTACGGTACCACTATGCAGACATAACATTAGTTATAATACAACATGTTTTCCTAATATTGACGATGCTGGATTGGAAGTTCATCAGTTCTTTCCTTTAGTAAAAGTCCAATGCAGTCCATTTTTTCGGGAATTTTTGTGCTCTATATACGTACCAAAATGTTCAGAACAGTTCCGACCTATTCCACCCTGTCGTTCTTTATGTGAGTCAGCAAAACGCGGTTGTGTAGATTTGATGAATAAATATGGTTTCCAGTGGCCTGAGTCGCTAATGTGCTCCAAGTTTCCAGAGAATGGACAGTGTTATTCCGTTGAAGGAACAACTATAAGTACCATACGTATGTATATGTTTTATTTATTCATTCTTGAGTATTATTTATCAACATTTACCCGTGGTATAGGCAAATGACATTGACCTGGCCGCTTGTCCTTTGATTTAAATATTCATATGGACGAGTGAATTAAAGTAATAGGGATCACGCTTGTATGTTTCTTCTATATGATGTAAACTACTCACGGACTTATCTTGGAATCCTGACGCTACCTATGTATTGGTTGAATTCCTTTATATAAATATTCCTAATGAAAAGTCAAACGGACAGGTTAATGTTGTTTGCCTATACATCGTAGAATAATACACGGACCAGAGTTTACATGCAGAAGTAGCGAAACATTGAAACAGTCGCTGCGAACACTTTTTATAAGTATATTTTACTATTTATTTACAAAAAGGTTTATTGAAACAATTCGGCTGTTGGCAATATCGCAATTAACATCCAGCAAAGATATCACTCGGTGGCTTGCCACCTCTTGCTATATTCTTACACTTATGAATCTCGGCTTTTTTATTAAAGAATTATTCAACATTTACCCGTGTAATATCTTAGAATAATACACACACCGGAGTTCACATGAGTAATCACTTAAAATAAACATTGCGAACTCTTTCTTCGTAAATACAATTTAAAAGGCCAATTAAACCAATTTGACTGCTGAGATTACCTCTTTCAATGAAAGTAAACGGACAAAATCTAAAGCTAAATCTAAAGTCAAGTTTTACGAAGGTGAATCGGAATTTGACACGGGATAAGCAAGAGGTTTGTCTTCGAAGCTACCCCTTGATTACCATAAGTTTGACGAAGATACCTTTTGAATTGGCAAGATATTAGCAGAGGGTTACCAGGAATTTTAAGGTGAATTGTCATAAAAGGCAATATCGAATTAAATTCATTGTAGTTTTTTAGTATATTTTAATGGTATTGTTTATATTTTTGTTTCAAGCATCCAGTCCTCGGGGTATAGCATTGTCTAATAGAAATGCAACTGCCATCACGCTTAATTGGCTTCCACCATCAAGATCAACTGAACAAATTACAGGTATATTCTACTATAAGACTTGATACATTGGATAAGTCTCATAGGCTGGATATAACACCATTTCCCAATGAATAAGATTTTTATCTAAATTTTTGCATTAATTATGTCGAATTATTTATTGCCTTTTTCCTGTTTTTAATGTTAATTTTAAAATTCTGGTGTTAGAGTATAAAAAGACAAAAAAACAAAACAAATATTTGTTCCATATATACTACAAAATGCATATCCTTTTTGACACACCAACTGCAAAACACATGTGGCTTATTTAACATGAACATTGTTTGTTTTTAAACCATCAAAGTGCATGGAATCACCCGTGGTTATAGCCAGCAGTCTTGACAGTTTACCGTCCGTTATTATCCAGTGCCTTCATATAGAATAAAACTATATTGTGAAGTGCAAAATTCAGCACTTACCCGAAAGAACAGGTCAAAAACATTTATACTAATCCGTATCAAAATCACAATTTAGAACCAAAGTAAAAACATTGCAACTGATACGTTAGGTTAAACATGTGCACTTCCACCAGAGAATTGAGGCCGGGTGTTCCGGAAGGGTTAACACCTCCTGTTTAGCTAGCTACACCTACCACGTGTGTAATCAAAATTGAGTGAAAAGCACATGGAACTATGGGACATGAAATATCTCCATGGAAATCCCACAGAGACATCGATAATAGTGTGATGACGGCCATACAATTTTTTGAGGGCCCTGATGACCCTAGGCTTATAAGACTTGAACAATAATTATAAGACACTTTATCATATAATAACATTAAACCTCTTTGTTTCAGGTTATTTAGTGTTTTATACCACAGACAAAACAAACCCGGATATTGATTGGGTCGTTGAAGGCGTACTCGGCAATACTGTGTCAACAACGATTTACGGACTAAAAGCAGATACAACCTATTATTTCAAGATTCAAGCTAGGAATGACCTTGGATACGGGCCTATGTCCAGAATCATCATGTATCGAACACCAAGCGGTAAGAGAAGTCACTGTAGTATCCATGTTTAATGTCTGTCTATCTGTTCCATGGTAGAGCTCAGATGGTAACTTGTAAACTGTTCATAGGATATTTAGTGCAGATACAGTGAATTATTTTAAGATTTAAGGTAGGAAAAACCATGAATACGGGCCTATATTCAGTATCAGCATGTATGAAACACTAAGCAATAAGAGCAGTCACTTTATGGTGTCTGTGTTTAATTGTACATCGGTCAGTCTATCTGTTCCCTGGTTGAGCTCAGATGGTAACTTGTAAATTGTTCAAGGGATATCTGTTGCAGATACATACATATTATATACACAGCGTGTATGTACAACTCTCAGTATCAGGTCGAGTCCTTTTTTCGTGGTCGTATCACTACGAGTCGCACTTGCGCGACGAGTAGTGATTTAGCTATGAAAAAAGGACGAGACCTGATACGAAGGGTTGTACATACACACTGTGTATATAATATTTTTATCTAACATTTCCTATTAGGTCATTAAAATAATAAAAAAAAACAATACTTTATGTGAAAAAAATACATTTTACTACAGACATTCACTGAACTATGTTATGACATGTTTTGTAGTAATGACGTCATTGTTTACATTTGACAAATCGGATATTCCCAAATGACGTCACAATGAGAAGTGCACGTGTACTTTACCGCCAATGTTGTATCACCACAGTGTGGTGATGCAAGATTCTGTATCACGCATGTTCGATAAAACTTGTATTTCATTAAATCAGACAGAAAAACTAGTCTAATGTTAGATAAAGCAAATTGTTTCTTATTCAAGTTTGAAATAACCAAGGATACGGACCTATGGCCAGTATCACCTTGTATCGAACACCAATCGGTAAGAGAAGTCACTTTATCGTGTCTATATTTAAATTGTACATTGTTTCGTTTATCTATTCCCTGGTAGATCTAGAGCTCAGATGGTAACTTGTAAATTATTCAAAGGAAATCATATATGTTGCAGATACAGCAAATTATTTTTATTCAAGTTTTAAATAACCAAGGATACGGACCTATGTCCAGTATGACCTTGTATCAAACACCAAGCGGTAAGAGAAGTCACTTTATTGTGTCTATATTTAAATTGTACATTGGTCCGTGTATCTATTCCCTGGTAGAGCTCAGATGGTAACTTGTAAGTTGTTCAAAGGATATTTGTTACAGATACAGCAAAAAAAAATTCAAGTTTGAAATAACCAAGGATACGGGCCTATGTCCAGTATCATCGTGTATCAAACAACAAGCGGTAAGAGAAGCCATTTTATGTTGTCCTTGTTTAAATTGTACACCAGTCCGTCTCTCTGTTCCCTGGTAGTTTTCAAGTGATAAATTAGAAACATTTCAGAGGATATTTGTTGAAACTATTGCCCAATGGTCAGATACCATTAATACAAATATAGTCCGATGTCCAAAACCTAGGAATTACCGATGTTTCGTCCCATGCCATTTCGTACCACATTCAGGTCTTTTCGTCCAATAATTGTAAGACGTTTCGTACCATAGGATTTTTCGTCCCAAGACATTACGTAATATTTTAATGACCTTAGATATCTTATTCATTAATTTATGTATTTATTTTTTTTTTATTTTTACTGTTTTATGGATACAGTTTATTTATCATTATATATATTATGTCAAAAGTAGCTTGGATGTTTGAATTAAGTTAATATTTTATCATAGTATCACAATCTTCAAAATACAATAAAATGTTACAATATAAGATACAAAACTACTGATATATTCTAGCCATTTGGCTTAAAACTGAGATACTTTTGCAGCACATAATACCTATTTCAAAGTGTATAAACGCAAAGAACTACCGATGTACTCCAAAATTAGTCGTGTTCCAAGGAGCGAGACACATTGGAAAGGAGGATATTGTTTTGGCAATTGTGATAAACCAGCTTCAAAATGAACAAAACGGATTACACCAGTGAGAGTAGTACACTTAGGTTTATTATCGTAACTACACACATCCAGGTAAAGTCCTCCCAATTTATTGCAAATCGTCGGCAATACCTTCTCACGACTAAATTTCCACAACTCCGTCGTAAACAATCGACCATAAATATGTTTACAATGCATAATTTAGTTAATTTCAGGTGCAATTAAATCTGAACAGTTTTTAAAGTAAAACTACAGTCTGAGTATGACCAATTAATTGCGAAGACTTCAATAAAATAATTTGTAACTGTACTTCTAGTTGTAACTCCTCTTGTTACACATTAAGATTTCTATGGTTTAATTATGTAGTCAGGCGGTGTTTGGCTGATTTGCTGAAGAACTACGAATATTTCTTTTTATTTGAGACACTGACAGAATATTTAAATGTTGTTATTGCTATTCAAATTCAGACTTTTTTTAGCATCTCGCGATAGTACACAAATATATCTAAAGTGTTCCTTGGTAAGCAGTATGAAAATATACGAACACTGAAGTTGTTCCACCAGAATTGAAGTCTAAACCCCGATACATTAAGAATTACTGTTTCAACAGTCAGTGAATATTTTTGTTGCCTGCAGCAAACATTTTAAGGTTCCATCTTCTAAAAAAACTGAAAAATATTGTTTTTAAAAAATTCGTCTAGTGGGGAAAATGAAACAATTTCATCGTAGATACGTTCGACCAGCTAGAGGTGAAATTTCAGATCAATCATTGATATTCTAAAATTAAAGAAAATAATAACCACATAAGACACAAGCATGTTCTAGCAAAAGCTAAACAATAGGAGTGGACACCCAGTCTCGCCATAAAATTAATCCTGGATGGTCATGCTGAATAGACATGCCGTAGTTTTTATATCGTTATTTCTCTTATATCGATGCGTCACAAACTATTGCTGAAGTGGCAGAAATCTATACATTTTACATATTTACTGTATAGCAACAAATTCAGTGCACGTGTAAAATGCAAGAATAAAGTCGTACTTCCCAACAAAATCGCAAAAAATTGTCAAAACTTGATACAAATTCTACTGACCTAATAGAACAAAATATTTTCTTTCATCCAAAGGTGAATTTAATTCTGTACATTTTTACAATTTTAAATGTGATGTAATTGTTGGAATATTCTTAATGATCACACCTGGAAAAAACAAACAACAAAAACTTACCTGACCTTAAATATTCTGATATAACTTTGAATTAGGCCCAATTGGTATATTTCCAAAATCTCTTTATGTAAGGAGAACTGAATAACGATGTTTTCATTTAAAACTATAATTTAGCTAGGTCATTGCGTTTTAAATTCATTTTATTGTTAGTTTTATGGAAACATTTTCAATTTAAAGAAATAATTTATTAAAATAATAATATGTGCACTCTATTTATGGAAATACAGTAGTGTTTTACTTTCAAAAGTTGGTTGCATATTTTTTACGTTGCATCAGCAATAGTTCAGCTATTTTAGACAAAACACAATGTTATTGTTTTTATTATTCGTGATTTAATCATATCGGATACCAAAACATATTTTTATTCTACACTGGGGTGACGACAAATTTGTGATTTGGTATCATAGTTTTTTATTATTGGTTGGCCGCATTTGTGACGTTATTTATAAGAAGGGCGCGGAAGACAACTAGCTTGCTTGATAAAAAGTTTGAACTGTTTAAAAATGCTTGTTATCTCGAAAACAAAACCACATACAAACATCAGGTAGACGATTTATTGTTGGTCCCGATTAATGTTTGAAATTTTACACACTGTAAATCACTATCCTTCATTCTAAACTGAAAGAGCGTTCTGTCTCTTAACAATCCTAAATTGGCGATAGTGTTGTCATGTGCTGTTTTGTAATTTTTATTGAAATAATGCATTCAAAAACAGCGCCTGCATATGCTGTTTTTGAAGGCATTACTTTAATAAAAATTCAAAAACAGCACATGACAGTGTGAATGCTATCTATCCCAGTGATTTTGAAATACAAGATACGACAGATTCTTTAAGTTGTGCTTCATATTTAGATTTATATATAAAAATGATGCCGCCAAGAAAATGCTACATTTGAAGCTGTATGACAAACGTGCTTCTCCTGCTTATGGTGTATTTGTTTCTCAATCAAAAACAAACATACTAATCTAATACAATTAATACGCTATGGAAGATTTTGTTCCCACTACGGGAACTTTATGAAACGAAGCAAGCTACTTACAAATAAATTGTTGACACAAGGTTATTGTAAGTCTACGCTTGTAAAGGCCCTCAAAGTTTTATGAATGTTAACACCTTAATCATGCATTCGGCTACCGCAGCCTTGTACAAGTATGCATATATTAATAATTTCATTCCCCAAGATTGTCATGTATGATAGAGATTTGGGTGACAGTTAAATATTCTAAATGCTTAAATAGGAGTACAGTAAAAAAAATGTTACATGCCTTGACCAAAAACAACAAAACTCACTTTAATTAAGTGTGTCTGTGACAAATTGACAAATAACAACTTTTGGGAATACATTACAGAGTATATTGAACATCAGATTATCTAAAATTATGTTTACGGCGAATTTGTGCAAAATTACTCGTGAGAAGGTATTGTCGACGATTTGCAATAAATAGGGCGGACTTTACTCTGATGTGTGTAGTTACGCTAATAAACCTAAGTGTAAGACTTTCATTGGTGCAATCCGTTTTGTTCATATTGAAACTGGTTTATCACAATTACCAAAACTCCTTCCCAATGTGTCTCGCTTCGAGGACCACTAAATTCCGGAGTACACCGGAAGTTCTTTGCGTTTATACACTGTGTATTTACACAATAAATATATACTTTTATCACAAAGTATATACATGTATTATAAAGTTAATATATTGTTGTAATTTGTTTTTAATTCGCATTTCAAATAAACACAAAATTTACTTTGAATTTATATCTTGATGTCCCGCACATCTTCATGTTTATAGAATGTTTCTAGTAATATAAATGGCTACCCATACGCTTTGTTTTTTATTTATTTTTTAATCAAATTCAGTTATCCAGATTTTATGGCTTTATTGATGAAGCAAGAAAAAGGAAATACATGTGCTTTGACAAAATATTAAAACAAAATAAATAGGTCTACTTCAATTTAAATAAATTTAAATCATGAAAAACATGGAAAGAATTGCCATTAACCCAATGTATTTAATTTAACTAACGAAATAACTTAATAGTTAAATAAATAAATAAGATCTCTCTTAAGTAGTCATTAAAATGTTACAAAATATCATAGGTTGAAAACTCCAATGTTGCGGAATGTCTTGCATTTATGGGACGAACAGTCTTGAATATGGCAAGAAAAGTCCAGAGAAAGTTACTGTGGTACAGCGTACACGGGATATTAAAGCATAAAGTGACCCAAACAGCCCATGTAAACAACACCAACGTAAGTCGAAAACTGATTTGTGACTTATCTGTTCATTTTAACGTGTGATGGTGTATTGGGTCATCAATAGGACACAAAAAGGAATATACTGAAATAGTTAACTGCATCTGATACACTGTTTAAACATTGAAACAAATTGATGAAGCGCCAATGTTGACCTGTGATTTTGAAGTTCCCTGGGAGTTTCTTTCCAAAATTTCAATTTTCACTTGATAATTAAAAATTGTAAAGCGTACAATTGATCTAGGATGTTCAAGACAACATGTCGAACAAATTTGGGAATAATGTGTAGCCAGTTGACATGTCACAGGAAATACATGTATTACATTTAATTCTAACAAGATCTTGCTTGAGAAATGCTTTCAGTTGGGTACCAACTTTTGCGTCTAAAGACTATATGAAATTTAGGTTCATTAATATGAGCCAGAAAATAAACCACAGAGTCATAAGTAGATAGGGCCTGTGTCCACTAGGCCAAAGAAGGTTAAGAAGCATTAATCTGCTGGCAAGGTGATGGCCACAGTATTTTGGGGCGTAAAGGTGTTCTATTGTGTGGGACTTTTAACTAGAGAGGTGTACAATAACTGAAGTGTAATATGCAAACTAGAACTGGAATCCGTAAAAACGCCGGCCGCAATAGGACAACGCAATAATCCACAGTTGCAGAGTTACAATTAAGGCTGTTGGGCGAGACGGATATGAATTAATACCACATCCTGTCCAGCTCGTAGCGACGTCTTCCTGTTCCCAAAATTGAAAATGATACCCGAGGACGTTATGTCAGGTCTGACCAAGAAGTCGTGACGACAGTTGAGGAGTGGGTCAATCTTCATTTTCCTGCTCAGTTCCAAAAAAAGTTGTATTTTTTCTTGACTTTCACTTTACTAGTTGCATTTGCTATGTCTCTAACAAATTTTATCTTCATCTCGTCTATAATGCATGATTAATGATTACAGATGTTGAAATTTTCACCAGATAATGAATTATTTTACTTGTTATCGCACAGCTGGCAAGATATTTGACTTCTAAATTCCCGGTATATCTATTTGTTCCTTTATTGCCAATACCCAGTACACATTTTTGCAATTTCCAGTACACCGCGTGTTATCTTCAAACGTCCCCTGCTCCTTTATATCGCAATACGTTGAGCTGAAATTTGGTTGACATGTTGTCCTGAACATCCTAGAAGAATTGTACGCTTCAGAATTTTTAATTATCAGGTGAAAATTGAAATATTGGAAAGAAACTCCCAGCGAGATCAAAATCACAGGTGAACATTGGCGCTTCATCAATTTGTTTCAATGTTTAAACAGTGTATTAGATGCAGTTAACTATTTCAGTAGAATCCTTTATGTGTCCTATTGATGACCCAATACACCAGCGACGTCAAAATTACAGGTGAGCGCTTGCGCTTCATCAATTTGTTTCGATGTTTTATCAGTGTATCAGATGCAGTTAACTATTTTGGTAGAATCCTTTATGTGTCCTATTGATGACCCAATACACCATCACGTGTTTAAATGAACAGATAAGTAAAAAAAATCGGCTTTCGACTTACGCTGGTGTTTTTTACATGGGCTGTTTGGCTCACTTTATGCTGTAATATCCCGTGTACGCTGTACCACAGTGGTTATGGTACATACTAAAAGTCCTTTAAATGTTACGAAATTTCATGGGACGAAAAGTTCCATGGTACGAAATGTCTTACCAATATGAGACGAAAAGTTCTGAATATGGTACAAAATGGCATGGATATGACGCTTGTTACCTTTGCCTAGTGCTGCAAAATAAGAAGCAATTTTAAAAAAAACTCCAATATTAGCTTCAGTTTCACCATTGATCATACTGTTAATATTTTCGTTCTATTTTAGCCATTACATCAACAGCTTCCACAACAACAACAACACCCTCTTATCAGGGCCAGCCAATAACGGTACCACTATGCAGACATAAAATTAGTTATAATACAACATGTTTTCCTAATCTGCTCAATCATCAGAATATTGACGATGCTGGATTGGAAGTTCATCAGTTCTTTCCTTTAGTAAAAGTCCAATGCAGTCAATTTTTGCGGGAATTTTTGTGCTCTGTTTACGTACCAAAATGTTCAGAACAGTTCCGACCTATTCCACCATGTCGATCTTTGTGAGTCAGCAAAACGCGGTTGTGTAGGTTTGCTGAATAAATTTGGTTTCCAGTGGCCTGAGTCGCTAATGTGCTCCATTTCCAGAGAATGGACAGTGTTATTCCGTTGAAAGAACAACTATAAGTACTATACGTATGTATATGTTTTATTTATCCATTTTTGAGTCTTATTTACCAACATTTACCCGTGGTACATTGTAGAATAATACACGGGCCGCAGTTTATATGCAGAAGAATAAACAGGGGCGTAGCTGGGGTGTTTATGATGTATATCTTTATAAAGAAGGCAGGGGGTTTGAGGGCCACCCTGATGCGAATTTTCGGCCCTCCAAGGCGCTATTTATCAGAATTTTTCTTATAATTGTATGCTATGCTGTGGTAGTTTTTGTCGTTCTTTTGAGGACTTGTTCATTCTTAAACCTGAAGACGAGGTACAAGGGGATCTGATGTTGTATGACATAAGCACTACGAAAAAAACACACTCAATAATTTAGAAAGTCAAGTTAAAATGGGAGTTGAATTAATATAGTGGTGAGATTAAACGGAGGAGAGGAAATATATTTGTAAATATATTGCGTTAATACATAATGAAACGTGACGAATTGCTAGTAGAAGTTCTTTAATGTAATCAAATCAGATAGTTTCAATTGTTTTGCCATGCGGCAATTCAAGACAACACCGGAACCGCACCTCAGAGGCTATCGAAGTCAGGTATAAACCGAATTCGTATATAAAATTCCCGGTGAAGACCAACGGTTTGGTATAAGAAATATTATACTCTCTCTCTCTCTCTCTCTTTTTTTTTTTTTTTTTTTTTTGCGAAACGATGTGGACGTTTTTGCGTACAAACGTACGCCTGGCTACGCCCCTGAATTATTATATCACGAGGTAGACATTTTGTGATTTTAATCGATTTGGAAAAGAAACCACTTCATTGATACTCTTACGGTTTATCAGACATGCGTGTGTGTGTGTGTTGGCTTTACTCACAGATAGGATAGCTAGAATTAATTTCAAATTGTTGACGGAGTGATATTGCAAGCCTTCGCTTATCAAGTTTTACAACATCCATCATAATAGTATTGATAAGTATGATGGCTCTGTATCCAAAATTACCCTGGATATATTTGAAGTCCAGTAGTTTCATGTTCTATTACACGCGTGACGTATGCAATCAGGAGGTGCTTATTATTCCGGAGCACCCGGCCTCACTTCCTTGATGGACGTTTAATTAATTTTCCAGTTTTCACCTTTTTATTTGCCTTTGAATTGTATTTTGGACATGAACCAGTATGTTTGTTTTTTATTTCATTTCCAGGCGAAACCCCTAGTACGACTACGACGACAACAGCATTGCCAAGTATTGGCCAACTTATTAAAGTTCCATTATGTCAAGACATCGGTTATAATAGAACGTGTTTTCCCAATATTGTCAACCAACATAATCAAGAAGAGGCTGGATTAGAAGTCCACCAATTCTTTCCTCTTGTAAAGATCGGCTGCAGTCCTTATTTGCTGCCGTTTTTGTGCGCTGTATACGTCCCAAAATGTGAAGTTGGATTTCAGTCGCGCCCGCCATGTAGGTCATTGTGCCGATCAGCAAGGTCCGATTGTGAACAATTGATGAATAAATATGGTTTTTCTTGGCCTGAAATATTAAGCTGTAACAAGTTTCCAGAAAGTGGGTCGTGCTATTCTGTTCAAGGTAAAATATACGCATGTATATATCTAGCATTTATCACGGCAAATGCCCGGATTGGGTTTTCCAGCTTATTGCATTATCAATTCTTTTTAATATAAGTGTGAGGGTTTTTTTTTTTTTTTTTTTTTTTTTTTTTTTTTGGGGGGGGGGGGGGGACATTTAGTTCACAAATTCCAAGACAGGCATCACAATATTTGAATGCGTAGCCATTTGAAATACAAAACGTAATAGTTTTGCACAAATATTTAGGTACGAAAGTAAATGTCGTTAAGTTTTTCATAAAATTGGTAAACATACGAATGTTTGTGAAACTGGGATTGTAATTTTTATACTTTATGTAAAGCTGAAAAGATAATGGATGTAAAACAATTTGGGTGTTATAATTTTATTCCAAGCACTACTGATGAGGAATTATAATCCAAACAGCCGTCTAGTAACTGGTATATTATGTATTCATAGCACTGCCATTTATGTCCGTTACTTTACACGCGTTGTGGGTGAATCTAACTACAGAGGAGATAGAAGTGGATGGTTTGTTGAATATTGCTTAACGTCGCAGCTATTCGCGACGAGAACTATTTTTATTAATTTCTATGGATCAATCTATGAACAATTTTGTGTATGCATTTAAAGTGCAAGCGTGTTGCATGGTCTGCCTTGTACTAGCGCGCACTCATGGCGACTTTACCGTGTTAGCTCACAGAGTCAGTATGCCGCAGACAAGCGTACCACTCCCCCAGTCCATTATACTGATACCAGGTGAACCAGTAAAGGCCAACGGCAAGGAAAATTCACTTTCCCACATGTGGTCAGTTCACGTGTTTAGCTAAATTTACCAGTTATCAAAGTTTTATTTAGTTTTTTCTGATTGTGATTTGAACATAGACTTTGCCAACAACATCTAGCATTTCAAGATCCAGTCAACTTATAAGAATTGATAGTTGTGTCATGTGCTACTTTTGAATGTTTATGAAATAATACAAGATCAATCCGTTATAATAGGACATGCTTTACTAATGGGATTATTGTTGTTCTTGCAATTACCATAATTAATTAACATTTTATTACTCGTATTTTTAACTGCAAAAACTAACACAACTCATGTACTGTTTGGGCCCTCTTATATAAATACAATCAAACCTGTCTATAAAGGCCTTCCAAGGGAACCAGTAAAAGTGATCTTTATGGGCAGGTGGCCTTTATATACAGGTTCAAATAATATTAATAAAGAACTATTGGGATAATCCTACTGACTTTTATAAACAGGCGGTCCTTATATAGAGGTGGCCTTTAAGGCAGGTTGGACTGTATTCCTAATGAAAGGTTAAGCGGACATGTTAATGTTGTGTTTGTTTATAGGATATAACTCAGATTCTACCTTGTTTATTCACAGAGTCTGCATCGAACATAACAGTGACAACAACAACATCAGCGCCGTCTGGACGTAGAGAAAATCTTAGGAGTGACATGTGCAGAAACGCTGTGGCATACAATACAACATGTATACCCAATTCACTTGGACACATGAACCAAGACGATGCAATCTTACAACTCCAAACCTTTGCCCCGCTGATACAATATGGGTGTAATCCTTTTCTGACAGAATTTTTATGTTATGTCTACTTACCAAAATGTTCTTCAAGAAATGAACCAATGTTACCATGTAGATCCTTTTGTAAAAAGGTCCAAAAAAGTTGTCAGCCGGTTTTAAACGAATTTGGATTCCCTTGGCCTATGAGTTTGGAATGTGACAAGTTTCCAGATAATTGTACTTCTGCTTTAGGTAGTATAACCTTTCATTATAGTCCGTGCATGATCTGATGGCACAGTAAACAACCAGTCCATCCTATGAAATAGGTGCGAAAGATTATTTTAATGAATTGTCTACCTTCTCGGATATATCCATCCCTGTACAAAGAATTTCGCCCTGGATTTGTTTATAAAGGTCAGTTACCTTTTTATAATAATACACTGGTCCACTCTGCTATCAGATCGTGAACGGCCTATTCCTACGTCGTAATACGTCTTATTTCAATGCTGAATAAAAAAAGTAAATGTAAAATGAGATATAACAGATTAACAAGTTCGTGAAAAAACACATTGACAAACATATCAGAAAAACCATTTCACAAGCCGATTTATGCCATAAAAACAAAATATATAGCAATTTTAAAATAATACATTTTGTAAATAATTACGTAATTGGCAATGATCAATGCAAACAAAATCAAAACGCAATGAAAAAGAAAACAAGAATTCAGGGTTAACTCTGCTATTTGCTTACGAGCATAGGCTTATCAAGGCCCTCAAAAAGTTCTATGGCCGTCATCACAGTATTGTGGATAACTTTGATGTCTCTGTGTCCAGGATTGCCCTGGATATATTTGACGTCCCATAGGTCCATGTTCCTTTCACACAATTTTAATTACACACGTGGTGGGTGTAGCTAGCTAAACAGGAGGTGCTTATCCTTCCGGAGCACCCGGTTTCACTTCCCTGGTGGAAGTTCACGTGTCTAACCTAACTTGCCAGTTCCAAAGTTTTTACTTTGCTTCTGGATTTTGCTTCGGACATGGATTACTAGCAGTATGTTTGTTTTTGATTAGGTAACTGTATAATTGTTTATAATTTCTGTCTCCAAAAATAGAGTAGATGGAAGTTTGTGATTTTTGGCCTGATACTAAATCCATGATAGCCGCCGTTATTATTAATAGAGGAAACACTAAAATGACCATTGTGGATTCAATGTTCTACCAACTTTTCTTCAAATTTGAAAAGAAAGAAGATACCTAGACAATTGATAAATTATGCAAATGAGGTCAATTGTAGCCGATTCTTTGGATATCTTCTCCTGAGAAAACACTTGGTCGAATGGAACCAAATTTGGTGTGGAAGGTCCTTAGGGAGGGGGGGGGGTAGATCAAAGTTTACAATTACAAGTCGACCTTCTACGAAATCCAAGATGGCCACCGTTACTATAAATAGCAAATCAATAAAATGGCCATTGTGGATTCAATTTTCCACTGATTTTTTTCGAATTTGAAATATAGAAAGTAGATACCTTGCCATTTAACATATATTATGGGGTTTTCCGAGAAATTTTTCATTGACCCAATTTTACCAATCATGCAAATGAAGTCAAAATTCTAGCCAAGTCTTCTCCTCAGAAACCACTGGACCAATGGAAACCAAATTTGGTCTCGAAGGTCCCTAGGTGGGGTAAATCATAGTTGTACAATGCGAAATGAATTGTATGAAATCCAAGATGGCCACCTTACTATAAATAGCAAAATTACTAAAATGACCATCGTGGTTTAATTTTCCTACCGAATTTCTTTACATTTGAAATACAGAAAGTAGATACGTAGCCATTTAGCCATTACAATATCCGTTTTTCCGATTTTTTATTGACATTATTTTAGCAAATTTTGCACGAAGCAAAATTTCCAATTCTTTGAAAATATTCTCCTCAGATAGCACTGGTCGAATTGAAATCAATTTTAGTGTGAAAGGTCCGTAGAAGGAGTAGATGAATGTTTAATCAAGGCAACCTCGTACGATATCCAAGATGGCTGTCGTTACTATTAATAGCAAAATCACTAAAATAGTAATTCGTGAGTGAATTATCTACCGATTTCCTTCAAATTTAAAATATAGAGCGTCGATACCAAGCCATTTAACAAAAGTGACAGGTTTTTCTGTGAAATTTTTCATGACCCAAATTTAGCAAAACGTGTAAATGAAACCAATTTCTAGCCAATTCTTTAAAAATCTTCTTTTCAGAAACCGCTGTGCCAATTTAAACCAAATTTGGTGTGGAAAGACAAGCAAAATCACTAAAATGGTCATTGTGGGTTCAATTTTCTACCGATTTTTGTTCGGGCTTCTTGTTTAATATTATTATTATTATTAAATCATCATTTTTCAAAGTCTTGACATGGATTGGTATATGTTTGTTTTTTATTTTAATTGTAATTTTAAAGTTTTTAATTTACTTTAGGATTGTGATTGGGACCTGAATTCAGTCGTTTGTAAAAAAGAGAAATCCATAAAAATGCTTCTTTGGAAGAGAAATATCTTTTCACTCTACCACGCAATCAACATCTTTTAACGTTTAGGTGCAATTATAGTGGGGCGTTTTGGAAAACGTTTGCGTCGCGAAATCAGCCCCCCCCCCCCCCACCCCAAGAAACATGAACTCATAATATTCCATATCCAGTGGAAATAATTGTTCCACACAAAACATTATGGGGTTATCACTTGATAAAGAGGCAAACCCCATTCCACTTCACTTATCTCCTATACAAGGGTTTTATTTAACATTTTATGTCATTTCAGGTCCCACAAACGTGACTACTTGTCCAGAAGGATGGATACCTGGTTTAGGTCAGTGTTACTATTTCAGTAGAGACAGATTTACCTGGATTGATGCACAGGTACGTCAATTAACAACAACGTATTAAAAAACAAGTATAGTCAAACAACATTGACCTGTCTGCATGACCTTTATTATTTTAATATTCATCATCGACACGTACATTTATGTATAGGTGGCTACTTAAAAGCTGTCATTGGTGAGAATTTGAATATCGATTTATCAACTGAAAAATATATCGATATATCGAAATATCGAAAAAATAATTGAAATATAGTTTATATTTGTAGACAGATTATTTTACACCAATATTTTGCATTCCTGGTGTCATCTGAAATGTTCCTAATATTATATGAATTAAGTTTTACATGTCAGTTTGCTTTAGTGGAAACAATATTTTATTCAATAAATTGTTATACAATAACATACATAATTATAAATATATATGAATTCGGAAACAATGGTTAATAATTGTCAGTTTGCTTTGAGATACATTAAAATGATGAGTCGTAATCAATATGTCAGTGACCACTCCAACCATGAACTGGCGGCTATTTTTGTTGATATCGATACTCAAAAAATGTATCGATATATCGTGACCTTAATCAATGATATATCGATCTATCAATGACAGCTATACTAATTATATACATTGTATATATCGTCTACATTATAGAAACGTGCACAGTTTTAATACCAATACTTACACTTCTTTTCTTCGGATGGATCTTCATTACTGAATATTCCTTATGAAAGGTCAAACGGACATGTCAAAGTTGTTTGCATAATTGATTTGCTATTAGAATAAAGCATACTGTAAAAATAGTACCAACGATTTTCGCTAATGTATTTTTATTGATTTTTTTTATTATTTATATTTTTTTACATTTTACATAATATCAAAGTTAGAAAAAAAAACAAGATCCAGATTGGTATGAAAAAAATTGTTCTCGCTATGTTTATTCTTTCGCCGCTTTCGTATTTTTCGATCACTAGTCTGTTCTTATATCGAAAAAAGGGTTCAGTACAATTATTACTGTTTTTCTTTAGCGGAAAACGCGTTTTCCTAAATTATTTGATAAATAGAATAAGACATTTGTATTTATGTAATTTTAAAGCCAGATTTGTCGGAAAGTCTATGTAGCCTTCTTATGTCCGTTGAATAAAGAAGAATTAAACTAGGAAACATTATTAAGCACTAAATTATGTTTCGTGACCATATATAGTCATAATGTTAGTGTTAGTGCGGCTCGTAAGTCTCGTTTGAGAATTTTCGTACCCGAATATGAAAGTATTCCCGCAATTTGACGTTACGAAATAGACATCGGCGTTAATTACGCCAAATGATCGATTTTTGTGACGTAATTTGGTTCAGTGCTTACCCTTCTGGCGCACTCGGTCTCACTTACCTGGTGGAAGTTCACGTGTTTATCTATTTTTGCTAGCTTCAAATTTCTGCTTTTATTTAGGATTGTGGATTGGTATGTTTGTTTTTTTATTTCTAACCATGTATATTGTTCATGAACCCGGTGTCAGTGTCTTTGTATCTATTTTATGTACAGATGACATGCCAGAGTCTACATGGAAAACTGGTGGAGATTAATGGTTCTGTGAAGAACACGGAAGTCAAACAACTTGCTCAGAACACAAGTAAGACCTTCCGAATAAAATAGTACATTCAAATACTTCATCTTTTATATTTGGCATTTAATCAAATTTTTCCTGGATATATTTGACGTCCCATAGCTCCATGTTTCTTCCAATCTTAGTTTTGAATTCACACATGGCGGGTGTGCATTTAAACATTTTCTACATCAAATATTTTCCTGTATATATTTGACGTCCCATAGTTCTATGTTTCTTCCAATCTTAGTTTTGAATTCACACATTGCGGGTGTGCATTTAAACATTTTCTACATCAAATATTTTCCTGTATATATTGACGTCCCATAGTTCTATGTTTCTTCCAATCTTAGTTTTGAATTCACACATGGCGGGTGTGCATTTAAACATTTTCTACATCAAATATTTCCCTGGATATATTTGACGTCCCATAGCTCTATGTTTCTTCCCATCTTAGTTTTGAATTCACGCATGGCGGGTGTGCATTTAAACATTTTCTACATCAAATATTTTCCTGGATATATTTGACGTCCCATAGTTCCATGTTTCTTCCAATCTTAGTTTTGAATTCACACATGGCGGGTGTGCATTTAAACATTCTCTACATCAAATATTTTCCTGTATATATTTGACTTTCCATAGTTCTATGTTTCTTCCAATCTTAGTTTTGAATTCACACATGGCGGGTGTGCATTTAAACATTCTCTACATCAAATATTTTCCTGTATATATTTGACTTTCCATAGTTCTATGTTTCTTCCAATCTTAGTTTTGAATTCACACATGGCGGGTGTGCATTTAAACATTTTCTACATCAAATTTTTCCTGTATATATTTGACTTTCCATAGTTCTATGTTTCTTCCAATCTTAGTTTTGAATTCACACATGGCGGGTGTGCATTTAAACATTTTCTACATCAAATATTTTCCTGGATATATTTGACGTCCCATAGTTCCATGTTTCTTCCAATCTTAGTTTTGAATTCACACATGGCGGGTGTGCATTTAAACATTCTCTACATCAAATATTTTCCTGTATATATTTGACTTTCCATAGTTCTATGTTTCTTCCAATCTTAGTTTTGAATTCACACATGGCGGGTGTGCATTTAAACATTTTCTACATCAAATATTTTCCTGTATATATTTGACGTCCCATAGCTACATGTTTCTTCCAATCTTAGTTTTGAATTCACACATGGCGGGTGTGCATTTAAACATTCTCTACATCAAATATTTTCCTGTATATATTTGACTTTCCATAGTTCTATGTTTCTTCCAATCTTAGTTTTGAATTCACACATGGCGGGTGTGCATTTAAACATTTTCTACATCAAATATTTTCCTGTATATATTTGACTTTCCATAGTTCTATGTTTCTTCCAATCTTAGTTTTGAATTCACACATGGCGGGTGTGCATTTAAACATTTTCTACATCAAATATTTTCCTGTATATATTTGACTTTCCATAGCTCTATGTTTCTTCCCATCTTAGTTTTGAATTCACGCATGGCGGGTGTGCATTTAAACATTTTCTACATCAAATATTTCCCTGGATATATTTGACGTCCCATAGTTCCATGTTTCTTCCAATCTTAGTTTTGAATTCACACATGGCGGGTGTGCATTTAAACATTCTCTACATCAAATATTTTCCTGTATATATTTGACTTTCCATAGTTCTATGTTTCTTCCAATCTTAGTTTTGAATTCACACATGGCGGGTGTGCATTTAAACATTTTCTACATCAAATATTTTCCTGTATATATTTGACTTTCCATAGTTCTATGTTTCTTCCAATCTTAGTTTTGAATTCACACATGGCGGGTGTGCATTTAAACATTCTCTACATCAAATATTTTCCTGTATATATTTGACTTTCCATAGTTCTATGTTTCTTCCAATCTTAGTTTTGAATTCACACATGGCGGGTGTGCATTTAAACATTCTCTACATCAAATATTTTCCTGTATATATTTGACTTTCCATAGTTCTATGTTTCTTCCAATCTTAGTTTTGAATTCACACATGGCGGGTGTGCATTTAAACATTTTCTACATCAAATATTTTCCTGTATATATTTGACGTCCCATAGCTCCATGTTTCTTCCAATATTAGTTTTGAATTCACACATGGCGGGTGTGCATTTAAACATTTTCTACATCAAATATTTTCCTGTATATATTTGACGTCCCATAGCTCCATGTTTCTTCCAATCTTAGTTTTGAATTCACACATGGCGGGTGTGCATTTAAACATTCTCTACATCAAATATTTTCCTGTATGTATTTGACGTCCCATAGTTCTATGTTTCTTCCAATCTTAGTTTTGATTTTCCTGTATATATTTGACGTCCCATAGTTCTATGTTTCTTCCAATCTTAGTTTTGAATTCACACATGGCGGTGTGCATTTAAACATTTTCTACATCAAATATTTTCCTGTATATATTTGACGTCCCATAGTTCTATGTTTCTTCCAATCTTAGTTTTGAATTCACACATGGCAGGTGTGCATTTAAACATTTTCTGCATCAAATATTTTCCTGGATATATTTGACGTCCCATAGCTCCATGTTTCTTCCAATCTTAGTTTTGAATTCACACATGGCGGGTGTACATTTAAACATTTTCTACATCAAATATTTTCCTGTATATATTTGACGTCCCATAGTTCTATGTTTCTTCCAATCTTAGTTTTGAATTCACACATGGCGGGTGTGCATTTAAACATTCTCTACATCAAATATTATCCTGTATATATTTGACTTTCCATAGTTCTATGTTTCTTCCAATCTTAGTTTTGAATTCACACATGGCGGGTGTGCATTTAAACATTCTCTACATCAAATATTATCCTGTATATATTTGACTTTCCATAGTTCTATGTTTCTTCCAATCTTAGTTTTGAATTCACACATGGCGGGTGTGCATTTAAACATTCTCTACATCAAATATTTTCCTGTATATATTTGACTTTCCATAGTTCTATGTTTCTTCCAATCTTAGTTTTGAATTCACACATGGCGGGTGTGCATTTAAACATTTTCTACATCAAATATTTTCCTGTATATATTTGACGTCCCATAGTTCTATGTTTCTTCCAATCTTAGTTTTGAATTCACACATGGCGGGTGTGCATTTAAACATTTTCTACATCAAATATTTTCCTGTATATATTGACGTCCCATAGTTCTATGTTTCTTCCAATCTTAGTTTTGAATTCACACATGGCGGGTGTGCATTTAAACATTTTCTACATCAAATATTTTCCTGTATATATTTGACTTTCCATAGTTCTATGTTTCTTCCAATCTTAGTTTTGAATTCACACATGGCGGGTGTGCATTTAAACATTTTCTACATCAAATATTTTCCTGTATATATTTGACGTCCCATAGTTCTATGTTTCTTCCAATCTTAGTTTTGAATTCACACATGGCGGGTGTGCATTTAAACATTTTCTACATCAAATATTTTCCTGTATATATTTGACGTCCCATAGTTCTATGTTTCTTCCAATCTTAGTTTTGAATTCACGCATGGCGGGTGTGCATTTAAACATTTTCTACATCAAATATTTCCCTGGATATATTTGACGTCCCATAGTTCCATGTTTCTTCCAATCTTAGTTTTGAATTCACACATGGCGGGTGTGCATTTAAACATTCTCTACATCAAATATTTTCCTGTATATATTTGACTTTCCATAGTTCTATGTTTCTTCCAATCTTAGTTTTGAATTCACACATGGCGGGTGTGCATTTAAACATTTTCTACATCAAATATTTTCCTGTATATATTTGACATCACATATATATAGTTCTATGTTTCTTCCAATCTTAGTTTTGAATTCACACATGGCGGGTGTGCATTTAAACATTTTCTACATCAAATATTTTCCTGTATATATTTGACATCACATATATATAGTTCTATGTTTCTTCCAATCTTAGTTTTGAATTCACATATGGCGGGTGAAGCTACACCGGAATACCTGGCCTAGTTGAAGTTTCGGCTGACAGTTCAAAGTTTAGTTTGCTTTTTGGAATTGTGATTTGAACATTGACCAATATGTTTGTGTTTGATTGGTTCCCTATTAGAATTTACCACTTTGTCTTCTGATCGGGGCACAACTTCTGCAACTCAGGAAAGTTCGTTAATTTGACATGGTAGCAATGGACTGTTAAGGTCGTCTTCATTTTGCCCGATGACCCTCTGGGTAAGGAAATAATTGATTATTGGGGTTTTACGACCCAGTCATGAATATTTTACTCATATTGAGACGTCAAATTATATATAGGTGAGTGGGGTTTTGAGGTCTCTTCCGAAGGACCCCGTGACTTTCATTTCTAAATTCCAATTACTTGGTGAAAGAACAATCACTACCTACTTTCAATTCTCGGTCAGACCCGTCGGAGTTCGAACCCACGACCTTCCACATATGTGGTAAGTATGGTTTATTATAGAATATAATTATTTTTTTAGTTGCATGTTGGGGTGTATGGTTTTTTTTCCTAAAGCTGTGTGTTAACATAAAGCAAACATCAAGTCTATGGTTGATATAAGGAGCTTGGCGATACATAGAATTCTAGTTATAATTAGCTTTTTAGTCAAATCTCTGTCTTTATATGCAGTCAAACTTGTCCATAAAGGCCACCCAAGGGAACCTGTAAAATTTGCTTTCAAATAAAATAAATAAAGGGCGATTGGGATAAACTTTAACTGCCCTTTAAAAGCAGATAACCCTTATAATAGAGGTGACCATAAGGGCAAGTTCGACTGTAATTGTTTGGCACAATAATTCGTGTATATAAACGTTGTTTTGGAGAAAAAAAACTGATTTAGTTTTATAACCGTTTGTTTCACAGGAAACGGGGACTTTTGGATAGGTCTAACAGACTTGGAGGTAATTGGAAAGTTTAAACTTCCGATCAATGGAACTGTGGTCGCTTTTCGGGACTGGTCAGCTAATTTTCACCCCATGAATAAAATTAAAAACTGCGTGATGTTAAAAAGAAGCCAAGGTTTCAGATGGCATGTGGCGCTTTGTTCAGCCAGAAGAAACTTCATATGCGAAAGAGAGAGGACATTTTAACATCACAAATTTACAAAACAATCTTGTTCTTTCAAGCAATCGGGACATTCAATGAGTAGCATTAATCTGAAGTTGTCTGATAACTTGAAATTCAAACAGTAAGCCCTACGGGTTTGTATTTAAGGAGATCATTTTAATATATATTCCCGGACAGACTCTTCTTGGAATCTTCACAAACCATTGTCAAAAGGACAAGCGATTTTTTTCTCTCGTATTTTCATAAATATTATATAATTATATATATTAAGAATTAATAATTGACACATTAAAAATAATTATACTTCAAACGGTTTTCCAAAGATAATAATATCTAGCTAAACAGGGGGTGCTTGCCCTTCCGGACCATATGGCCTCACTCCAGGTGAAAGTTCACATGTTGTACCAAATTTGTTAGTTTCAAAGTTAGATTGAACATGGATTAGTATGTTTGTTTATTAATTGTACATTTTGACATAGAAAGATTGATTGTATGAGGTTTTACGTTCCACTCAAAAATATTTCACGTAGATCTCGAGACGACACCAGCTATAACAGGTGAAGTGGCAAAAGGAACTTTTAATCACGTGACATGTACGAAGACGAAACTAAACGATAAATCGGAAAACGGAGTAAACGGTAAATTCACGCTCTCTGTTGTGCAACGGTAACAGATCATGATTTAGTGTGGATAAAATCGTCCGACTCTAGGCACGTGTCCGACTCATGGGCAGTTTACCCTATACAATGTATAAAAGAAAACAAAAGGAGATGTTAACTATACTGACGTGTTCTCAATATTTAGATAAAGAATTCGGTTAAATGTTACTTTTAAACTTTACGCAGAACCAACACCATTAGGCGCTGTCACACTCTAACGTATAGAGTCGGCGTATGAGGAACGTATGGACTTTTTGGGCAAACGCTGACATACGCTGAAACACGCTAGGGATACGCTGGAATACGTTTCTAGCACGCTGGTGTACGTCGGTGTACGCTGACGGCCAAAAAATCTTTTGAACATGCTTACAAATTTTCAGTGTATGCCGACGTATGAATTTTACGCTCCTCATACGCTGAGCACGCTAGAGGTACGCTGAAGGTACGTTGGTCAGGAGGAGCGTATAATGAACGTGTCTGACGTGTGTCTAACGAATGGCTAACGTTATGATGGTAGTTCTAACGACAGCCTAACGTACTGAACTTATGCCTAACGTATTATGAGCGTATAGCCAACTTATCCCATGCGTATTTCCAGCGTATGGGGGTATTTCCAAATCTGAATTAGTTTGTACCATCAGTTCAGAGATTAGGGTTGCTGTGCTACAATATCACCAAGACTTGTTACAGTTGGCAGTTGAGTATGCTAGACACATAAGAAGAAGGTATAGCATGAGACATGCTATCTGGGGGAAACCTTGGACTCAAAGGCTGAATGACGAATTTCGCGCATCGCCACCTTTTATACCCCCCGCCGTGTACGCTCCTCATCCGTTAGGCTGATGTTACGCATACGTTTCTCATACGTCGGAGGTACGCTGATATACGTTACTCATACGTCGGTAATACGTCCAACTCATATACACATCACATCACATACGCTGACATACGCTATCCGTACCCTACTTATACGCTGACGGTACGCAACGCTCACGTTGCTCTAATGATCATTAACCGAAAATCTACCTCATACGCTGAACAGGTGTGCGTATAAACAATTTTTCGAAATATTCGAAACGGTCCTCATACGCTGGCTCTATACGCTAGAGTGTGACAGCGCCTTTAAGCAATTTTGTACATAGAACTTTCTACTAATAATGTTTGAATTAATCGTTTACTACATGGGACTTTTAGTCCTTTAGAAATGTTTCCCGTCAAGCGTAACCCATACTTGTTTCTCTGAGAAAATGACATCGGAAAATTGCTGCCGTTTTCTCCATGAATAATTTATTGACTGAATGAAATTAGGTCCCAGTAAAGAATATTCCACTTACATTGGTCGTCGCCAGCTATAGGTGAAGTTGTAGTCCGACTAATCATTTTAATTTTTGACAACCCCCTCCCCCAACAAGTCAAAAATTAAAATGAGGGTTTAGTGGCAGAAATTTTGACCTTTGCAGTACGCTCAGGGCAATGTGCAGGGAGGGGGTGTCTTTAGTGTCACGGTGCATCGGTTTTTAGCGTCTCTTCCCAAAGACCCGTGACTTTCAATCCAAAATGCCGAGTGCTTGGCGAAAGAACGGTCACAACATAATTTGAAATCGTGGTTAGACCTGGACGGGATTCGACCCCACGACCTCCCACATACGGAGCGAGCAGTCTACCAACTGAACTACCGTAGTGGTTTATGGCAGTTGGGGTTGGCGGTGATATTCGCGGTTGCTCTGTGGACTATGGACGTTCTTGTTGAATAAAGGTTAAGTCGATGCAAAAATATCTGACATTGAATCGCCAGTTGTGATTATAACGCTTCCATTAAATATGTGTCGACGGCCTATTGAGAGATAAGAGTTTATTGTTGTGAAAAAACAAAGAAAGCAACTACCAGATCGGTGCACTCACGTCCGCATTTGCACGTTGTAGGTGGGTGACTATCATATTTTAGATGTTTTTAATTATTATTTTTTAATATTTTATCTAAATGATTTATTAATATGTAACATGAATGTCATATATACTTATCTTTATTTCATTTAAGTTTTATGGTATAAAACTTCATTGGAATCATAAAATCTATAAAAAAATTAAATAAATGAGGAGACAAGGCTTGATATTACGAAAGCCTATTAGGCTCATGAATAAAAAAATTTAAAAGGCGTAATAACGCGAAATAAAGGCGTTATAATGCGAAAAAAGGCGTTATAACGCCTTTAGAAAGGCGTAATAACGCGAATTGAAAGGCGTTATAACGCGAAATAAAAGCGTAATAACGCGAATTGAAAGGCGTTATAACGCGAAATAAAAGCGTAATAACGCGAATTGAAAGGCGTTATAACGCGAATTAAAAGGCATTATAACGCGAATTAACAGGCGTAATAACGCAAAGTGAAAGGCGTTATAATGCCTTTTTGTCTATATATAGAGCAGTCACTTCCATGGAGAATGTTAACAACCCTCACCACAAACAGATTGGTTTTAGTTTAAATAGCTTAAGGCAACTGCAGATCTATTCATACTTAGATGTCACAAATGTCATTTAATCATTGTTAAAAGTTAGTGATTGACAATTGGACAGGAACTTTTTAATAAATAGCCATGTGTACATTGCCAATGTTTATCAATGTTTATATTATTCAGATTACTAAAAAGATTTCCATCCCCATATATAAAATGATACTCTTTATGAAAAAACAACTCTTTAACATTGAAAAGAAACCTTTCTTTCTGTTTTACTGAAATAGTATGTTCATTTCAGCGCAGGATCGGGTGATGTGCAGTTTTTTTTTAAATACATATAAAACAGCTTATTACATTACATATAGTTGTGCAGGAAACACACACACACACACACACTTTTAATATGTATGTATAGTGGGGGAGGGTTGAGATTAAACCCCAGGACCTCCACATCATTATGGAAGGCATCTTAACTTTGCGTTAATAAGCCTTTATTTCGTGTTATAACGCCTTTCAATTCGCGTTATTACGCCTTTATTTCGCGTTAATACGCCTTTATTTCGCGTTTTTTTTATTCATGAGCTTAATAGGCTTTCGTATGATATATATATATATATATATTATAAATAATAGATCACGTAACCTTTGTTCAATAATGCGATACATTTTGATATAATGCCTGTTAATATAATGTATAGGCAAACAACACTGACCTGTCAGCTTGACATTTAATTTGTACCTACTGGCCCATACAAATTAAAGACCAAGCGGACAAGTCATTGTTGTTGTCGATACGGATATGGTGAATGTTTAACACCGACTAACAAATTAGTGCCGAATCAAAAGCTCATCTACCTCTCCGCGGCCTTTTCAGTCACTAGCTATCCGTGTCTATTACAATCAGTAGCCAAGCTTCTGTTCCTTTTCGTCATTCCACTGTTAAACTTTCGACAGTTTTGTAGTGTTTGATGTGTACTTAAAGTGTACCGATAACATGTAAGCAAGTACTTTACATGTGTTTCTATGACAGTAAAATAGATTATCATGAGTAGATGGTTGAAGGTGAACGAGCTAGTTAAGCGTGATGCTAATTAATCTTTCTCATTCTAGATTTTTTCCCATAAAAACATGAAATTACGAAAGCTTACTATAGTTATTAAAAAAATTGTAAATTCTGTAGCACAATTGATGATGAGCAACACTTTATTTTTGACTGTACAAATAACAAGGAACTCCGTAAAGATTTTATAAAGTCAACCAAAGCTTCTTTAAACTGTAATGTTAATGAAAATAATAAGTTTTCAACAATGATCATAATTTTGAAATCAACATCCCCTTGTCTTATACGTAAATTAGGTGCCTTCATTAAAAAGTCTTTTGAACTGAAGAGGACAGGCTTATTGAATATTTAGGATATTAAACTGAATGTTTTCATACAGATACATATATATCATTTATTTTATTTTGTGCAATGAATATGCTGTCAAAGGTATTAATTTGCAATATTGCATATTTTATGTAATTCTTGTAAGATGATTGTAACAAACTATCTATGTAGTTTATATACAATAAAGTATTATTATTATTTTAGAACAAGAAGCTCAAAGCTCACTGATAAATGATGGGTCGTTGAAATGCTTTGATTCCAATATAAAATTCAAAACATTAAAAGTTATTTAAGTCTAAGGGTCATCTAAGTAGGAAAATTCAAGTGAAACCCATTCGGTTGAGGTTTTCTACGATTTATTTTCCTTTTAAAAATGCGTGTGCCAGGCGTGATAGTTCATATTCTAAGACTACCAACGATCCCAGGTAAGATTATAAAAGCCAAGTGTCTATATCACTTGGTTATTGTTGAGGCATATTCGGCTGTATGTAGTTCAGCATTGTTCAAACCAAACAATATCCACCTCAATTCAAATAGAACAGTATTGTTTGACCGTGCACTTTTTATGACTTGTATTTTGGATTATTAGTGGCCTTAGAATATAAATATCACGCCTGGTACACGCATTTTTAAAAAGAAAATAAATCGTAGACAACCTCAACCGTTGTAAAGTGTCGAGTTTTCAAAAACCTCGTATTTCTTTAACAAACTCTGGTCCCTATGCACTGCTCTATGACGTTGGGTATATTAATATTAATATCATTTCATTTTTTAAATTAATTCGTTACACAAGGTGAACGACATCTTTCCCCAAGCATGTATTTTTGCACAGTTTCCAACGAATATTTTAAAAATTCTTAAATTATCAATTTCTGCTTTATTTTCATTTATAAATCTTCACATTTGTGTAGGTAATGTCATAATTGTACCCCTCTATTACGTTTTTCAACCAAATTGTTTACACTTGAATTTTCCTACTTAGATGGCCCTTAATTTATTTGAATTTCACTGGCCCATATGTGATTATGACAGTTTCATTGAAATCTGTTCAGTAGTTTCAGAGAAGTCAAAATGCCCCCCCCCCCAACAGGCATCACATCACATAAGCTCACAAGACCTTTGGTCAGGTGAGTTAAAATCATATTGAAAAAACTGACTTTTTTAAAATCTATACAAAAGCCACAAAATATTATTTTATTAAAAGGCAGTTAAAGACCAAGAGTAGCAAAAAATTAAAAGAAATGGAATATTCAAGCTTGAAAACAAGCAAAGTTTGCTGGAATGGAAAGATTGATGTAGGTACAAAGATTAATGTCTTATCTTTGTTTCACCACAAATAAAGAGCAAATCAACAGTGAAAGGAGATTGGTATAGCCTGTTTTATAGATGAGCTACATGGCCATTTGTTTTATTGGAGCTATCCAATGTATCAAAAGTTTTAGGATTAAAGCAGTAATTTTTTTTTTCAAAACTACCCTCTGCCTTCAAAATTGTGAATATTGATATTCTAAGACCCAGCAAACTGCATTATGATATACTGGCAATAGGTAGTATTTTCAGTGAAAAAGACACTACATGTATATTGTGGTACAATCTGATATTTTGTGGATTTAATCTTTCATTGAATCACTGTTATTTTTGGTAATTTTTGTGAAAAACTACCTTTATTTATTCAGAAGTAACTTTAGGCAAACAAAATAATTGTAAAGAGGACTAGTAATATAGTATATATGCAAACAACATTGACCTGTCAGCTTGACCTTTCATTACGAATATTCATATAGAAGGATCCACCAAATACATAGGTAGTGTTAGGATTCACATTTAATTATAACATATACACACAGCATTTGATTAGTGTTCTCATTATGAAAATGATATTAACATGTGTGATCCCTGTGCATATATGCAGTCATCTATAACAAATATTTAAATTAAAGGTCAAGGGGACAGGTCAATGATGTTTGACTATAATGGGGTTTGCTGCTGTACCATGTGATACCTTCTAACGTGTCTGCGAAACGCTTGTTTCCAATGGACATGGAATCGCACAATATGACGTTTTCCCATAAAAACAACATTAATTGGGACTTTGTGACGTTGACATTTTCCAAAATGTTCCGCACAAACGTTAAGAGGTATTGATCACATGGTACAGCGGCGAACCCCATTTCTGTAAACATATTAATTTTTGTCGTGTACTAATTTTCAAAATTTCACGGTTGTTTGTTTTCCAGGAAAATTAATACAGAGAGAAAATTGTATTATGCTTATTGTGTTATAGCGCAGATTTAAAATACCACAAAAATTTAACTACAAAGATATGTCTTAATTTCATGTACAACCTACATGTACTTGAAAAATTAATGCGAAATTAAATAATGTAAACATATTTAATTTCGCAGTGTAGAAAATTAAGAGGTATCTGTGTAGTTGAATTTTCACGTATTTAAAATATGCACTATAACATAATAAGCATAATATAATTTTCATGCAAAACAAACCATTGCAAAATAAGCGAAAATGAGTACACTACAAAAATAAATATGATTACAGTATATTTACAGTAATTAAAACAAAATACAAGACATGAAGCACTAAGGCTTTATTTAAAATCATAGTTATATTGAGTAGCAAGTACATTTGTAATATTTTAACAAAATACATCATTCTTTCTGAAGCTTAGATAACAATGTATAACAAATGGTGGATGTTATTACCACATATTTTTTATACCCCTATAACCATACACATGTAACTTCATACATCGATTGAATAGGATTAAATAGTCCAATTTTGAATTAAAATAAAATTTTATTGATATTTTTCCTAAAAATTGCTGTCTAAATAATTGATGATCGATCTTTGATCGTGATGAACTGAAAAAAAACCAAACAATCCAACCATATGACAAAAACAAAATGGCGGATCTAAAACCGCATTGACGTTTTTTATCAAAATTATCTATTATTTGACCCAAATATGACATATTTCTATTAAATATACTTTAATTATCACTAAATTGATGTATTTATAGCCAATCATAAAGTTATAAAGCCAATGTACATGTATACTATAAACTACAGATATAAAAAAGTATGTGGTAATGACACATTTTTATTGACACGTACGGGGCAATAACCACTTCGATAAAAAATTGTAACTGAAATATGATGCCATTTCAAGTGTCCTCAAAAGGAACTTTTAACTGGGAAAACCAGATAATCCAAACCATGTGCATGAATAAAATATGAAAGCCAATGACACATCTATTACAACAAAGAAGATTGTTCCTATTTCATCAAGATCTGTTAAATAGTTATTTAGAAAAGTTCAAACAAAATTTTGGCAGAAGAAATGGGAGTATACATTACTTTAAACCAACTTTTATTCACACGCAATTAACTTTCACATGTTTCATGAGGACAAAATAATTACCAAAGTTAATCATTGTGAACATGTTTCTGAAAATTATGTTATTAATATCAAATATTCAGCTATAGTCCATATTGCATAAGTTAAAAGTCACAAAATGGTATTGGCAAGAGAATCATGAAAGTTAAAAGCCATGAATAAAGGTTGGTTTACAGTATATGCCCCCCCCCCCCCCCCCCCCCCCAACTTCGTTTAGGGGACAAAATTACCATTTTATTCAATATATGTATAAGGACATAAAATGCATTTTAAAGTTTGATGTTAACATCATTTAAAAAAGACATATAGTACACCTTATCCCTCCCTTTGAACCTACATATAAATGTGTCTACATTCTACTCTTTTGTATTAAATTGACTATCACATGAAATTTTTAACTAATATGTAATGTTGGGTATTTCGATGTCACTGATTTTTAGAATATTTCAGTTTCACTGTAGAGCCTGATTCAATGTTACCTCTCTACTTTCACACACATTACAAGCCTGTCAAAGTTTAACACTAAGCTAACAAATAAGTGCAGAATTGGCGACTCCTCTTGGCCCCTTGATAGTTATATTTTGACAGCTCTTCGACAGCTGAGAACTATCTATCCCTCTATTGCTTTTCTGTCACTAGCTATAGTTACCTCAGCAACTTGGCAGCCGAGCTTAAATAATAATAGTCATAAAACATGATGTACTAGAGAACCAAGTATGCATTCCTTGAAGGATAGTGTGTATGTATGTGTGTGTGTATGTGCATGTTTGTGTGTTCCCAAGATATAATTTGTGCAGAATGATGTATGTCTATGTGTTCTTTCCATGACAGTGTGTGTTCCCAACTTCCCAAGATATAATTTGTGCAGAATGATGTACATCTATTTGTTCTGTCAATGACAGTGTGTGTGTGTGTGTGTGTGTGTGTGTTACAAAAGATAGAATTTGTGCAGAATGATGGACATCTATTTGTTCTGTCTATGACAGTGTGTGTGTGTGTGTGTGTGTGTGTGTGTGTGTGTGTGATCAAGATAGAATTTTAAATACTGTCACCTAGAGACTGTGTTTCTGTGTGAATTTCTGATAGCAACAAAGAAAGTCAACGTACATTCAAAGCTAATATGATTTACTAATATTTGTATTTCAAACAACAAAGCAAAAAAATACATGTATGCAAATACATGTAAAATAAAATTGAAATGCTGCTTCTCATGTGAAAAAATCCCAATTTAGAGTAAAATAACTGTCTTTTATAAATATCATTTCTTGCGACTTCTAACATTTCGTCTACCACTAGATCGTCTCACGACAGGTTTGTCTTGGTTTTTATCAGGTAGTGCTGTTTTTCTGTTATCCCTTTTAGGATTATCACTGTTTTCATTTCCTTGTTCACTTAGAGATAAAAACTGGCTCTCCTCACTATCAGATTCAATATTTTCCGTTCCTTTACCTATTTCTGACCGAGTAGGTGGCTGTTAAAATAAATCAAAATTTATTCCATTTAAAAAGTGTAACTAAAAGGGCTAGAATAGTGGGCTAATGTGGTTTTAACCCCTCCACATCACTCAAAATTCTTTTACAAAAAGGTGGTCTGTTCACATCACACTAGTGAAAAGAGTGACTATAGACCTGTAGTTACAAAATTCACTTGCAGAACCACTTATCTGCACACTTTTATCCAAAAATTGACATGAACACTTTAATTATAATAATTTGTATTAATACAGAGAAATGTCTTATGATAAATTTTTATAAGGTTTACAAGGTTGATTGATTGAATAGTTTTATGTCCCAGTCAAGAACATTTTACTTATATCAAGATGTCACCAGTTATAGGTGAGGTGGCAAATTTTTTACCTTTGCAATGTGCTCAGGGCAATGTGCAGGGAGATTGCTTTAAAGTGCCTGCCATGACATGGGGCATCGGTCTTTAAGGCCTCTTCCAAAGGAACATGCAACTTTCATTTCTTCAATTCTAAATGCATTGAGCTTGGCAAAAGAATAGCCACTACCTAATTTCAAGTCTTGGTAAAACCCAACTGGGTTTGAACCTACAACCTTATAATTCTACCAACTGAGCCACAAGAGTGTTAACAATACATGAAGTACAAACACATAGTATATATAAATCATACTTACTGCTGATTTTACATTCCATTTCCTTGGTTTTGGCGATCTAAAAAATAAAATATATACATGTACTTTTACACAGTGAAAAAATACCACATATACATGTAAAGTGTCTGTGATATTTCAGAAGTGTTTATAAACATGGAAAAGTCTACAGAATATAACGTTAATAGGGATCATATATACCGGTAAACACATGAAGGCGTGAATATATGCATACGATAACATGGTATTAACACCTATTTGTGTTATTTACACTCACATCAATACAATGGTATCAAATCAACCGGTATAGTCACGAGACTTTCTAAAACTTACATATAGTCAACCAGACATCACAGGACTCTCAGTGGGTCTTTTAGGAGGGCCAATAGTTTCCCCAATTCACAATTCAAAATCATATTGTTTTTTCACAATCACTTTGCCAATTTTCACAATTTTGGAAATTACAGCTTTAAAAACAGAATTTTTGGAGTTTTCTTTTACATTTCTTGTTCACAATGTTAGCCATTATGATGCCTGGCCCATTCACAAAAGGGTAAGACAGCCTTGATTCACAATGACATGAAACTTGGGCTTTGAAGTCTAAAGGCTTAACCACTTGGATACAAGCTTCTTAATAATCACTTACGGTTTGTCTGGTGAAAACATATATACAACTTCTTTATCTGTTTGTTTATTATTTCTCTTTCTTGGAGTAACCGGAGATTCTACAAAAATAAATAAATCTCTATAACAAAGATACATGTATGTGTATCACTATTAGGGAGTTGGAAGCTTTCAATATTTTTAAAAATAAAATGCAAGTTACCGTATATCTCCATATATACGTTGCCGAAGTAGATACGTCGCACCCCCACCATGGTCCATCAAGCCCAGTATTTTCTAAAGGTCGTCTACATAGGTCGCAGCCAAAAATTTGTTGGAGAAAATTCAAGATTTGCACAGTAAGAGCTATTCATTTTCAATTCCATGAATAAAGAAACAAAAACTTTTATCGGTGTATTTATTATTTTCTTTTTAATAAATATTGTCTGAATAGCTGATGTAAAGTAAACATGTATGTAGATATTTTTTTTTACATGTATGGATAGGGGATACAAACGATGAAGATAGCTTGAATAAAACATGTACTATTTGACTCCCGATCATGAGATTGAGTAATACATATCTTGTTGTCACCGACAAAGGAAGTTTGATCATGCACAAAGGTTGCGATATGTATTGCATGATTTGTTTAAACAACAAACTAATGTTTCAGATTTTACAATACTGGACTGTCCATATTATGTTAAAGTTGACGATTTATTGCTCAAATATCACCGTATTATATTGTTCAGAATGACGCATGGTTTTGCATTCGAGAGTATTGGTCAATAACCAGGACGATCTCCGGTTGTTTGAACTTTTGTGAAAGACTATTCGTATTCATTATTTTGTTACAGTTGAAATCTAAACATGTCGTTGGAATTGCAAATTAAATTTAAACAAGCATTCTGAGAGTATTGCAAAACAATACATAGTCCCCTACCGGTCGCATATTTCACTAATCCCAAAGTTTTAGGTAAAATGTACCTTATTATATGGTACAAATATTTATAGTTATAAATTATATGTGTTGTTCAAGATGTAAAGCAAAACTTGATCATAAAAAAATCAAAAACCAGCAATGGAGTTCTCAAAAATTCATTATCTGCAAGCATGTAGAAAAAAATGCAAAAAACTGAAATTTCATTGATTTTCAAAGTTCAAAGGGCCATAACTCCCATAAAAACTAGTGGAATGAAACAAAACGATAAATTGATCTGTAACTCAGCATGGTTGACCTGCATACCAAAAAACAATTCATTAACTGCTAGCGTGTAGAAAAAAAGAGAGCGGAAAACTGAAATTTCAGTGAATTTTCAAAGTTCAAAGGGCCATAACTCCCGTAAAAATTAGCAGATGGAAACGAAACATAAACTTGATCTGTAACTCATGATGGTAGAGTCACATACCAAACATTAGTTCCATTTCTGCAAGCGTGTAGAAAAAAAGTGCGGAAAACTAAAATTTCTGTGAATTTTCAAAGATCAAAGGGACATAACTCCGGTAAAAATTAGCAGATGGAAACGAAACGTAAACTTGATCTGCAACTCATCATGCTCATTATCTAAAAGATTTTAGAAAATAAGTGTGGAAAACTGAGGTATGACAGACAGACGGACGGACAGACAGACAGAGCGCAAACCTAAAGTCCCCTTTGGCCTTTGCCGGTAGTGACTAATAAATTTTGTTAATATCCCTATTAGCGATTGTCGAATCCTGGCACTTTTTACTCAAAACTGACAGATACGAAAACGCTGTATGACCTCTGACATAGGAATACATAATTAGTGTTTGTAATGGCGGTGCTTTTTTCTTCAACATATAAACATAGGTACCAGTAATTAATAATTATGGACGATTATTTCAATGAATAAAAAATCGGGAATGGCTTCAATCATTAAACAAACAAGACACACGCGAGGTATTACCAGTAAGACTTGATGAAAGTTAATTACAGGTGACCAGGTATTTACTTCTTTGCCGATGGCTATAAAATTCTGTTACACGTTACAAGACTCATACTTACCTTAATTAATTAATTACTTATTTATTTCAAAGACTTTATTGGTCAAATTTAATTAAAAGGAAATATCACAAATAATAATTACAAAAAAATTATACAATTAAGAGCAAGATTTACTTTCAACTTGAAAATTACCGTAACTTTCGGTTTGTCTATCTTCAAAAATGCCTTGAAAATTTGAGTCAGATTATCAAAATATTTTAATGTCACCTAGGTTGTGGGTTGCACAAAATATTTTAATGTCGGCTAGTTAAGTCGCATTGGATTTTAAAATATTAAAATTTAGTGAAAAAGTTGCAACATATCTACGGAAATATACGGTAATAGATTTTGTTTTTAATTTGATCACACTGATTGTAATGCTATACTTAATACTTAGTGGATGTTCATCACAAGGATAAGAGTTCAGTTGAGTTGAGTTGAGTAATGGTGTTTAATGTCCCAGTCAAGAATATTTCACTTATATCGAGATATTGCCAGCTACAGGCTGATGGCATTATACAGCAGAGTTCTTTATCATGCAAAAGCCCATTGTGACACAGGACCTCATTTATTTTAAGTTCCCATCCGAAAGAACTGTGACTTTCATTTTGTAATGCAGAGCGCTTGGCGAAAGAACAGTCACTACCCTCTTTCAAGTCTTGGGTCAGACCCAGTCGGGGTTCAAACCCACAACCTCCCACTTACGGAGCAAGCACTCTACCAACTGAGCTACCGCAGTGGTAACAAGGATGAGAGAGAGAGAGAGAGAGAGAGAGAGAGAGAGAGAGAGATGCTGTGTGTTAGTGAAAGAATAGTAACTTTAGTAAGACCCCTGTTGGGGTTCAAACACTAGACATCCCACATACGGAGGTATTGTAGTGGTTAATCCAAATGAAGACACACTTCTTCACATACAATCAATTTCTACTTACCTTCTTCTTCAGACATATCAGCATATACTCTGATAGGTAATGACGTAGGTATTGGTGATGGTGGTATTAGTGTAACATTCTGGTCCATATGGAAGGTGATATTTCCAAGGACACCTGAAATCAAAATAACAAAACTGTTAGTTAAGTTACAGGAGATTATAAATAGATCTATTACTAAAAATTTTCAGATGGTGTGGCAGTTGTTTAACACATGCTTTATTACATGTGTATGACTTAATTCCATCTCTCCTGAATTAGACCAAATTACACAAGTTTATTGAATGAATGGTGTTTTATGCCCCAGTCAAGAATATTTCACTTATATCTAGAGGCTGCCAGCTATAGACTATGTCTTTAACATGCCATGCCTGCTGTGACACAGGGCATTGGTTTTTAGGTCTCACTGGAGAACCCTGTGAATTTCATTTGCTTCTCGAAAGAACAGACAATTACTGTTTTCAAGTTTTGGGCAGACCCTGCCCAGAGTTTGAACAACAACCTCCCACACAGGAAACAAAACAAGCATTATACAAACTAAGCTACCGTAGGGACTACTAGTGTTAGAAGTACATTTGATGATGGTTGTAATTGTTAAATTCAAACAAGATAACACATTCCTTCAAGAAACTGGCAAATGGTCTACTGAATTAATCTAAAACATTTTAAATTTAGAGTTACCACTGACTATATTGAATCAAGAATCCTTTACAAAACAAAACTCACTCAAAGCAAAATTATAAAGAGAAAGTTAGTTTAGTATACATTCAAATGAATAAAATATACATGTTAGTCGAGTTGACACTCCCATATACTCAATACTTGAACCTAGAAATGTTTTTTCCTATGAAGTTTTTTTGCTGTTTTGTATTCTATAGGGTCCCTAGAGTTAAATTAGGTTAGTTGCCCTGAAGGCAACTTTGGGCAAATTGCATAATTTGCATATATCCAAGATGGCTGCCTGACGCCATATTGAAAATCTATCTTTTGTAAGAATTGTTCTACAATAGCTTGTAATATACCGTTTTATATGTTTTCAAGGATGAGGAACTCATTTCCGTTGTTGTATTTAACATTTGAGGCAATTTAAAAGTATATTTAACAATTTTGACCAACAAAGGTAGGAGTAACATGGTTTTTATTATAAGATGTAACTCAGCATATCACATTCAATGCGGTGTAACTTAATCATACATCTTGATACATTTTGATTTAAAGGTCATAAATGAGGCTCGACCAATTCCTTATAATAATAAGATATTAAAACATGATCTTTGTGATTTTAGCTTTACTAAGTCTAGCGTAAAGGCTAGTTCACTTTGTTAAGGTGTCTTTTAAAGTGTGTATCCAACGAAGAAGTTTTCAAAGCCACATTATTGCTATCATAGTTAATCCCGTCACATATATATTACCACGAATGAAAACCAAATTATACTCGGACTTTTTATCAAACTAAATAATAAGTTTGTCAACAGTGAATTGATTCGATTTTTACATGAACACTGATACATTACGTCATATAATGAAGTATTATGGTTTCGGGACTCTACAATAAAATCTGTCACTGATAATGCAACAGCCTTCCACAAATTGATTGGTTGGAGTTGAACTTTTTAACTCATATTTTTGGTTTTATGATAATTTTGATCTACCTTTTCCACTCCAAATGACTACTATGATACACACGCTATGACTACAGACTTCCATGTTTATCAATGTGATGTAAGTGAAAAGGTAGTGCACAGTCTAGATTTGGTTTACTTTTAAGTCGCCATTAAGCAACATATCAACGTCTAGATCTTGACAATGCTGTTTCAAATTATACTGGACCGCAGAAAATAATACCCCTACACAATCTTCCACCAAAACTGTTTGTATCCTGATCAACACGCTCAACAAATAATTTTATTGGATGCTGAACATGTACAATACGCTGGTAAACTTTCTCAGTGTCTGCTATAAATACATGCGTGTCCTGTCTTGCATGTCGGCACCATGATGGTTATTAGGATGATGTCTTAGCTTTGGAGAACAAACTGCTATCAAATTTAAAAACTGAGTCTTCAGAGGCATGGCTCTTTAGCCTGATAATTTTAGTGGGTAGATTGGTGCTTCTCTGATCGATTGGAATGAATATATTCTGGGTGTGATACACACCATAACTCAGAGAGTTCAATTCTTCGTGTTCCTTGGATATATCTGACCAAAATTTATTGCTTCTTCAAACTCCCTCTAAATGAAAACAGGTCATAAGGAAATTGCTCGTAAAATTGCTTCTTATGTGTCAATGTGGTGGATTCAGTTGTAATGTATGATTAGATGGAATACGAATACAATCAAGTCAACCTGATGAGTTTTATAATGCCATTATTAGCTAATTTATTAAGATGATAAAGGCAATATGTTTCAAAGCGACGCCGTCAAGATGCAAAAACAAAGCAAGTTGTTGATCTTGGAAACATGTTTCATTGGTTACCGTTGTTTGGACAGCAGGTCAGTTTGAGCTTAGCTTCTGCTTGTATTTGATATCGGTTCTGTTCCTTTTTGATAGTGGTTGAAAACGGTTGTCATTGGAAAAGCATAAAGTCAGCTCTAGTCAAATCGCTTTGTGGAGTTCGTTCACCCAAAACTCACAAACAATCACAATGATTTACACTTTTTCTATCGCATCCCTTGGTTACATGGCGATAACACATCAACTCAAAAAAGGTCATATTGGTACTCAGACACTTTCAAGAAAATCTTGTAATTGACAAATACTATGTCGTATCCTCTAAGGACCAGGGCAGAGGAAACAACACAGCAATATGTATACGATTGTGGATTTGGCCATGATGAATCCGGCATAACTATGCATTGTATGTTCTCCAGGCTATACAAACATGTCGTGATAACATTTGCGTGCTGATTGACGACACAGATGTTTTTGTTTTCCTAGTGTGTTGTGTGTATAAGCATGAAAACAGTGTAATATACAGATGGAGTGATAGGATAGAAGGATGGAATTTGAACATCTATGCATCAAACAATGATCATGATTTGAGATGTCTTTAACTGCCAGGCATGCGTGCTCTCAGTATCATGGTCATGATTTGAGATGTCTTGCATGCTGTAAGTGCCATGGTCTTGGTTCGAGAAGTCTTGAACTAACAGGCATGAACACTGTAGGTGTCGAGGTCTTGGTTCGAGCTGTCTTGAACTGCCAGACATGCATGCTCTCAGTGTCATGGTCTTGGTTTCGACATGTCTTGAACTGCCAGACATGCATGCTGTAAGTGTTATGGCCTTGGGTCGAGATTTCTTGAACTGACAGGCATGCATGCCCTCCGTGTCATGGTCTTCGTTCGAGATATCTTGAACTACCAGGCGTGCATGCACTTAGGGACATGATCTCCGTTCGAGATATCTTGAACTGCTAGGTATGCATGCTCTTAGAGATTGTGATACAACATCCGAATTAAAAACTCTTCTTTTTCTCATTTAGTTGATGTTCTTGGTAAACAAAGATCACAAATAACTTAATAAGATCTGAACCATTCTTTGTTGTTCTGCATCGCCAACCAGCAGGAAAAATGTTTCTTTAGGCTCTTTATAAAGAACATCAAAGCCTAATAGTGACGACTTTGTTTCAAACACTATTTTCTGTTGTCTCACCTTTAGTTAATGTTGTGTAAGGGTACCTACAGTCAAGATCCTCCTGAAGAGTATGAGATGATAACCGATTTCGGATTGAAATTCAAAAATCCTGTAAACAGTTTTGTATCTCTTCTGGAGAAAAGAAATGTTTAACTTTTTACACAAAATGAGAGTACCCATGGCTATCCTAGCTTGAATAGTTATTTGACACATATGGTCGGTCATTATAGACATGATGGTATTTAATGTAAAACTAATGCCAGAATTGAGTTGTCCATGTCTAAATACCCCTGGAAAGATATATTACAACCTATCATAAATTTGCTTTGTATAAAAACATATTTCAAAATGGCGTCCGCCGGTCATCTTGGATTTATAGCTTATTGTGCAAGTTAAGTGTTTCCGTATGTTAAAATCAACACCAGAAATGGGTTTCTCATACCTGAAAACATCTAAAAGGATATTTACAAGCTATTGGAAGATATTTTATATCGCAGTATGTACTTCAATTTGACGTTTGGTGGCCATTTTGGATTTATGTATATTGTGCAAGTTGCCCAAATTTGCCCAAAGGGCAACTAAGCTAGTTTTGTTTAAGGACCCATAAGGAAAACAAATCAGCAAAAAAACTTCATAGGAATGAACATTTCTAGGTTCGTAAAATGCCTACTCGACTATGTGCCAGCCTGCCACAAAAAGAAATTTATTAAGACTGTATTTACTCTGTATGTAAACAACGGGTGCTCCAACTAAAGGTAAGGAAAATTAAGATACTGAGTAAAGCATGTAAATTACTTTTAATTGGGTCCATCAGTATACCATGTGGTATCTCATAACACTTGTAGGGAACAAATTTTTATAGAAAAGTTGACATTTCTCATGCAAACAACATAATTCTGGCAACTTGTGGTGAAAACATTTTCCATATTGATCCGCACAAATTTTATGCGGAATTGGTCACATGATACACTGATGAACCCCATTATAAACCTGACCTCAACCCTTGATGGTAAGCTGTGTGTCAAAGAAATTAGAAAAATTCAGATAAAACAGACCATAATGTCAGAGCATGTAAAAAGGCATGAAATCTGTAAAAATTTATTTCAATACAAGTACAATGTAGTTGCTGAAATTATTTATCTTAAGTTAAGTAATTATTATTGAAATTACATTATTGACAAAGAAGATTTAATGTACGGTAACTTAATTTATGTCTACATTTTTGGTAGCCAAAATCACCATTGGCTACTAATGTTTTAAAAACTCTTTCAAAAAGTAACCTGTTTCAGCAAATTTGTGAAAAAAATACTATAAAGGCGACTTTCACAAATTAAGGAAATTAGGCTACTAATATTTTTTAAATTTTTGGAAACCTAGAATAAGTAAGCCTGCTATAGAGAAAAAGATGCATATAGTAGAACTGAGCTACTTGCTATGTGTGCAGTAGTAGTGGTCAGGTAGACATAACAGCATGATTTTCTACCAGACTTTCTAGAAGTTCAGATCTTTTAGTGTTGTCGTTAGGTGTACATTTATGACCAAGAACTGGCCAGAGAACTTGTTAACAAAGTGGAATTTTTCTGGTGTATCACCACGCTAACAAATTGTTTTGGAGATTATATTTAAAGTTATTTATGTAACCTGTTTTTGGAAATAAAAATAGTTAACAATATGCTAATTTTGAAAATGGTATAAAAGGTGTATCAGCAATTTCAGAAATGGGCGGGATTTACGAAAAAGCAAAGCAAGATATTGTACTGCCTACGGATAAACCATGTTTTTGTGCATATACTCACCACTCTCTGTCACAGCTGTTAATAAAATCCAAAACAAAAATTAACTGTTTTTATTTCAATTCTATCTATTGAACAAAAATAGCCTGAAAGATTTTTTCATTTTTTTCTGTAAGACTTAAGTGCTTAGAAATATTCTGAAATATTGCTAGTGTATCAATGTTGTTTTTGGAATTGAAATGGTCAAATTGGGGAGTTTTAGTCATTTTTCCAAAAGGGGAAATACCTTATTCAGTAGTGATTTTAGGGAAACAAAATCACTGAGAACATATCTCTAATCAGGGTTCATACAGCTATTGCCAATAAAAATTTAATGACTTTTTCATGACTTTTCCAGGACATTTTCATCTTTTTCCAGTACAGGTGGCATGGTTAACCATGCGTTTACAAAACAAATCACATTAAGCGAAAGTTTACATTCGATTGTAACCTACAAGTCGGGTGCGGAAACAGACAAAACCGGATTTCACCGTTTCACGTCTTTGGGGTTTATTTGGACCAAACTGTATCTCACGAAGTCAGAAACAGTTTTATAATACAGTCAAACCTGTCTATAAAGGCCACTCAAGGGAACCAGTCAAAGTGGCCTCTATGGGCAGGTGGCCTTTGTATACAGGTTCAAATATATAAATAAAGAACAATTGGGATACAATTCTACTGGCCTTTATAAGCAGTTGGCCCTTATATAGAGGTGGCCTTTAAAACAGGTTAGACTGTATTTATTTTGCTTAAGTTTCAGATTAAATCGAAGTTTTTTTAATTAAAATTGAAAATCCCATGACTTTTCCATGACATGTTACAACATTCCATGACTTTTCAAGGCAAAATCTCAATTCCATGACTTTTCAAGACAGAAGTCAAATTCCATGACTTTTCAAGTTCTGTGCGAACCCTGTCTAATGCTCTAGTATGAAATAGAGGTATTACTGATATACATTTATTTGTCATCAAATGTTACTTAAGCCTTTAGACTAATGATGGAAGGGGTAATTGATTTTAGCCCTATCAAGACCGGGGTCAGTGATTTTTTTTCACATTTTTAAAAAAATGCCTTCTACCTTTAAGTTTGGGAAAATTGAAGTACTGAAATATAGTAATTTGCTTCATGGTATGCTTGAAATGGCTAGGTTCCTTAAGACAAAGACATTGTATTGTGACAATATTTGAATTTATCCTTTGGGTAACATCAACAAATGTTTTTTGCTAGTATATCACTGTTGATTTGGGAATTTTAATTGTCACATTAGGAAATTTTAGTCATTTTTTCCCAGGGGAAACTACCTTTATTCGGTAGTAAATGTAGCCAAACAAAATCACTGGGGGTATATCCTGTCCATTCCACGGCTGTTACAATGACTAATTATTCCAAGTGCGTACAGAGTCCCAAACTCTTACACTTGCCATTCTGGCACAGGCTCATTAAAAAATTTCAGAGTTTTCTTTCTTGATGCATGTCTAGTCAACAAATTGTACAGCATGGACAATGCATAATCTTCAACTTGGATGCTTATAGAAATAATGGAATTTGTTTATTGGAGTTTTTTTATTCAAATGGTGGACATTGTTTACCAGGGATGTACATTTCGCTACACTATGCATGGCTGTTTTTGAAAACCTTTTAAAATACAATGAAGAAGGGTTCTAACAGTCGTTATTTAGCTATTAATGCCAATAAGACTTCAGGTTAACATTGCAATTCCAATTAAAGGTTGCCTTTATCTCTCAGAACATGGATAAGTCCTGTAGTATTTAATTCTTAGTCCCTTTATCATGTTCACAACATAGACAGAAATCTGGGAAATGGACCATAGCACAAAAATGTGAAACTAAATCTGATATTTGTGGAAATATTACAATATCTGTCTTACCAGAAGGTGTACTGATAGCTCTTGATGATCGTGTGTTAGGTTTCAGTGGTGTGTTATCTTCTGATTCTGAAGCTTCTTCGTCTACAGCAAACTATTTGGTACATAAATACAGGACGTTATAACATCAGACTGATACTTAAATTGTAAAAATGTTGTGTTTGTTTGAAGTACTGTATACAGAGAATAGAGTAATGGTGTTTAACATCCCAGTCAAGAATATTTCACTTATATCAAGACGTTGCCAGCTATAGGCAAAAGTGCTTAAAGTTTGCCTGTGCATTGCACTGATGGCATTACACAGCAGGTTCTTTACCGTGCCAAGCCTACCAAGACACGAGACTTCGTTTCCATCCAAAAGAACCATGATTTTCATTTCGTAATGCCCAGTGCTTGGAGAAAGAACAGTTACTACCCACTTTTAAGTCATGGGTCAGAAAAAGACGGGTTCAAACCCATGACCTCCCACTTACGGGGAGAGCACTTTACCAACTGACCTACTGCAGTGGTAAGTACAGTATATCAGTAAGCTGCCTGTGTATATACTGTAAATGTTCTTAATTTCATGGGTTCAAATTTCCGTGGTCTTGTAATTTCTGACATTTTGGCAGGGTGTTATATTCGTGGCTTTATAAAACTGACTATAGGAGAGAGAATTAATACATTATTTTACAAAATAGAAAGCGAATATATACATTATTTTACAAAATAAAAAGAGAATATATACATTATTTTACAAAATAGAAAGAGAATATACAGTTGAATCTCGTTATCTCGAACTCGGATATCTCGAACTACCGGATATCTCGAACTTTTTTAAAAAGTCCGAACAGAGTTGTTCTTTATTAAACCAAAATCACTCCGGTTATCTCGAACTCGGATATCTCGAATTATCGGATATGTCGAACAATATTTTCGTCCCTGTGAATGAAAATCCTAGGAAAATTACACTCGTTAACTCGAACAAAAATTTAGGAAAATTAAATTTGTTAACTCGAACAAAAAATTAGGAAAATTAATTTGTTAACTCGAACAAAACATTTTGAGAAATCATTTTTGGTAGAAAAAACACATTCCGACACAAATAAAATATTTGACTGTCGGCCTCGTGTTGATTTTAAAATTACAACATTGCACTGACCTCCCAATTTCCTTAAGCCCTTAATTATTATCCCTTGCATAAGCAATTAAACCATCAAGGAGATTAGCAGGTGCTATAATTACTGCCAAGCTGAACATGGCTTCCGAAAGCGTGTGATGTGAACATTACTCAATACAACCGGAAGCTTGGGGTGATTAAAGTACACAAAGCGAAACTGGTATGGAGACCAAAGCGGACTCCACTATTTGTCGGCTAATAACAAGTAACAGATAATCTCCCGAATTTTTATATACTACATTCTCAATTATAAATACCAATAATAAATAATGCAGTTTTTATATATCATGTTTAAATACATACGATATAGGAGAAAACGGCGATATAGTTTGACAAAATAAAACCGGAAGCGACTTCCGGTAGGCTTGTACGAGTTACTTCCCTTTAGTTGTTGTTTTTAACATCGGTTATCTCAAACTCCAGATAAGTCGATTTTTTTGCATTTCCCCGTCGAGTTCGAGATAACGAGAGTCAACTGTATACATTATTTTACAAAGAGGTACAAATTTTCAGGTAATTTTTTCTACCTTGAAATAAATGAAAATTAGTACACCACGAATAAACTACACTTACAGTAGTAGATACACTTAGCCCTCCAGATTTCAGCTGAAAGATCAAACTTGCTGACTTAAGTACAGTTAAAACTGTCTAGGTACCTGTGTGTTTCACAACAAATACGGTCAAACCTGTCTTTAAAGGCTGCCCAAGGGAACCAGTAAAGTGACATTTATGGGCAGGTGGCCTTTATAAGCAGGTGACCCTTATAAAGAGGTGACCTTTAAGGCAGGTTTCACTGTAATAAGATATACACCAGTGGTGCTGATTTCGAATTCTCTTAAACTTTGAACAAGCATAGGATATAGTGATACACAAATTAACAATATTCCTAACTTACACCTTTCTTTGTTGGCTAAGTGTTAAGTTGAGTAGTCTAGATTTATATAAGGCATGTATTTTGATACTAAATACCACTAAAACTGTCAGTGAAGCTGACATATAACCATTATATAGGTTTTGTTATTGGGTCATGAGAAAATGACCTTGACCTATGCACTTAAAGTTGGTAAGCAACACATCCTCTGATGAAAATCCATTCATAGTGGTCAGACTATTGGGACGGTTATATACATGTTCTACACACACACCCCATAATAACTTTGTTTTCAGGGGTATAATAAAAATTTTGCTTGAAATGTTGCTGTAAATGATTCCCCTTCGCTGTAGATGAGTTGAGTTGAGTAATGTTGTTTAACGTCCCAGTCAAGAATATTTCACTTATATCGAGATGTCGCCAGCTATAGGCGAAGGTGCAAAAATTTTGCCTGTGCGTTGCGCTGATGGCATTATACAGCAGGGTTCTTTAGCGTGCCAAGCCTACCGTGACACGGGACCTCGTTTATTTCAAGTTCCCATCCGAAAGAACCGTGACTTTCATTTCATAATGCCGAGTGCTTGGCGAAAGAACAGTCACTACCCACTTTTAAGTCTTGGGTCAGACCCGGTCAGGGTTCGAACCCACGACCTCCCACTTACGGAGCGAGCACTCTACCAACTGAGCTACCGCTGGTTAACTGGAATGGATCCATCAACACTGCCAAATGTGGAAAGTTGATACTGACTGTACATCTAAGCTAATTACTGTATATTGTATCTGTTCTTACCCGGACACCAACAGTGCTAGCCTCACTGTCGCTGTCAGCTTTATCTCCCTTTGAAAGACAGGATTTTCTGCGGTTATTTTCAGATTTCTTTCCACTGGGAGAGTTCAGTTTTGATGTATCCATCTGTTGCACTTTTGAAATTAACTTCTTAGCAGAATTAAGCAATGCAATGGTAGATAATGGAGCTTCTCTGAAAATGTTAAAAAGTCAAATTTTATTTTACCAGTACTAAATGGACTTTTACACCAGCCCTGTACGAGTGTGTGTGTGTGTGTGTGTGTGTGTGTGTGTGTGTGTGCGACAAATATTTTATTGAAAAATCTTAACTTACATAAAGCATCTGAAGATAAAATGAAACTATAAAAGTGCTATTGTTTATAAAAAGGTACTTCATTATTTTATTATACCTTAGTAGACACTGAAATACTTAATTATATATATATATACATATACATGTAAAACTACTGTATGTAGAAATGTATTCATGCAATAAACTTTACTGGCAAAAGTAAAATCACATTTCTTTAATTCAAATTGTAAATTCCATTGGTCTATTTTTATCTTTAAAAAAAGCAAATTCTGTGAATTAGGATCCCGACCAGTGGGTACTTTTCAGTCAAAGAGACAAAACTCTCAGGAAAACAACCAATTGGGTTAAATGATATGTGCATCTCTATCAATGTTGATGCTCTGCGCCAAGTTTCATAAAATAGTGCTTTATAGTTTTGTAGCATTACTCTGAACAAGATGTGTCTGGATGGACTAAAGAACAGACGGAAGGACAGAACTTCAAATTCAATCACCCCTCAAAAGATGGGAGATAATTATTAATACCTTCTAGGTGTTGCCCTGTGCTCATTAAGTAATGACATGACCGGTGGGTTCTTCAGTGGACTTTGTGTTCTGTGTTGTTGTCTAGATCCTGGAGATGAACCAACACTTCCTGGACTTCTCATGGCTGGTTGAGGTACGTGTGAACCATGAAGAGGTGTGTCTTTATTAGCTGACGGAGATTTAGCCTGGTTAGATGGACTTCTGGTGCCTGCAGAAGGCGTTCCTTTAGTGGAACCCACAGCTGGACTTGCCTGTATGGACTGGATTGTAGGAGAATTCTGTGGAATAAATAAATCAATATCAAGAAAACAAATTATAACTGAAATGGGATGCAATTCAAGTTTCCAAAAATTAACCCAAACCAGGAAATCCATGTTTTCCAAAGCATGTGCATGATAAAAAATACAAATAGCCAATGTCATACCTACTCCAACCAAAGATTGTTCCTGTTAATTTTCATAAAGATCTCTTAAATGGTTTTGAAAAAAAAGTGGCAGGCAAAATGGAGTAAACATTACCAGTCCCCAACTTCGTTTGGGGGGCAAAATGATATGAAACAGTCTTAACATACTGCCTTATAAACTTCTATCTGAATCTGTATTCAAATTGAGTTTAATTAATTTATCTCGGAGTAGTACTTACACAATCATCAATACTAACCTCAATAGCAAATTTCTGGTTATAAATAAACAAAATAAAAAAAACACCTGATGGATATACATGTACTCTATGCTCTTGTGTAAGTTAATAGATAAATAAATGTATTTATATATAAGGATATGATAACAAGGATTTTCCAAACTTATTACAGACATTTCATTTATAACAACTTATAATTTTTAAAGACTGTGTAAAACTTTATTCATTCTAAAAAATTTCCACATTCTCGTCTGACTGGAAAAGCAAGTTAAAATAATAATGCTGAAATATCATGCCACTTACATATCCAAGAGAAAAATAACTGATGGAGGAAAATTTTATTTAAACATTTGTGTTTCATTAACCAGCATGATTTGGGCTGTACTTTTGCATCTTAACATTTTTTTTAATTTACCTGTGCCATACTTTTGCGCCTTGCTGCTTCCTCCTGTTGTTCTTCAAATTTACGTAAATCAAATTCTATTTCACTTGCTAACTGTCTATCAGCAGCCAGTATATCTTAATGAAAAACGTAAAAAGAATTCATATAACATAAACTAGATCTCCTTGAATCTAACATTAAAAATTCAAATTTTAAATTGGTCCCTTCATACAGATAAATTATCTAATCACTGTTTGCCATGTTGTTTAGGCAAGAAATGAAATGGATTTGTGACCAGATACTACTCGCTGATGTTCCCTTTTTAGGACCACTACTCTGAAAACTCCTGACAATTGATCCGTAGTTGAGTCGAGTTGAGTAATGGTGTTTAACATCCCAGTCAAGAATATTTCACTTATATCGAGTCATTGCCAACCATAGGCGATGGTGCAGATATTTTGCCTTTGCATTGCACTGATGGCATTATACAGCAGGGTTCATTTGCTTGCCAACCCCTTAGGTCATTGTTTATTTTAGGTTCCCAAGAACTGTGACTTATTTCTTATTGCAGAGTGTTTGGCGAAAGAACAGTCACTACCTGCTTTTAAGTCTTAGTTCAGACCCGGTCGGGGATCGAACCTAGGACCTCCCACATAGGGAGTGAGCACTCTATCAACTGAGCTACTGCAGTGGTTCAGTGATAATCTCAACATTACTACACACTAGAATACTAAACATGTAACAGGTACATGTATAACATAAACATGTATTAGTTGTGACAAACTTTAATTTTCAAAGTTAAATTCCAACAATCTTTCAACCTAACAAAACATATATAAGAGGAATTACAGGAACATTATGGAGACACACCGCTAAGTAGTCGAGACTGCTGATTCGTCCAGTTTTACATACAAAGTGAGCACTCTACCAACTGAGCTACCATAGTGGTTTGAAAACAAGAGACCCACATTACGTGAACATACACAAATGTAGTTATTTGACAGTACCTTTAACTTCAGTCTTGTAGTCCTTCATAAGTTCCCTCAAATAGTACATCAAATCCTTCAATACAGGCGATCTGTGTTTTTCAAGCTACATTAATACATACAAAGCAAAATTTTCAAGGATTAGTTCAGCAAATTATTTATCTCTTTCATCACAAAATTATCAATGAAACATTCATTTATTTAAATAGGACACTAAAATTTACATTATTAATCAAAATCTACCGACTTCTATTTTTGATATGCAGTCTGCAAAGTGGCAGACAGGTCACATATAGAAGAAAAACAGTAATTCTGTTATTTATGAATGTTAGTCATACCATCTCAACATGAAATTTTACTGCATAGTGAGGAAGTCTATATTAAGCTTTTGTGTTCAATCACATATAAGTTGGTGCTCCATGCAAGGTAGGAGAGCAAGAGGTTTGCTCTTCCAGATGACCCAGTCTCATTCACTTTCATATCTTATTTGCAATAATTATCAATAATTTACAGTGTTTTACCAATTAATCACCCTAAATCAATTTAATGTAACAAGACTAGAGCACATCTCAAAAACTTCAACTAGATTCTTTATACTGACATCAGGTTATGAAAAATATTATCTGTACTTGGTTAAGCAGAGATAAATGATCACTAAATGAATCCATCATTTATGTTGTCATAAAATAATTTTTTTATGTAATTTTGATCAAAAGAGAAAATATTTTAACTTCTGACTCATATATTTTATTTTCTAGTTTTCAAGATTTTAATTTCCAGAATGAATATTTTAATTTCCAGATTTCCAGAGATATATATCTTCATTTCCAGTCTTACACCTTATAATTTCCACACTTGTATGTTATAATTTCCAGACTTACCATATGTTTCAATGACATTACTATAGGTACAATGTTTTCAATAACATTTTCTTCACTACCTAAAATAGTCAGAAAAATAAAATAAGCGCAACACCGTGAGAAATAACCCCATAAAACTTATAGTAACATGAATATTGTATTCAATGTATTATTAGTAACAAAAAATGATTGTTTCTGTGATGTCATGAGAAAACCACATCAGAAAATTGCTGAGGTTTAACTCCATGAATGAAAACGTTTATTGCCATAATTATGTATGACATGTATCTTGGATTTCAGCATTGCTGATCACACTTAACTGAAACCCACCTCTAAATTTCACATTCAATAAATTTTAAAACATTCATAAATGCCATTGAGAAATAAAATATGGTCAATTATATTCTTAGAAATTGAAATGACATAAACAAGAGTGTCACTAATGGGAGCAAAATACCACCCATTTACATTTTGACTTTGAAAACTGTTGGTAAAGATGGCAAAAATCATCATTAAAATATCAAAGGGGCACCACTCAAGTGAAGTTTACAAGAAGTTTCCTCCTCTTCTGGCGCACAAAATGTCGTATATCCTGTTAATCATGTATAAGAAGTTTAGTAAAACATATCTTACACAGTGTTGCAGGAGTAGGCAGGATAAACTATTATGGACAGATGGACAATGCCTTACCATAATTCTAGAAACAGACATATAAAAAGAATCAAGATACAAAGAAATGTATTGTGAGATAGAATGACTTTGAAAGATAACAACTGCTGACTTACTTGTGTAATTATATTTTTCTTTGCAGCTGCAATTACAACAGCGGCCATTTCTTGTTCATCTGCTACAACATCTTCATTCTGTTTAACTCTTAAAGATGTCAACTTAATTTCCTAAAAACAAAATAAAATTGTCTGATAAAAATTTCCTGTCTTAGGAACGACACTTGCTTGAATGAGTAATCGGGTGAAATTACTTTGGCATGACTCATACAATCCTTGAGCAAATAACGCACATATTTTCAATTATTGGTGCACTAATATCAAGGAATACTTTTCCAAAGAAAAAAAAAACAAAGGTCAAACATGGTGGTGGTGTGTGTGTGGGGTTTTTTTTTTTTTTTTTTTTTGTTTTTGTTTTTTTTTTTTTTTACATAATTTTGCTTTACTCTATACTAACTTTCTTCTAAGGTTAAAACAAACTAACATGAAATATTTCAAATAAATACTGCAAATCACTTTTCTATTTACACTGATACACTGACAGTAAAAAATGGAGTCTCAGTAGTTGTGTGGTCTAAACTTCTAAAGCAGTGGCACACTGACCACAGTTCTTGCCATCTACTCAGGCAGATCCTAGTGTACATGTAGATTGACAATTCACTTTCAAAATGTCAATAGCTTTCTTTGCGTAATCCAGTTTCTTCTACTAACTGGCCATTTTGGCGAGTGAAAAGCATTGAATGAACTTGGATTTGAAGATTTAGGTCTTAACCCCTTGGCCACTATGCACTATCATTAGAAGGGGAGGTAAATGCTGTATATCACTTTCTAGTTTTTACGAAATTAAAAATAAGCATATTAATCAGTAGTTAACTGTAACCCATTAGAATAGTATAACAGATATCATAACAAAAATAAGTTAATGGCATGAAAATAGGTTTTTGGTAAAAAAAAAAATTGATGAATATTGGCAAGACAAAAGTTTAGTGATTTTAATTTACATTCTTTACCCTAAACCTAGTTTCTTTTTTCAACAGTTTATACAGCCAAACCTGTCTATAAAGACCACCCAAGGGAACCAGTAAAAGTGGCCTACATTGACATGTGGCTATTATATACAGGTTCATATAACATGAATAAAGAGCAATTGGAATAAAAGTCTACTTGCCTTTATAAGCAGGTAGCCCTTATATAAAGGTTGCATTTAAGACATGTCTGACTGTATTTTATATAAGTTTACCTTGCTGCTTAGTATATGCAGTGAATCCTGCAACAATGCTGAACTCTCCGCATTTAGTGGAATTATGCCATCAACCACACCACCCAATATCTAAAAAATATAAATTTGTTCCATCATATTAAGCAGATTATACAGTATTTTAAATATAAAGAAAGTACCGGTAGCATAATTCTGAAATGGCACAAAACATTTAATTTTTAAACTTCATTTATACAGAAAAGATCCATACATCATATAGGAGGGCGCGGTGGCCTAATGGATAAGACGTGAGTCTTCAAATCCAGGGTCTCTCACCGCTGTGAGTTCGAGTCCCGCTCGGACCACATGTGGGAAAGTGAATTTTCCTTACCACTGGCCTTTACTGATTCACCTGGTATCAGTATAATGGACTGTGGGGAGTGGTACGCTTGTCTGCGGCGTACTGACTCTGTGAGATAGCACGGTAAAGTCGCCCTGAGTGCGCGCTAGTACAAGGCAGACCATACAACACACTCGCACTTCACATGCATACACAAAAATTGTTCATAGATTAATCCATAGAGATTAATTAAATAGTTCTCGTCGCGAATAGCTGAAAAACTGCTGATGCAACGTTAAGCAACATTCAACCAACCAACCATACATCATATAAAGTTATACTGGTGCATCACATGATCCATATCCCATAACCTTAGCAGCCTCAAAGTGGGTTTCAAAACTAAGTGGCCACCTGGCCACAAATTTAAATTTTCAAGTGGCCAGTGGAAATTCCAAGTGGCCAGGCAATCTTTTCTTCCAAATGAAGGAAAATTAGGGCATCTTTTAGGTATGGAGAACAAAAATGCACATTTTTAAAACTGACTTACAATCAATTACATACATCAGTGTTATTAATAAAAATAATGATGATGTAAAGTGTCCATTATATTGCCTGAAATGGTCATGAAAATTTTGTAACAGAGAAATATAATAATTGTTCTCTGGTAACAAAAGTTCAAATTTAAAGTGGACAAGCTGGCCACCATTTACAAATTTTAGGTCATCAGACACAATTCCAGGTTGATTTGGCCACTATTTTAGTAGACAAAATTAAGTACAAAATAACTGGGAAAATATATACATAACATACATTACATGTATTCATAGAATAACATCATTTTTACAGGAAAACATCGTGTGATTTCATACCTAATGGAACTAAAAGATCCACACAAAGTTTTTGGGTATCATGTGTTCCCTTATAAACTCCATTCTTTATTTTCAAAATAATGTATGCTTAAAGCTAGGTTTCCATAAATTTAAAATAATTAGTAGCCAAATTTCCAAAATTTGTAAAAATATAGTCCTTTTTAAAGTATTTTTCTACAAATTTGCTAAAATAGGTTACTTTTTAAAAGAATTCCTCAGAAATTAGTAGCCAATGGCGATTTTGGCTACCAGGAATGGAAACATAGCTTAAAGGCAAAAGAAAATGGTTTCCTTTTAAAATAAATCATATTAACATGCTGAATAAGATTATATTTACAGAAAGTTTGGTATCAAATCTAAAAGTTTTATTATTAGGTAACATAAAAGCATAAAAATAGTATTTTTGAATAAAATTACAATGTACAGTATTTTGGAATAAAATCTAAAAGTAAAATATTTTATTAAATTAAGACTCACAACTTGACAAATCTTAGCTGTTAGATGGAACCTGTGTTCATCTGTCATATTTTCCAACATAAACAGATACAGCTTCAATCTTTTACTGAAAAAAAAACCAATAAAATAAATATATGTACATGTATATACACACAAATGATTCTATTATTGCATTGCAACTTTTATGCTCTATATAAAACCTGAATGAGTCAGTCAATGATACATTTTATTTTGTTTTATTTTATGGATAATCTTATTTGTCTTTAGGGGTGGAAGTGTTTTATGAAACATATATATTTTGTACAACAAAAGCTATCAGAAGAATAGCACAGCCCTCCTTCACATATAACCCATAAAAAACTGAAATGGACATTTGTAGGCTTCGGAGACAGTGGTCTAAAGCACACACTTACAGATCACAGTGCCTGTCACTGCTTAGCTTTGAATCCCACTCAGGACAAATCCTAATGTGGAAAAGTGTGTCAGTTCACTTGTAGAAGATAGTTGGTTTTCTTTGGGCACTCTGATTTCCTCCACCATCCCGGAACTGACCACCTCAACATACCAGTGAGTGAAAGAATCTTGACTGGTGTTTTAAAACTTCATTACTGAACTCCAATCCTCAACATTTGCCCATACAAAAACTATGGTTGGATGACAATGATAACAGTCATGACCCCACATGGATATGACTTCTTTTACATGTCTTACAGATAAGCTAAAATTTAAAGTAAACTACCTTAGATATTCTTTTCCTTTCAGAGTAAATAACCTCTTCTCTCTGTCTGTTTGTGGAAACTTGTTATAAACTGCAAACAGAATTATAGAAAGACATTTTATATACAAGTACAGTCATCATTCGCTCAGTCATATTGTCGCATTATAAAGGGGTTTGGCTATAAATCAAGTGAGGCTTATGAAGAAAAACGTAAAAGAAATGGTTTTTTGGACTTCAAAATAGTGTCAATAAAATAGGTGGCAAAGTTATTAAGGGGCATTATATCAAGGTTAAAGTGTAGTTTATGGTGAAACTAAAATTCAAAATCATAACAAGAGAATTACTGACTCCAACTGCGGTTTTGAACTGAAAAATCTTCACAAACTCCATAACAGACTGGTCAAAATTACAGATTATGTATTATGCCTCAGACAAAATTTTGTCTTGCAATTATACATGCATTGAGGCAGTTAGTTCTGAGATGGCAGAGGAAACCAGAGTGCCAGGAGAAAACCACATGCTTTCAGCATGAAAATGGCAAACTTTCTCAAACTAGGACCTTGCCCGAGTGGGATATGTGGTGAAAAGTGCATACAATTGTGTGGAGAAAACAATGACGATTTAATATCATCATGGCATTTTTATAATAGTTTAACATAATAGTCTGACAATATTTCCATATTTATATAAAACTTAACTCTGGGTATATACAATATTGTCACCCTTCAAATAAACTTCTGAAACAGCGACTGATGTTTAAAAACCTGCCTGGGTACATAAATGCAAGCAGCGTTTAGTGGTTAAATGGAAGTAATAAGTACATCAAACAAATATTGCTACAATGTACACAAGTCACACAATACGTAATCGAAAACCAAGCTAGTATCACTTTGAAGGGTGACAAAAATCGTTACACAGGGTTTTAGCAGGTTATATGGCCCCACGTGGCCTGTCAAAAGATCAATGCACCCCCTTCCTGCGGCTTAGGGTACATAAATCTTTGACAGGGTACACAGGGCCATGCAACCTGTCAAAACCCTGTATAACTTAGAATGTATAATCATATAACTTACTTGAATGACCTTCATAAGCATTGAAATGAAATATACACTCCATAAAATGATGAAAGAACATGTCTGGGTGTCTCTGGAACAACAAATGAACCAAACAAAACTCAGCTGAAAGTAGAAAACTTGTCTTGAAAAGATGTTTATATAACAATGTTAGAGTTACTTTTAATATATAAGAAAACAGAAAGGTGTCCCGTCTACCTTCCATTCTACACCAAAATCCTTAAAGGTATTTTCATTTTGTCTAATTAGGATAGACTGGCATAAAAGCACATTATAATAAAATGCTTTGTTTTTAGAGATACAGCCAAACCTGTCCATAAAGCAACCCAGTGGAACCAGTAAAAGTGTCCTTTAAATACAGGTTCAAATAATATGAATAAAGAACAATTGGGATACAATTCTACTGTTTTATAAGCAGGTGGCCAATATATAGAGTTGTCATTTATGGCAGGTCTGACTGTACATGTTTTAGTCTCATTAAACATTAGATTCTCTGACATATATTGTTTATAGTTTGTCCCCCAAAAGAAGTGGGGGGGGGGGGAGACCATATAATATTTACAACATTTCTCCTTACAACATTTTGTCCCTCACTTTTCTCTAAAACTATTTAACTGATCTTTATGAAACTTCACAGGAACAGTCTTTGGGTGGAATAGATGTGCTATTGGCCATTCTTATTCTGATCATACACATGGTTGGGAAAAATGGATTTCCAAGTATCGGTTTGTTTGGGGAAACTTTTAAAACGGCTCCTCATTTCAGTTATATTTATTTTTGCTATAATTGTAATAATATTATAATTACCAAATTCTGTAATTTCTTTGTTGTCATCTAACAATGTAGATATAAATCTAAAGAACAGTGTCCCTTTCCATTTCAGGAAATCTTCCTGTAATATATTAGGTACATATAAAACAAAGTACATGTGATCATTCTAAATATACTTTCAAACCCTCAGAAGGTTTCATTAAGCATATTGTTAATGTATTAAGAGAAAATAAAGACTAATAGAATCTTACAACAGCAAAAGTTTAATAAACCTCGTTCTGAACAGGAAATTATTCATCCTGGTCTGATATATCTCTATCTCACACTGTTCCTGGTGTAGGATTCTTATTCTAATACATGTGCAACATAAAATCATAATTTGTAAACAAAAATTTGTATCAAATTTTCAGTTTTAATGCAGACCTGCCAACCCCCTGGGCAACTATTCAGTAAGATCAAGGACATTTTTCAGTAAAATTGCACCAGTTTCCGTAAGATTTTACAAAAGTCAGTTTTTATCAAATAGGCGTATTTTAATTATACTGTTAAGGCTACAAAATCACCTAAATCACAGACTCTTTATGTTTTTTTGTTTTTTTTTTAGTTGATATGACGCTGGATATCGTCAATACCGCCATGTGCGATGTTTGGATTAACTAGACATTTACTGCAATTGACGAAAAAATCTCCCTTTTTGCTCTGTTTTATGAAGGACCACGTTGAAAAATACATCGGTTTAGCTTTTTGGGCATACTGATTCCTTTTTTTCGGAGCCGACTCTCCATAATCCGCCAGATCTGCTTTGCGTTTGCTCATTTTTGAGATGTAACAGTTACCGCGAGAAACTTTAAAATCACACAGGTGCTTGATTATTACGCTTCAGAATGTCTTTGAAATGCTTTACTATCAAACGCTCTTCCGACTTTGCGTAACGACAGTGATCGCTGGCATCTTTTAATGCTTTATTGTAATCTGCATGCCTTAAAAGCGTTTCCAGGACAGTTTACTAAAACATGGTTTGGAAATGTTAAGACAATAAAAGAGAATATCCGGAAAAGATAAAAATCGGAAGAAAACATGCCGTATCTGTACAATCGTAAGAATTAAAAATTTTCGACAATATTCAGTAAGAACTACGGAAAAATCGTAAGGTAGGCAGGTTTGTTAATGCCACCATCCCTGTCTTCTAAAAATGACTCAATAGATTTTTGTTGATCTTCACATGTAAAATTATTATGACCTAATCAATTAAGCGTGTGAAAGTGATTGTGACATTGAGAAAACTGTTGGTTTGGAAAAGTGATCTCAGCCTAGGTTAAGAAAAGGAAATCTCAAATGGGTAAAAACGGGGTATTTTCAAGTCTAATGTGCCAAATGGTGTAGAGTTTATAGTTTATTTTGAAGAATTGTATTATATCTGTAATAGTCCTACATATACATCATTTTCCATTTGGGAGTGAAGTTTTAGTGGACTATTATTAGATTTCTATATATTTTTATGCATCGAGTTAAGACAAACTATCTAACAATTAATTGGCATACACAACCCAGTAAATACATCAAGTTTGGAATCATATATTGAGGTATTGTATACCAAAAGTGTGGAACATTTCTACAGACCGAAGTTCCAATACAGGGTTCGTACAGACATTTGGACTCCAAATTTAAGGACTTTTAAGGGTCTTTTCAGGGTCTCATTTGCAAATTTAAGGCCCAATCAGAGAGGGACAATTTTATAAAAAAAACATTGGTGCAAAGACAATTAAATCAATAAAACAATTACTTACATGTCCATAGTAACGATACTTGAAGTGGGGGTTGACTTTGGGTGTTCGGGAGGGCCAGGTACCTTTAAATCGCTCATTTCAATGTAACTTATTTATTTTTTTATTTTGATCCGTCTATTTACAACCACTTAATATCAACACCAAATTGGCAAAATTCAAGGGCTTTTTAGGGCCTTCAGGATAAATTTAAGGCCTTTTTAGGGTCAGACTAGTTTTTAGGGCAAACCTCAAAATTTAAGGACTTTTCCAGGCCTGTACAAACAGTGCAGTAAGTTATTTAAACACTTCTGTACATGAACTTTGTGTAGGTGAGTTTAAAGGACCATAAATGTACAGAGGTATAATAAGTATATGATGATTACCTGTAAAAGTCTTGTTAGCAGAGTAAGTGTCTGTTTTCTGACTAGCTGTGATTCATCTTTAAGACAGGCAGCAATGTTAGATACATATCTATCAGCTGTAGTTGTATATCTAAACACAAATACACAAATTCATATTGTTTATATCTTTAAAACTTTTTTTCACATGTTTTTCCCCCAAAATTTAAAAAAACAAGAGGCCCATGGGCCTGATACGCTCACCTGATAACTAATGGCTAGCTGACAGATTTAAAGATAAATACTAAACCCCAATGACTTTTTTTTTTACATCATGATAACCGTTGTATTAATACCTACAACATTCTAGTATACATGCCTACACAAAAAGTTAATAGTTTTCAAGATTATTAACAATTTCAGTATTGTTTCACATCTGTGACCTTGACCTTTGAACCCATGACCTTTTTCTATACATCAAAATGATCGTTGTATCGATACCTACAACATTCTAATATACATGCCTATACAAAATGTTTATAGTTTTTGAGATAATTAAACATTTCGGTATTGTTTCGCATATGTGACCTTGACCTTTAAACCCATAACCTTTTTCTATACATCAAAATGATTGTTGTATCAAAATCTACAACATTCTAATATACATGCCTATACAAAAAGTTTATAGTTTTCGAGATAATTAACCATTTCGGTATTGTTTTGCATCTGTGGCCTTGACCTTTGAACCCATGACCTTTTCTATACATCAGAATGATCATTGTATCAATACCTACAACATTCTAATATACAAGCCTATACAAAAAGTTTATAGATTTTGAGATAATTAACCATTTCGATATTGTTTCACATCTGTGACCTTGACCTTTGAACCCATGACCTTTTTCTATACATCAAAATGATCATTATATCAATACCTACAACATTCTAATATACATGCCTATACAAAAAGTTTATAGTTTTCGAGATAATTAACAATTTCAGTATTGTTTCGCATCTGTGACCTTGACCTTTGAACCCATGACCTTTTTCTATACATCAAAATGATCATTGTATCAATACCTACAACATTCTAATATACATGCCTATACAAAAAGTTTATAGTTTTCGAGATAATTAACCATTTCGGTATTGTTTCACATCTGTGACCTTGACCTTTAAACTCATGATCTTTTTCCATACATCAAAATGGTCATTGTATCAATACCTACAACATTCTAATATACATGCCTATACAAAATGTTTATAATTTTCGAGATAATTAACCATTTCGGTATTGTTTCACATCTGTGACCTTGACCTTTAAACTCATGATCTTTTTCCATACATCAAAATGGTCATTGTATCAATACCTACAACATTCTAATATACATGCCTATACAAAATGTTTATAATTTTCGAGATAATTAACCATTTCGGTATTGTTTCGCGTCTGTGACCTTGACCTTTGAACCCATGACTTTTTTCTATACATCAAAATGATCGTTGTATCAATACTTACAACATTCTAATATACATGCCTATACAAAAAGTTTATAGATTTTGAGATAATTAACCATTTCAGTATTGTTTCACATCTGTGACCTTGACCTTTGAACCCATGACCTTTTTCTATACATCAAAATGATCGTTGTATCAATACCTACAACATTCTAATATACATGCCTATACAAAAAGTTTATAGTTTTCGAGATAATTAACCATTTCGGTATTGTTTCACATCTGTGACCTTGACCTTTGAACCCATGACCTTTTTCTATACATCAAAATGATCGTTGTATTGATACCTACAACATTCTAATATACATGCCTATACAAAAAGTTTATAGTTTTCGAGATAATTAACAATTTCGGTATTGTTTCGCATCTGTGACCTTGACCTTTGAACCCATGACCTTTTTCTTTACATCAAAATGATCGTTGTATCAATACCTACAACATTCTAATATACATGCCTATACAAAAAGTTTATAGTTTTCGAGATAATAATTATAATCAGAGGTAAAAAAAATTAGGTCACGACCTTCACATATGACCTTGACCTCATTTTGAAGATACTAACAAGAAGATGTCAAAACTGAAAACCCCATGTCATTATCTGGTCAAATAGTCAAGTTATAACAATTTGAAGCTATTTTACGATTTTTTCAAAATTAAACGCAAAAACGCGTAACCTATTTTTTATCCGATTTTTACAAAATGAACAAACTATAGGCTTAAGACCCTAGAGAAGCCAAATATCACATCAGATTTTTTCTCCAATCAGTACTTTCGGAGAAGAAGATTTTTTAAGATTTTTGCACCCCTAGGTCACCTTGACCTAGTTATGGTAGCCATGGCAACGCCACGAACAAATCTGAATTGCACCGGCCCATATATACTTCTGACAAAGTTTCATTAAAAACTGTCCAGTAGTTTCAGAGGAGAAGTCGAAAATAGGTGTTAACGACGCACACACGCACATACACACGCTGCGCTATGCCATAAGCTCACATGACCTTCGGTCAGGTGAGCTAAAAATCGAATGACACAATTGTTTTTCAGAAGATCAAATTATTGTATATGTTGAGTGGAGTAATGGTGTTCTACAACCAAACCCAGTCAAGATTCTTTCACTTGTATCATGACAAGTCAGTTCTGGGATGGTGAAGGAAACAGGGGTGCCTAAAAAGAAAACAACCTAACTCTAGCAAGCAAACCTTTTGTACATGTTATAATTATTTTTTTTAGAAATATTGGGGGTTAGTTTTTTTCATCTACCAAATGTTTCACCTGTCCACACTAGAGCTTTATAAAGACTTGCTATCAAAATATTTGAGATGAAACTTAAACCAAAAGATCCAGATGTTAGTGTGCCATTACAAAAAACCTTGGTGACTCAGTGGCAAAGTATCCCCCTCGAGTACAGAAGGTCATGGGTTCAATTCCAGCCAGGCCATAAATAATACTTTAAGAGTTACGACACTGTTACTTGTTGGGTGCTCAGTATTTTTAAGAGGACAGAGTATCAACCGGTTCACCCTGTGTCATTTTTATTTGACTTACTAGGAGATTGGTATGTTTGTCTGCGACATATTGACTTGGTGAGCTAACACTTTAAAGTCACCCTTAGTGTGCACTAGTACAAGAAAGACCACTAAAAACATTGGCACATCTCACTCATACACGTGGCATCAGTTTTTAAGGTCTCTTCCATAGGACCCAGTTACTTTCTTTTCTATTTGTCATGTGCTTGACAAAAGAACAGTCACTACTACCTATTTTCAAATCTTGGTCAGACCACTGCCAGGGGTTGAACCCATGACTTCCCACATACGAATTAAAAATGAATTATTGATGATTGATAAAACATAAATACCTGACACATAAATCACACATGATAATAACTACATTGTTACGTATTGTAGGGTCTGGTGACGTCTCAAGCTCCCTAGCCAAGGCAGCAACACACTTCTTCGCCAAATCTTCATTTTGCAAACAGAGTTTTCCTGTAATGCATAAAATATTGTATTAATTTATTTTAATGGTTTTTTTTTTTTCAATTTTAATGACAGTGTTCATACTAGAAGGGGTCATAGGGCATGGGGTCATTGATCCTTTATTTTGTCAAATGACCCCATTGTTAAGGCCTAAGTTGGCCATACAAGTTTAACATTACATAAATGCGAAAATAATGATGTTATGGTGTTTTAGAGGAAAGTTTATGAAAAATGTTTCTTTCTAAAAAAACCTACAATGAACACAAAATATGGTCCTGAAAATCCCTACAATACTTTTTAATTAAGCTGAAGAGCAACTGTAATTATTGTTTACTGTACTACATCTCTATCTAAAATATTAAAAACAATTTTGATACCATTAAAACACTTACATCCTAAATCTAAATTTCACATACTGCAAGTGCAGTTTTTTTTAACAGTTTACTAATTTTCACCTATTTCATGGTCAACAACAATTTTTCGCACCATGCCTAAAATCAAATTTATTCTCGACCTTATAGTCAGTTTCATAAATCTGCAAATATAACAAGGCACTAAAAAGGTGGAAATTACAAATCACAAAAATTTGAAACCATGAAATTAAGTAAATGTATACTACTACAGTAATAAAGGATAAATATATACTTACCAAGAGTTATGAAAGCAAAAGCTCTGACTTTACTAGACATTTTAGATGAGCCCTGGAACTGTGAGAAAACCTGAGTCATCTGTGAAGATTTCTGTGATGCCGTGGACATTCTAGGTTGTGTCGTCTGCTGTGTAGATGGCACATGATCAGAGTTCTCACTTCCCCAAGAATCATTACCTGAAAAAAATGTAATACAAATGTTAAGAAGTTATAACTGAAATGGAAATCCATTTCAAAAGTGTCCCCAAAATTAACCCTAACTGGGCAATCCCCAACAATGTGCATGATCAAAATAAGAATAGCCAATGACAACATATACATTATCCAAAGACTGTTCCTGTGAAGTTTCATAAATCATAAAGATCTATTTTTCAAGATAGGTGGCTGACAAAATGTTGATGAAGAAATTGAATGAACACTATATGTCCCCAACTTCATTTGATAGACATAATTACCATACTTGTACATGTACAGATAGTCGGTTTGACAGGGATTTATCAGATCTTTTGGGAAAAGGCCCTAAACTAAAAAATGAGGAAAACTATCAACTTTTTGCTCATTTTGGGAAAACTTCAACATCATGTCAGAAGTCAGTTTACTCACGACCTTGGAAGCCTTTGATGTAGAAGCTGTATTTTCATCTTCTTTTGCAGATGTTTTAAAATAATTTAGAAAATTTTACTTGATTTTGCTGATGGGGGTGGCTTCCACAAAATTTCTTACCCCGGTACATTTTCGTTTAAAAAAAAAACAAAATTTTCTAATTGGGAATTTTCTAAGCCCATTTTGGGAAAAATCAACTGTTTTTCCATTGGGAATGGGGCCGAATTTCGGCCCTAAATAGGCCCTTGATAAATCCATGTTTGATGATCCTGATCTACCAGTGAACCTGTGACACTGATCATAGAAATATTTACGAAAAATAACTCTATATAATATTACATTTTACAAAAAATAAATGGATCCAAGATTTGAATGTTTAAACAAATGTCTGAAAAAAGTTGTACTTATTATCCATAGAGCGACCTTCTATACTTCATGAATTTTGTTTCAATTCCATATGTAACACATTTGGCTAATTTGGCACAGTAAAAAAGAAGGAGTATTGTCAATATTAAGGATTTGAAGATGGATATCTTAACATTCAAGTGGTGTGTCGAGCATTCATCCTTGGGGCTATTGATCACTTATTTTGCCAAAACACCCCATTGTTAAGGTTTTAGTTGGCCATATTTAACATTATATGAATGCAAAAATATTGATCTTATGGCACTTTAGAGAAAAGCATTTGAAAATGGCCCAAGGTTTGAAATTGAGCATGCAATTGTGCTAAGTTGTGACCACTGATAGCTCCCTCTGAAAAATCCTAGAGTGTATTTACCTTGTGATGACGGTACAGAAGTGATACACGGAGCAGCACTCATACTTTGAACTATCAGGAAAACTCTCTTTGGTGTTTTAGCTGGACATAACTGAGTTATTTCTCCCAGTGTAAATAAATGTATTTACCTTGTGATGACGGTACAGAAGTGATACACGGAGCAGCACTCATACTTTGAACTATCAGGAAAACTCTTTGGTGTTTTAGCTGGACATAACTGAGCTATTTCTCCCAGTGTAAATAAATGTATTTACTTTGTGATGAAGGTACAGAAGTGATACACGGAGCAGCAATCATACTTTGAACTATCAGGAAAACTCTCTTTGGTGTTTTAGCTGGACATAACTGAGCTATTTCTCCCAGCGTAAATAAATGTATTTACCTTGTGATGAAGGTACAGATGTGATACACGGAGCAGCGATCATACTTTGAACTATCAGGAAAACTCTCTTTGGTGTTTTAGCTGGACATAACTGAGCTATTTCTCCCAGCGTAAATAAATGTATTTACCTTGTGATGAAGGTACAGATGTGATACACGGAGCAGCGATCATACTTTGAACTATCAGGAAAACTCTCTTTGGTGTTTTAGCTGGACATAACTGAGCTATTTCTCCCAGCGTAAATAAATGTATTTACCTTGTGATGAAGGTACAGAAGTGATACACGGAGCAGCAATCATACTTTGAACTATCAGGAAAACTCTCTTTGGTGTTTTAGCTGGACATAACTGAGCTATTTCTCCCAACATAAATAAATGTATTTACCTTGTGATGAAGGTACAGAAGTGATACACGGAGCAGCAATCATACTTTGAACTATCAGGAAAACTCTCTTTGGTGTTTTAGCTGGACATAACTGAGCTATTTCTCCCAACGTAAATAAATGTATTTACCTTGTGATGAAGGTACAGAAGTGATACACGGAGCAGCAATCATACTTTGAACTATCAGGAAAACTCTCTTTGGTGTTTTAGCTGGACATAACTGAGCTATTTCTCCCAACGTAAATAAATGTATTTACCTTGTGATGAAGGTACAGAAGTGATACACGGAGCAGCAATCATACTTTGAACTATCAGGAAAACTCTCTTTGGTGTTTTAGCTGGACATAACTGAGCTATTTCTCCCAGCGTAAATAAATGTCTGACAACTTTATCTTCATTATCAATACCTCCTATAGCAAACAAAACATACAACACATGTACAACACATTTATTGCCTTTTTGTGAGGGAGATATGAACATTTGTTCACCCGCAACAAGTCATATTTCCCCAAGGGCGAAGGAGGCAAACGCTAGAACGCCGTGAAACCGATTCTCCATTGATGACATCATATCATTGTGACGTCATGGTGTGTTCTGAAGAGGTGGGATATGATGTTTTCTGAGGGATACACGATGTTTTCTCCACCCTGATCACATGGTCCAACGACCCAATCAAATTACAGATAGTATCGTATTTTTCTGTATAATAATAAGTATTATGACACACATACACTGCTATCACTCAATTATTATAACATGTTTAAAACTGGTCATATCTTACAGACTGAAAGTCTTTACAAAATTAAAATTTTTGAAACCATCATTCTGCTAAAGCTGAGAATTTATTTTTAGCTAAAATGGAATTTTTATCTTGAAAAATATATTTTTCCAATATTTTTTATAATTTTATATAAAAAAAATCCCAATAAAACTGTTTTTCAATTAAAAAAAACCCAACTTTGTTTCATTGCATTTACATGTAAATCAAATAACCAAGATATCCCTTTCAAATACTACAGAAACAATATTTTAATTCTACGAATGAATTTGACATGATGTTTATAATATAAACCAAGAATAAATATAAACTTATATAGTTATTTATTGATGGCAGTGTATATTCAATAACTCAAAATTGTAAAATTTGAAATCAATAAATTGGATACCAATGTTCATGTTTAACCAATGACATCAGAATATTAATAACATTTCTTTCCTAAAAGCAAGGCAAATGGTTGTCAATAGTACAAAAATTATTTGAACAATGTTTTTAAACTTTTTATCAATGTATACATGTAAATCAGCTGGCCTGTCAATAGAAAAACTTCAAATAAGACACCCAATCAGACACTGGCACTAAAGCTCATGCCATCAATGACAGAGTGGTCTAAAGTGCTGACTTACAAAAACTGCCTAGGTTTGAATGCCACTTAGGGAAGAGCAATCTGGTTTCCTCCACCCTCCCAGAACTGACTGTTTTGATATAAGTAAAAGAATCTTGACTGTGATGTAAAACTTCATTACTCCATTCCACTGCCTCTCATTGCTAGGTACTCAGTACACTCACCTTTCTCATCTAGTATCACATGTGATAGATACCTATCACTAGCATGTAGAAGATCAACACACCATGATTCTCTGTCTATCTTTTTACCAGTGTTCTCAGCTTCAGCCTCATACAGCTAGGAAAGTAATGAAACAAAATATATTGTATTATACAAGAAATTCTAAAGTGTCTTCATAGAAGTTGTGACATTTACTTAATTTGTAAACTACATATTTAGTTTTAAAACACATATTAGTATCTAAGAAGTAAACATATACTTTATTTCCATAAATTGAGTGCACGTGGTTTTTATTATTTTTTTCTTTTAATTGAAAATGTTTCCATTAAACTATCAATAAAATGCATTTAAAAATGCACTGACCTAACCAAATTATATTTTTAATCAAAAACATTTTTGTTCAGTTCTCCTGTACATAGAGAAATTTTGCGAAAATTTTGGAAATTTAATCAAGTTTATACACCAATTGGGCCTCATTCGAAGTTAGGGTCAGGTAGGTCATTGTTGTTCTTTTTTTTTTTCCAGGTGTGATCATCATGAATATTCCAAGTATGACATAACGTTTATAGAAGGTACAGAAGGGATAATTTTGACATAGTCATATTTGTTGTTTTGTTAAAAAGTTAAAAAATAGCTCTATGTACAGAATTAAGTTGACTTTTTCATGAATGAAAAATATTTTTTCCTATTCGGTCAGTATATTTTGTATTAAGTTTTGACCACTTTTTGTGAGTTTGTTGGAAAATACGACTTTATTCTTGCATTTTCCATGTGCACTGAATTTTTGGAAATACAGTAGTACTGTAGTATATTCTATCATTTTAAGTTGCAACCTGCTTTGGCACATCCTAGCGAGTTTGTAGGTCAGTGGTTTTCCTCAGGTACTCCAGTTTCCACCATCCCAGAACTGACTATCTCAATAAAAGTGAAAGAATATCGCCCAGGCATAAAACACTAACATTATTTACTCCACTAAAAGAGGTTTTAAACAACTATAGAAGCACTCTTTGGGAACAAAAAGATACACAACTGTATGCGAATCATTAATGATGTCATCAATTCAAAGTGATAGATGAGGAATCATATTAACACCGGGGCCCCACAAATGCCAACAATGTCATGCAGCAGTGGAAAATAATAAAAAAGATAAAAGAATTATTTCATGCAACCCTCCAAATGACCGATATTCAGTTCGGCATCTCATTTGCCAATACAGTGATTTTAGCCAATTTTGGCAATTTGCAGGGCCTTGACTAGCACATGATGGTTTTAAAGATACTTTTTATACACATACCTTAGACAATGTACTGATAGTGATAGCTATCAACTCGGGTGGAGAATCAAATCTTTTAAGCCTTTCTTTTAGAGCATCTGAAAAACAGAAATAATGAAATATAAAAGTATAATGCATATACATGTTGAACAAGCAAATTTGGTAAATTAAGATCCCCACCTGTAGGTATTTTGTGATTTGTACTCCTGTTCATAAGACCATAATTAACAGGAAAATGAACAAACCAACATGGGTTGGTAATATAATGCATCTCCTATCAATGTTGATGCTTTGCGTCAATTTTTTTTTTTTTGTACAACAGGGCTTTATAGTTTTGGAGAATTACTCTGGACAAGAAGTATCTGGAAGACATGAAGCTTAAGTCACAGAAGAGGAGAGTGGAGTAAGGAAGTTTTATGCCCAAATCAAGATTCTTTCACTTATATTGAGGCATTCATTTCATGGAAGGTGGAGGAAACTGGAGTGGTTAGAAAAAAACCCACCTTCAACTGTCAAGAATCATTCTAGGCTCAAACTTTAGCCTATGAGAATCACTCTATGTTAGTGCAAGCTTTGGACCGGCCAACCAGCCACTGATACTCCCTGTTGTAGACAAAAGAAAACCTCCTAACAGTTTTAGTTTTGTAAAAGCAGCAACAAATTTCTATATCATTAATGTCCATATGAAATACAGAGTCAATAAATAAGACATTTGGAAATCTGAAAAAACAAAACACTTTCTGTTAATTACATCTTGGCAACTGACTGAACCAGCATCAGGTCACAAGAAATTGTATAAAATTGTGATAACCTGACTATGGATGGGTTTTGGGTATCATGAAAAATTTATGGAGCAGTGGTTAAGATAAGCAGGGGGTCAGTAGCCTATAGCTCCTAAAAATATGTCTGGTCCTCTAATTTTTTTTTCACATTTTAAGCTATTTATTACTAATACAACTTATTTTCTGGAGTGAACTGGGCAAGAGTCAAAATAGTTAGGCTTCATCCCTGTGGACTGGTGTGATTCAAGCAGAAATATTGAGTTGAGTAATGGTGTTGAACGTCCAAGTAAAGAATATTTCACTTATATCGAGACATCGCCAGTATAGTCGAATGTGCAGAAATATTGCCTGTGTGTTGCGCTTATGGTATTATACAGCAGGGTTCTTTATCGTGCCAACCTTACCGTGACATGGGACGTCCTTTATTTTAAGTTCCCATCCAAAAGAACCGTGACTTTCATTTCGTAATGCGAAAAAACTAAGACTAACCTATGAGTGATTTTCTTTTGTCTTCTGGTATATGTTTGGCAATACATCTTATAACAGTCAGTACTCTCTGAAGTGTCTGGAAATGTGATTCTGTAATGTAAAAAGTAACTTTAAGTAAAAACACTATGTTTTCATTCAAGGTAACCACAATCACCATTGGGTACTTATTTCTGAGAAAAACTTTCAAAAAGTAACCTACATGTATTTTAGCAAATTTATGAAAAATACTTTAAAAAGGACTACTAGTATATTTTCTGACAAAAATTTGGAAATTTGGCTATTACATTTAATAATTTTAAATTTGTGGAACCCTAGGAATATGTAACAAATGAAAGCAACAAAATTGATATGTAAATTCATGTAATAATTCATGACAAAAAGACATGATTACATGCATATACAATTAGCATAATTACAAGTCACATTGAATCGCAGAAAGATTATCACATTTATACTACCACCGCATCACATTCTTTATAACATAAACTATCAAAAGAACAGCCAAATAAACCTTAAGCCAAAAACTTTTTACATTTGATGATGCCTGTTGCTGGGTAAAAACAAACTGATCTGGCATAACAAATTCAAATAATTAAGAAATGTAAACTTGCCATCAGAATTATTAGCTTCTTTCTCCCAGTAATCAAGAACAAATCCATGACTAAGTTTTGGTACCGCTGGGGCTAACTCTGCTATCAACATCCAAGTCTCCTTATAAATGTAAAACAAAGAATTATAAATATAACCGTAAATCTCCGACTATAAGGCTACTCTTTTCTATAAGATGGGGGTGGATTCTCCTGACATTTTGACTATTTAAGGCTATCCTACGCCTATAAGACCACCATAATTTTCAGTCAAGACCATACTGGTAACAGTATCTGAAGCAACCGATCGGACCGTAAATTTTCCAATTTTCCTCTGATGTTCATTTGTTACCGTAATGATTTGTGTATGGATAAGAATGAATCAAAAACATAAAAATAAGAACAAATGGAATAACTACTCATCCTCAGAAACCCTAAAGACTTTTCCTATTTGTAGAAGATTTATCAGCTACGCTATTATTTTTATAAATTCAATAAAACCACATTTTAAAAATCTGTTGTCTTGTTCACTCAATCAGCTGTTGAAGACCCCTTACAACCAGAAACTAAAACCCTTTACATGCAAAGAAAACAAATTAAGTATCTGTTGTTTGCCTGTATTCACATTTGTTGTATGTCTGTATTCTTAGCCTACAGAATGATGTCGGTTGTGGATGAAAAAAAAATTACTGGGAAATAGTCAGATTCTGCAAAAAATAAATTAAAAAACAAAAAACAAACAAACAAACAAATAAATAAATAAATAAGACTTTTCACAAAAAAAAAAAACATAAACATCTGGTCTATCAAAATGTAAAAAGGATTTGTGCATTAATCTATCAGACTCTGAAACTTTATTTTTGGATATTTGTTTTATTGAAAAATCACTCAGATGAATGGAGGACACATCTGTCATTGAAAATAAAGTGTCAGAAAATACCTCGCCACTATATACAGTACAATGTAGGGTAAAAAAACTGAAAAAATTCTCAAATAACTTTTAAACAAAAATTTACCATTGGATGCAAAAGAAAATTGAGTAGACTAAATAATGATTTGATAGTGTATTTTTGTAGAAAAGGATTTTCCAATTTACAAAAGTATTCAGAGGCATAGATTCATTGTACATGTACATACAGAACATTATAAGTTATTTGACTCAGGGAACATAACATCTGTGACAGGGTACATTGGGCTGTGTAACCTGCTAAAACCCTGTATAAAGATTTTGTCACCCTTTAAAGTGGTACTAGTTTGGTCTTTGATTTTGTATTCTGTGTGATGTGCATATGTTGTCACCATGTTTGTTTACCATAAGTAGACTTAGGCAATGTAAAAATTACTTCCCGTTTAACATTGTACATGTTTATGTACCCTAGCAGATTTCTGAACGTTATAAGTTATACAGGGTTTTGGCAGGTTACATGGGGCCACTTAACCTGCCAAAACCCTGTATAACATTTTTGTCACCCTTCAAAGGGGTACTAGTTTGAACTTTTCAACTTTCATTTCATATTCTGTGTGACTTGCGTCTGTTGTCGCCATGTTTGTTTACCTTAACTTGAAGTCTGCTATGTAAGAGTTTCTCCCTTTTACCACTAAACATCGTGTGCATTTATGTACCCCAGCAGATTTCCAAACATAGTTCTTTGTACCCCAGCAAGTTGACCAATCACTTTGCAAGAAATTTCTTTGAAGGGTGACAAAGTTCTATGTATTTCGGAAAATTAACCAATCCTAATGTGAAAAATTTCTTTGAAACAAATAACCAGTGGTTTATAAGTATTACCTCATTTTTATCAGAATTAATGTGAGTTTCTAAAGCTGTAATCAAACTTGGTTTAATTTTCCTTGTCTGGCCCAGTGTCTACAGGACTTCTGAAGATAGCGTCTGTAATGAAATTATATATCAATATTAATCTTGTGTAACATACCTGTACATACAGTGCAGTAACCAAAATGAACAATAAGAAATACTAGTACAATGATTTTGTTTGCCTAGAAAATAGTTTCTCCTGTGGAAAATGACTAAAATTCCCCAATTTAACAAATTAAGTTCCTAAAAACACCTATGATACACCAAGAAACAGTTTATACAGACTGAATCTAGATGTCGAATACATGTACTGGCCGCGGTTTTATAATCATTCCTTAGCCAAGATTTTCCTTAACTTAAATCTCGCAAAATTTCAAATCTTTATAATTTTGTTAATTTTCAAGATATTGAGGAATTTAAGGTGTCATTTTTAAGATCACTTCTAGATTAAAACATTTGCATTTAGTTTTGACAAAAATATTCACCAGTAGTTCCAAAAATAGATTTAAAAAAATTGCTAAATTTAAATTAAGGAAAATCTTAGCTAAGGAATGATTGTGATACTGGGGCCTACACTGATCAAGATTGCCTTAATACAACATTTTGCAATAAAGATCCTAACTGATACAAGCTTGTTAGGATTTAGTCTTCTAATCCTTCTAGACTTTAATACTACATGTATACTCGGTGATTTCCCTAAAATTTGTAACAAGAGGTTAATTGACTAATACAACAGGCCAGGGGTCAAGAGGAGCTCCTAGGTTATCTGAAGGCAATTTTATGAATTCTAACTGGCCAATTTGGAGTTATAGGCAGTCAACTCTGCCTGTTGCCGCTTCTTTTGAAAAATACTGTAAACTAGTGCAAATATCCACAATATAATAGGCAAACCATAGTTTTGAATGTTTAAACATTTAATATATACAGAGAATTTTCATTTTCAATACCATACTCTGAAACAGAGAATTAAATCTGACTTACCGTAAGTCAACACTTTCAAACTTGCTGATGATTCCCAATAAATCCCACGCTAGTTTATGTGAACTGCTTACAGACCTAAAAGATAATTCATAAGTTTTCTAAACAAAAAAATCATAATTAGCACATACAAGTACTTACATTTTACAGATTTTGTAAGTAACATACACTGTAATTATGATTTCAGCATTTTTTCATTTTTCAGACTGAATTGGAGCAGAGTAAATTTTTTGAAGCAGCGTGAATCACCCACCAAGTCCCTTTACTAAGAGTTATCCATGAATATTGAAAGTTTAACTTTTCACTTGTATAACAGCATCATGAACATTTTGCTTGTAGAACGGTTATCTACTCCAAAACTCATGTCAGTTCTTGATGAAATTCTCACTAACGAAGAGCTGGAAGATGTGCGAGGCATAGACCTATGATTTTTCAGCCAGATTTAAAATGGATCCAAATGAATTATACAGTTTTCTGGAAATTTTTGGATTTTAGAAGCAATATAAAATAAATGGAACATTTAACAGTGAAGTATGAACTTTATTTTGTCTCGTAAAGTGAGAAAATTTATATTCATACTTCACTGTTAAATATCCTCTATATATTTATTATCCATCTGACAATGTAACATGTACACATGTAGTTAGTTCTGAAAGGGACGTAACTCTAATCAATGGTATAATTTCATCAGTGAAAATATATGTATTTCACTGCTGTGAAAATATGCTTTTTATCAGTTAAAAATTTCCCATTATTTCATTATTAATATAAAATAAACAATTTATACATACCTATTAGCTTGAACAATGTTATGTAACACAATATCCTCTAAGGTGTCCAAGCTTTTTTCCTGTAGACTGGTTTCTCTGTCTATGACAAGTGGCAGAACACCATTTAGCCAGGCTCTGGTACAAAAAAAAATAAAATATAAAATAGTTATAAATCAATCTAATTACATGCATGTACAATAAAACCCCATTCTGTATAATGTCGCTTGATGATTTTGCCACCTTACATATCACCCTACTACATGTATTTCAAGGTCCCAAAACTGGTTTCTTATATCTTTTCTTTGTAAGTCTTCCTTTATTTATTGCTAAATCCCTTTATAATACTGAAATTTGACTGAACGAATGGTGACAATGAATTAATGTTTCATTGTATCATAACTGCTAATTCTAACATGACCTACACAAGGAAAGCCAACCCCAGTAAAACAAACAATATACTGTATTGTTTTGTGCTTATTTCAAAGTCGTATGTTTTGTGTGAAAATAAATACCGATTGAAAATTACATCGTTCTTATTGTGTTTTAGTGCATTTTTTCAGAAATGCAAAAAATTAAACTACACAGAAATGTATAAATTTCGACTGCTAAAATAAAAACACTTGAAATTAAATACGTTCACAGTACTATATGAGTTATGAGGGGGTGGGGTGGGCATAGTGGGGTGTGTGTCTCGTTTTTAAGGTCTGTTCAAAAGGACAGAGTGACTTTCATTTCTAAATGCTGAGTGCTTGGTGAAAGAACAGTCACTACCTATTTTAAAATCTTGGTCATACTCACCCTGGGGTTTGAACCCATGACTTCCCATATATAAAAGGAGCACTCTACCAACTGAGCTAATTTAGTGGTACCTTCAATTTTGGAATCTTAAATGTTAGACTAGTATCAAGAAAATTTTGACATGAAAATTATTGACCTAAACACTTACTCTTGCAATGTCTTCTCAGTTGACATTTCTAACATGAGGTCTGTTAGACACTGCATGGCTTGTTTCCGGACCGACAATGCTGGATCTCGACAACGTTCAACCAATACCTCTAGATCCTACAATGATATACAAAATACCATGAATTTATTACCCAACTGGTCAGTAGTTACTGGAACTAACACTCATACATTTAGCATTTTAAATAGCCAACTTCCTAAGCAGGAAGTGCTTACCTTCCAGCATAAAAAGTCTCACTTCCCTTGTGGAAGAACAAGTTTAACTTAGTTCGCCAGTTTTCAAAGCCTTTACTTTGTTTTGTTTTTATTATTATTAAGATTTAAACATGGATTAGTATGTTTGTTTTTGATAGTATGAGTACAATGTACAAACCTGTCTTCTATAATCTGGAGCCTCAAACCTAATGGCCTGCTCTATTGCTTGGAGAGCCGATTTTCTTACAATGACTTTTTCATCTTTAGCCCGTCTTCTGAACATTGACAAGATCCCACTATCATCAGACAATTCTGTTTAAATACATAGAGGATCTTAGACGAGTGGGGGTTTAATATGAAATTTATTAAACGAGTTTAATAATTAAATATGCCACAAGCCTTGGCGAGTGGCATATTTAATTATTGAACGAGTTTAATAAATTTCATATTAAACCCTCACGAGTCTAAGATTCTATATATCACATAACTCAAAATGCCGAGGCATAATGACATGTACATATTATTTGATGCCATATACAAACAGATGATTTCTATCTGGGTCAGACAAATCACCTCCAAATTAACTGCGCAAGTAAGAATATAGTTCTATTTAGTTATAGTAAAAGTAAATTAATCACCTAGAAAAAGACATAATCAGTATGTAATTTTTTTAAATCATAATATTTTTCCGAATGCATCAAAATTATTTTTCAAAGAATCGGAAAGTCTTCAAAAGTCTAAAAATAAACAACATACTGACACAGTTTTCATATGACGTCATTAGGCACGGCCACTACGTAAATCAGAAGCGTGATAACTGATTACGTCACAATCAAGTGATATGACATGGGTACCTGTGTAATACGAAAAATATTACACCGTTTTATTCCATCAATAAACAGGAGGGTTATGTGATATATAAAGGAAACAGTTGAACTTGAAAGTCATAAAAATGTTCAGAGAATTATATAAACAACACATGTGGACAAGTAGTTAAGATAAAGTCATTCATGTTCATTAAATATAAAAGAGACATGTGGCTGAGTGGCTAAGGTCACAGTCCCATGATTCAAGGGTCATGGGTCTGAAAACCAGCTGGGCTTCTTGGTTCTACATGATAGATTCATGTAAACTAGGGTTGATCTTTTGTCTTAACTGTGCCATGTCTTATCCAAGATCAGTTTTGTATGTTTTTGTCACCTCATACCACTCAAAGCAGAATGAACAGTGTTAGGGCATCAAATTAGAGGGTAAACATTCACATTTAGATATTACATTAGAATAAAAATTTGATTACATGACCTACTAGATTTATTTTAGGAACCACACTACAAGTTTCCTCCAAATTATAGTTCACTAAGTTTAAAAGAATTTACCATAAATTGGAAAATTTTTGCATTCATTTTATTTCAGATAAATTCGAAAAAATGACAAGACATGGAAATAAAACTTTCTCATATATTTTATTTTGATATGACTTACATTTGCATTGACCATCATCTGATGTCATGTAATGGGGTTCGCCACTGTACCACATGATCAAAACCCCTTAACGCTTGTGCAGGACGCTTTAATACACATGTACATTTATGTTGGAATTCCAGGAACGACGTTGTTTAACAGGAAAACATGAATTGATATGATTCCATATCCAATGGTATAATTGTTTCACACAAACGTGAGAGGACATCATGTGGTACCAAATACATAATAATCTTGAAATGAAAAATTCCACAAAAATTAAGTGAAATGAAATGTCTCAATTTACAGTGATGGAAATATAAATTCCTGTAAAATATCAGACAAACCTGGATTATAAGGTGTAAGTGCTATCTGTAAGAATGGTGTTTGGTAATTAGTTCCAGGTAGACCCCTAGCTGGGGTTTCATCAGTTACACCTGGTGTCTCATCATTATTAGCCGTCTTATCAGTCACAGCCTGTGAATCTGAAATGAAGTATACATGTATACAGTTAAACTTGCCTTAAAAAGCACCTCTACCATATGTAAGAGGACTCTTAGTGTCAGCGTAAATTTTTGCAGTAAAATTTCCAGTAAATACACATGCTTATTCTTCTGGATTAAAATTCTAGTGCATTCATTCTAACGAAAGAAGACAGTAAGGGATTTATTCCTTTTGAAAGATGTAAAAAAGTATTTACAGTTACACTTTGTTATACAGGTCAAATACATTTGATTAAGTTAATCTAATTATGGTAGTCTATCCTGGTTAAAGACTAGGTCTTTCAATTAAATATCAAATCAAGATGTCTTACCATTATTACATATCCCTTGTGCTCGGTTTTCTAACACTGGTGTCGGTATTAAGTGGGGTTGTCCTCCACCTACCCTTGGTCCTAACCTTGGGGTCACAATATCTTTCAATGTATTCTTTATACCCACTTCATGTGAGGTAAAGCACTGAGAAAATGCTGTTAGTGCTCTGGATCGGACACTGAAATATAGTTCATTGTAGAAGCTGTGCGCTCACACATTAATATTTACATTTGTGATGTTTTATAGTATGAAACTCTTGTTTGAGACCAAATGTAAGTACAGGACTATAATTACATTTGCTAAAATGACATCACTTTTTTCTTACTTTTGCCTATGCGTGTGACATCATAGATTGGCTGTTCTAACAATTGGAAATGCATGTCGTACACAAGACAGTGTTTTAAATTTATTTCAAGTTTTAAAAACCAAAATAAGATTTTAAAGAAATGGGACATGTAAATGTAACCATTAAAATGTCTATAAATGGCGTTTATAGGCTATAACTTCCATTACTGTGTAAAGCAAACTAATCAGAGTATGCTAGTGTGCATTATTCAGTTTGCTTTGCACAACAATGGAAGTTATAGCACTATAAACACCATTTCTAGACAGTTCAATGGTTAAATGAATTGCCACATGGGCTGTCTCTGAGTCTTTTATAAATAGGCAAGGGCCTTTATTATTGTGAAACTTAGAACTGTAATGACCAATATTGTGAAAATGAAAAATACTAATTTTGTTAAAAACCCTAAAAAGACAGAGTAACAGTTATGAGGGGATACAGCGAGTTATTGTCCTCTATACTGGAAATTATGTAACTCCAAAGGCAGTGCTTCAGATTGTTTTTACAGATAGTGGGCCACAAGTGCCCACCAGGTCCAATAACAAGGGGTCATGTTTTGACACATAATTAAATGTTATGCCACGTGACTGAAAGTGAAAGTCAGCACTTGACATCTTCATATAATGCACCAAAAAACGATCTTGTCATCTGCTGATTTATATTGTGTTAACCTTTACGATATATTTGAAACTCTTCCACATCGATGATTCATTTTATGTGCATCTACTTGCCTGCGGTTTGTATTGTTTTAAAAAATGTGAATAGAGTCGTCTGCATCTCCTAGCCATGGTTGACGCAAGTATATTAAATGAACGACAACGTCCGAGGTCATAACGAGTTCTCCCCCTTTGAATATTAATGTTAATAACCGACGCATAGAGCGAGGAGGAGGGGGTTGGCTGGAGTCCTGTCTATATGCTGATTATGAGATAAACAAAGACGCTAGAGATGTTCCGATAGTTTAACGAAAACAGAAAGCCAAATCGGGAAACCCCATGGAATTGAATATGTAGTTTTAGAAAGAAATTATTAACGATCAATTTGGCTAAGAAAAACCATGCGCCACGTGGACCCATTAGAAGCAAATGTTATGCGCCATTTTTTAAAATCCTGCGAGAATGACGTGGGCACACCGTAAATCTGAAGCTCTGCAAAGGGAAGCAGAATCATGAAGCTGGTTTAATATATGTACAATATAGACATTGTTTTTGTCTCAAAAAAGTGTGACAATAATAAAATCCAATTATTCCTTAATAATTCATGTAATTTCATATAGAAGTTACTTACGTTGGAGCAATGTCTGAACATCTTGCCAGTAATATACCAAGTAATGACTGGTGTTTAGTGAGTAAGACTAGATCCTCTTCTATGTCTGTACCTAAATAATATATCTTATATTATACTGGTGCATAATTTTAAATGAAACCTGTAGCTGACAATGAATGGATTAAAAAAATTATATGATAGGAATGAGTCTGATTTCCTATTTGTTAATGCGGGACATTTGGTGCAAATCAATTCCAGGACCAGACCATTTAGATGCCACAAAGTTTAGAAAACTGCTAAATACTAAATACATAGACATAGAGATGTCAATACTGTATATCAAAATTTCTGTCTATTGCCACTAAAATGTAGTTGATTACCTTGGCAATTAAATGAGCTGGACCAATTAAAGTTCTGTGTCAAGCATTCTCATTAAGAAATGGAATAAATGCATGCTGTTCACATTGTGTAAAGTATATAAATTTCTGAGAAAAGTTTATATCATTTTAAAAAATTAACATCAATAATTTGAAATCCCAAAATAAAATACAAATAGGTAATGATACATTTGCTGCACAACTGGCATAGCTAACATCAGCATTTCTACATTGATCTTGATGACATCACACATTTACACCATTCAGCATGTACATGTAACCAAAATTGCTAATTCATATTATTGAGAATTAAATCATGTTTTGTCACCTTTTAACCATTGAAATAAATTATAAGAAAGTATTACTCTTAATAAAAATCATTTCATTTCAAATGACATTTTTATCATATACATGTACAAGTTTTTAGATTTTCATAACACTAATACACTAATAGTATTTTTCAAATTACCATTTCAAAAAACCAGTCATAAATTAAAAGCCAACATTATAAAATCAATAAGTATTTAGTGAAAAACAATTGTGAATTAAATTAAAATGCAAATAGTTGGATTTAACAAACCATCATCTGATTACTGAACGTCATCACCAATTTCTAGGAATAAGAGTGATTACATCTTACCATTTATCTGTTTTTCTGGTAAGGCTAAAAGTGAGGATACTAAATCTACAGCAAAGGCTCTATGATTTATCTGTAATCATAAAATAACATCAGATTTATTAACAAGATAAAACAATTTAGAAACATGTACATCAAATTTATACACATTAACAGGATATACAAGTTTCATTCTCATTGTAAGACTAGTTAATCTAGAAAATACCCAAAATTTCAATAAAAACATTTTTGATGATATATGTCATTTAATTGTTATTTTTAACATGAGTAATTAATGTAAATATTGCAAAACATGACTTAAATGCACTGGCACAAGCGGGACAGGATTTATCCATCTTCATGCATGAAATCAGAAAATACAGTTGGTTATAAATTTGGAATGATTTCAATATGCAGTATAGTTGTCGAGTATGCTATTAATATTTATTCCCAAAAGTACATGTATTAAAAGATTTTAAAAAATTATAAAAACAAACCTTGTGTTTAGACAGCTTGAAGAACCATTCCACCATCTTACAGTACGTCGGTACGGGTAATTCATTAAGTATAGTAACCACAGCCTAAAACATAAAACACATGTTCAGTGATCAATCTAGGATTTTTGAGAAGGTACATTTCTAAAACACTCATCTAAAACACCAAAACATCAATATTTTTTTTGCATTTATGTAATTTTAACTGTGGCTTACTAAGGCCTCAACAACGGGGCCATTTGGCAAATAAGGGGTCTATTGCCCCTTCTAGGATGAAGACTACGGTACATGTAATAGCTTCTTTAAAAAGTTCTTTCTGACTCATTTCACAATAAATCCCTAAAATTCAAATGTCATTATTTTAAAAACTTTTCAGCCACTTAAAACCTGTTGTAGGTTTTCAAAAATTAAAACAAAATTCCGAAGTGAAGTGGAGAAATGGAAATTTACATCCCAGTCCAGATTCTTTCACTTACATGTATATTGAGGTGGCTAGTTCTTGGTTGGTGAAGAAAACTGGAATACCGTCAGAAAATCACAAAACTTTGGCAAGCAATCTGACAAAGTTGATCAGCTAAGGATCTGCCAAAGTAGGATTTGAAACAAGGTTAGGAGAGGCACTGTGACCTATAAACATGCAGGGATTTTTCTGGGTATCCACAGGGTCCGGTAAAGGGACCCATTCCCAATGCAAAAAACATACATTTTTCCCAATTCTGTTGTAAAAAATTCCCAATTAGCTATGTTTATCAATTTTTTGAGAAAAAAAAATTCACAAGAAAATCAACATCATATTCGGAGGATATCTCGTTCTGATAACGATTTCAATCTATATTAACCCACATTTTGCTGGATGATTTATATAGAGACAAAAGAGACAGCGCTATTTTGCTGTGAACACCGATATAATTTGTTCAATTGCCAGTATTCTAGTGATCTAGAGTTTCTAATATGTTGTTGTGATTTTTCCCAAAATTACATTTTTGTTGAGCATTTTACCAATTTTATCCCAAGGTCCTTTTCCCAAAAAGGCCAGAAAAATCCCTGACATGTGCTTTACATAACTCAACCACTGAGGCCAAGTTGCAGACAGGGAGCTTGCTTATACTATAAGCCTACTTTTGTTCGCATGTGATTAAGTTTCATGCGTTTTTCGAGGACAAAATAACTGCGAAAGTTCGTAATTGTGAACTTATTTCCGTAAAATATATTGTTTCTATCAAATATTCAGTGTTAGACCATACTGCGAAAATTTAAAAGTCGCATATGGTTTCGGTAAGAGAAATACAACAGTTAAAACCATGAATAAAAGTTGGTTTACAAATGAAATGTGTTGTGTATTACTTATCAGATAATGTACATTAATTATCTAAAATCAAGTTTTATTTCCATCATGAGCTGTGTTACCTGTGTGACCTTGTTTCTGTATTCCGCTCTGTCTGGTACTTTTGTACACAAATGTTGTATCAATGTCCTAACACTATCTAAAGCTCGGTCACCACAAGTCTTCAACAAATAACTGAAACAAGAAAAAAATTACAAGCACTGTATAACTAACTTACCAATATATGTAAACTGAGGTATCGCTGGCCATGTCTTTTATGTTCCAACACTGGCCGTCATCACAGTACTAAAGCAGCGTCACAGCAACGAATGACATACTAGTGTCAGTGACATCATTAAATGGCACAATTCAGGCCAAGTTTTCATTCTTTTTGTGTGTATTCAAGCATGCTGGACCTTTCTTGGAACATTTTGGGCATTGCCGGTGATCCGTCAATAAAGTTATCAATCACACTAGTGAATATTGATTCATGTTTAAAAGTAAGCATTATATGACTATACTTTTCAACATATCATTTGGTTAAGCTAACAAAGCTTTGCAGGGGTCTCACTGAAGCAACAAAATTTGGCTCCATTCCCAATACAATAAAGTATTTTTTTCCCCATGGTTAATGCTAATATTCCCAATTTATTAGTACGTTGTGTTTACATAAAAATGGACAAATGGTATGTTTTCCAAATCGATTTCTAAACCTTCGTTTCTCAGGAAACAGCTAGAAAATGCTGTAAATAAATTCATTAAATTCATTGGCATGAAAGATAAACAAATAGAATTCTTATTTGCATTTAATTGAATTTTTTGACCAGTAATAATATTTTTGCTTCTTGTTGAAATTTCCTAAAATGAGCCAAAACACTGCTTATTTTCCAAATTCCAAGGGCCCTGGCCCCATTCCCAAAAAGAGGTAAAAGATCCACGCTATGAACTTCATGTATGAGTGTTGTGAATCTACAGGTATATTAAAATTGTGATCAATAATTTTAAGTTTGTAAGTTTTCATCATAGTTTAGGTCATACATGTACTATCAATATTGTTTTTTTTAAATCACACACATATCTAATCCCAACAAAAATCCTCAGTTGTGTTGGGTGTTCAGCTTTGGCAGGTTCTCCTGTAGTATAATTGATGTGTATTTAAAAAACAAAATAACTGCCTGATCCTTGGCTAAACCCAGATAATTTTATATTTGTAAACTTAATTTTGTTCTGATGTGAAAATGTTCCAACTAACATGAAATCCCTTGCGATTTTGAACCAAGTATGTGAAGAAATCACTATTGGCTCCATTTCACTTGTAACTAAATAACTAATGACTACATCATTTGGAACAATTTCACTGACTAAACAAATACTCTGTTATATATTTACCAAACAAAATTAACTGCCTGATCCTTGGCTAAACATAAATATCTTGGTATTGTGTTGGCAGCCACACCTTTATTATTATCTCCGATCAACATTAACAAATTTGGCAACAAATTCTTAAACGTCTACAAAATAAAAAAGTCATTATTATGAAACGAAAAACAAAGAGTTTTGATTTTGATTTGGGGATTTATGTCCAATTCAATAATACATGTATATCATTATAAAAAGATGTCACTAGATAAAGCAAGTCAAATATCTTTATGGCCACTAAGTAATGAAAAGCATTCATTCATGTAATTCAATGGAGTGGAGTGAAAAAGATTTATGGCCTAGTAAAGATCCTTTTACTCAGATCAAGGCATTTAATTCAGGGATGTTGGAGGAAACTGGAGTGCCTGGAGACACAAACAGATTGACAAACTTTCTAACATTAGGGGCTGTCCAAAGTGGGATTAAAACTTAGGCACTGAGAGGCACAGTGATCTGTAAGTGTGCGCTTTAAGACCAGTCTCTGACCAAGACCCTATATAGTGAAGGGAGTCAATATGCCAATACATTTATTTGCAGTAAATCCTCAATCCTCAATTCGTCGTCATTTATTCAGTCATATTTTTTTGGTGTTATAAAGGGGGTTGACAATAAAGCAATGGAGACAAACATTAATGAAAGACTTTGGGACTGCATCAATAAGAGTTGAGTAATGGTGTTTAACGTCCCAGTCAAGAATATTTCACTTATATCGAGATGTTGTCAGCTATAGATGAAGCTGCAGAAATTTTGCATGTGCGTTGTGCTGATGGCATTATACAGCAGGGTTACTTAAGGTTACTATCTGAAAGAACCATGATTTTCATTTTTTAATGCCAAGTGCTTGACGAAAGAACAGTCACTACCCACTTTCAAGTCTTGGGTCAGACACAGCCGGGGTTCAAACCCACAACCTTCCACTTACGGAGCAAGCACTCTACCAACTGAGCTACCACAATGGTTCTGGGGCAATAAGAGAGGTAGCAAAGTTATCATGGGACATTATGATGATGTTTTACTGTACATGTATTTGAAAGTGAAATTACCTACTTGTAAATTAGGTATAAAACAGTCCACAGCATACATGCGCTTAACATTAAGATAAGGAAATAGAGTGTAATACATGTACTGTACTTACAGAATGAACAACAAATCCAACATTACCATGTAATGGTCTACACAGGTATGCTAGTCCCTGAAAATATAAAAAACAATTCAAACTGAAAACATGACATTTATTTACGGATTAGCGATCTCATGATGTATGAAAAACCAAAAATAATATCAACATACATGTATCATAAAATTTATTAACTTTAAAAATTAATTAAAACATGTTAATGTAATTATTCACATTTTCAAATCAATGGTAGGTCTTTCTAGGTTTCCACAATTTAAATTTTTTAGTAGCCAAATTTCTGACATTTGTGAAAATGATGCCCTTTTAAAACATTTTCAAGATCTTTTTTAAAACATTTTCTCACTAATTTGCAAAGAAACAAAACAAATAAAATCCCTTTTATCAATCATACTGTCACACTCATTACAACTGAATGTTACCTTTTGGAAGGATTTCTAAAAAATGAGTTCTCAATGGCGATTTTGGCTTCAAGGAATGGAGAGTTGAGTAATGGTGTTTAACGTCCTAGTCAAGAATATTTCACTTATATCGAGACGTCGCCAGCTATAGGCCAAGGTGCAGAAATTTTGCCTGTGTGTTGCGCTGATGGCATTATACAGCAGGGTTCTTTATCGTGCCAAGCCTACCAAGACACGGGACCTCGTTTATTTTAAGTTCCCATCCGAAAGAACCGTGACTTTCATTTCGTAATGCCGAGTGCTTGGCGAAAGAACAGTCACTACCCACTTTTAAGTCTTGGGTCAGACCCGGCCAGGGTTCGAACCCACGACCTCCCACTTACGGAGCGAGCACTCTACAAGCTGAGCTACCGCAGTGGCCTTCAAGGAATGGAAATAAATGTCTTGGTTTTTTTAAAAACTTTTTATAATATACTAGAAAAGTTCACTGGTAATGTAGATGTTTATGTCATTTCTACTGGAGGATAATCCCTAAGTCATATTGCAATCAACTTCTCTACTTGTTAGACATTGTACAAAATCAAAACAATTACTTACTTTATATGCAAGTTCAGGGACAGACATTCTCGTAAGAGGACTGAAAATATATCCAAATAAATGTAAATCAATGTTTTACTCCAAATATAAGTCATAACATGTAAATCAAGAGCTGTTAGAACATCAATGTTGCTCCCCTAAACATCAATTTAGCAGTGATTCAGTCAGAATTTCAAAAGGACAGAGTGCTATTGTAGAAAAAGGGCCACTTTTTCACAAGAGACTGTTCTAAAAAGGACATTGCCAACTTTTGAAAATCCCCATGTGGAAAATGTGCACAAGACATTTTTAGAGTGAGAAAATGGTGTGCAGGTTTTACTTAAAGACTGATCAATAACATTTCCAACCTAGATCTTGTCCATCAAAAATGATATTTGATCAAAAACTCCAACATTAGATGCTTACATTGATGCTAACATTTACAACATTGGTATTGCACAAGTTTTTTTGTATTTTGTACAGGGAAGATAAAAATTCACCATGAAACTTTTTAAGTGCCCAAACCTGTTTTCAATTAGAAATATCCAAAGTTTGATAAAATATAGTCCTTTTTATAAAGTATTTTTTCACAAATTTGATAAAATAGGTTACTTTTTGATAGAATTTCTCAGAAATTAGAGCCATTGGCAATTTTGGCTACTAGGGATGGAAACAAAGAACATTTTATCAATGATTATAATCTATCATTGATATACATGTACTTACTATGATAATATTTGAATTCAAGAAAAATCTCCATATTTTTAGTCTCTGATTTTTTGAAAATTATATTAAGCTTTACAAAACTACCATGTATATGTACAATGATAAAAATGCATATCAAATACATATATCTTACAGATTTTGGTTATCAAATTTTCCGTTAAAATCTTCGGTTTCTTGTCGAGATAAGTAAGCCAGTCTTTGTACAGTATGATCAGCTGAGGCCTCAGATTGCCGTAAAGATACAGTCTCCAACATACAAACCAAATCCTGAAATTTAACAATTTGATTGATACATGATTAACAGAGAATTTGCAGAGTTTTATGTTAGGGCACCAACTTTTGGTATGTATGCAAGTCACTCATACATAACTTTAGTGCAGTTTTATTTTAGTGGAAAGGTCAGACTGCAAAAACATGTTAAAACAAGTAAATTCATTAAATTACGATCCCCTGCCAGCAGGTTTTTTGTTATTTGCACTTATGTTCAAAGGGTTATAGTTTCCACAGAAATGAGAAAACCAACTTGGGTTAAGCATATGCATATCTCCTATCAATGTTGATGCTTTGCACCAAATTTCATGAAATAGTGTTTCATAGTTTGGAGAATTTCGTAGACAAGAATTTCTGATGGAAGGCAGGAAACTCTAATTTAACACCTTTGGACCATGAAGATTATTCATGTGACGTTTTATGACAGTCATCCACAGCAATTATGAGATATGGCCCAGACACAATTTTACACAGATAGACATATAAGGTGATTCCTATATACCCCCTCAAACTGGTTTGCAGGGAGTATAACTAGTTTGCAGGTGGTATAATAATAAGTCATGATTCATACACAACACTCAGGTTTTTTTTTACCTGTAATAGTCCCTTTAGTAATCTTTTCAATGAATTCATTTCTTGTGGTGCTAGTTCTTCAATAGAATCTTCCTCATCACTTCCATAAAAATCCTACAAGAATTAAAGTCTAACCATTACCAGATTACCGATATTAAAAGTTAAAGTTAAAGTCTGTCCCGAGCCATCAGGCCCATCAGGCCGGAGCTTATCCCGGTTTCGGTGGCGTTAAGCGACTGAGAGTACAAGACTCTCCCCTGAATGGGACGCCGGTCCATCGCAGGGTTAACCCCCAGCATTTTGCTGGTACTCATTTATTTATCAGCTGAGTGAACTGGAACAACGTGAAATTAAGTGTCTTGCTCAAGGACACAACACATCGCCCGGTCCAGGGATCGAACCCACGACCTTCGAATCATGAGTCCAACGCCTTAACCACTAGGCCACGCGCTTACCGATATACTAAAATCATTATTCTTGGTTTTGAAGAACAAAATTGCTGACTGGTACTATTTATAATCCAATGGCTGATGCATAATATGTTTTTGAGGTTAAACAGTTTTAAAGCATCTATTTGCATTAGTGAATTATTTAACCAGCATTTTTTGTAAATTTTCACATAAGTGATTCGCAAGAATAGAAAAATATAGTAAAAACTCATTACAGTAACCCTTAATAACTTTGCCACCTCACTTATTGCAACAATACTTTGAAATTTCGAAGGCCGTTTCTTTTTTGTTTATGTAAGCATCTCTAAATTTATTTCTTAACACCTTCACTGCAAGTAAGAGTGAAACGATTCATCGCGATTTCGGTGAATCTCGGTATTTTCATTCGGTTCAATTATCGGTACATAACATCTGGTTTTCGGTTTGATCCGGAAGTTGATCCAATTTGTATTTTACGCTCGTCATAATTTGCCAAACACTTTGGTAGAAGTTCTCTGATTGGTCAATTGTTCCCATGAAATTGCGCTAGACATTGAATTACTCACCAGTTATCACATCAACTTGAAAGCATGGCTTGCTTATCAAAGCATGAGAAAATATTTAATTCGCCAACAAGTTTCAGGTCGGTAGTATCGAAGCACTTTGGATTTCCGTTAATAGACGGACGTAAATATGTATCGAACCAAAATGAATAGTATCGTGACCTATGTACCGAGATACGTATCGTTTCGTGAAAGTGGTGTATCGTTTCAGCCCTAACTGCAAGAATAAAACACAACACATTGAAAGAAAGAATTACAAATGTACATGTACATAGGAATTTCCACTCACCAATTCTTTATCAAATTTCTTGTCAACATTTTTAAAATATTATTTTAAATATTCGCTGTAGCAGTACATTATTATTCCTAGTTGTAAACACTGAGTAACTCTTTTTGAATTTTACACTGGAACGATTACTGCATTTTTGTACATTTAATGTCAATTTATTTGCCACTTTAGGGGCTCGAACACACACCCTTCTACAACTTGTCCAGTGTAAGAATGACTCGCAGTCTAACCAATTGCACCAGAGACTTGATGGACTCAAAATAATATTTACATGTATCTCAAACCTTTTTTCTTTTTGCATCATCTAGAGCTGTATTTAAAGTATACATGTTTTTATTACAAACCTGGACAAGATCTGAGTTGTTTCTCTGTGAGTTCTTATCTCTATTTGGTCTGTTTCTCTGTACTCTACTGGGACTTGGTGATGTACTTTTCTTCCTTTTACTTTTATTCTGTCCAGGAGAAATACTTCTTTTCCTTTTCCCTGCCCCTACATGTATTTGTAATGATTCGTTACATGCATTTATCAATATTTATTATGACTTGTCGTTTTCAGAGTTCTCATGCATAGCTCTTTATAAAGAGTATCAGTGGCAAAGCTGCCTAAGGCATAGTCAGAAACCAAGTACCCACTTTAGTCACAGTGTTTCTCACTGCCTGGGTTGAAATCATACACAGGGAGATTCTGGTGTGAAAAAATGCCAGTTAACTTGCAAAAGGCCTATGATATTCTCTCGGTACTCGGTTTTTACCACCATCCAAGAACTGAACCCCTCTCTATACATGTAATTGATAGAATATTAACTTGGACATAGCACTCAAGTCCATTTTCTTGGTGACTGGAGCTATTCCCTTTAAACAGAATGGCAATAAATTATATTTGGAAATACAAAATCAATTTTATGCAATTTTTAAAATGCAGAAAAAGACTAAACCAAATATTGACACTTTAAACATTTCTTCCATTATCAACCAGTGTCTTATTTAGGCAGATGGTTACAATCAAAATTCCAAAATAGCTTTTTCTGTTTGTAAAGAAAGATGTTACCTATATTAGTCCATAACTTTAGTATATCCACACATTTTTCATAAAGAACTGGATGAAAAACTTTAAAGGCACCACTACCTGCAATGAAAATGGATACAAATCTCACATACATGTATATACATTACACATCACAGAAATGATTTCAGGTGAACTACATTACCTCATCTCTATTTTGTTCAACAAAACCATAAAACTGTTTCTATTCACATTTGTTTACGTTAACTCATGCCTCTCTTGTAAATACAAAGATGTGTTAAAGGCTTTCCACAGGATTTTTAAAATAAATAAATCATTTAAATTCAATTTGAATTGGATGTTGCTTTTATAAAAATGTCACAACCACAAATCCTTATCTGTAAGTACTTACCTGGGACTGTCAACAGTTTTACATAGTTAGAACCTGACAACACTGCTGCTTCCTTCTGTACAAGTGATGATGTTTTCTGAAGATAAATAAATTCAACTTGTAGTATCACTTTTTCAATAAATATAAACAAACAAACAAATTCATCTGTGTACCTCAGGGAACAGTCTTTTTTAGAAAGATTAATTTTAAAATGTACACAGTCAAACACCTAGGACTATGTAAATAATCTGTAACTTTTAACATTACCAACCATTTCAGTAAATTTTCAAGGAGACAAATTTCTTAAAGTAAGCAGCAAATACCAATAATGTGTTTTGCAAGACATTCATAAAATGTAAACTTAGTAGAAGTAGGTGACAAACTTAATCTAAATCCAAACAAGTAGCAGACAACTTTCATTGCCTTGCTGGCTGTATTGAAACCACTGCATTACTGTAAAACCACTGCATTACTGTAAACCATATAACTGCAATTTGTAGCATAAACAGAATGTCTACTGAAGAACATTTTCAGTAAGATTCAAAATGGGGTTGCTGCTGTACCACGCGATACCTTCTAACATGTCTGCGAAACACTTGTTTTCAATGGACATGTAATCGCACAATATGACCGGGAATTTGTGACATTGATGTTTTCTAAAATGTTCCGCACAATCATTAAGAGGTATATTGACCACGTGGTACAGCGGCGAACCCCATTGTAATCAAATTTCGCTTGGTTACCTTCTATTTCCATGTCAGGTGGCCAAGATCCCCAATGGCCACTGATTTCAGAGAAATTCTTTCAAATGGTAACACATTTTAGCCAATATATGTGTAACAAGAGGCCCATGGGCCTTATACGCTCACCTGATAACTAATGGCTAGCTGATAGATTTAAAGTAAATTTTCTTTACATCAAAATGATCATTGTATCAATACCTACAACATTCTTATATACATGCCTATACGTTTATAGTTTTCAAGATAATTAACCATTACAGTATTGATTTACATCTGTGACCTTGACCTTTAAACCCATGACTTTTTTCTATACATCGAAATGATTGTTGTATCAATACCTACAACATTCTAATATACATGCTTATACAAAAAGTTAATAGTTTTCGAGATAATTAACCATTTCAGTATTGTTTTCGCGTCTGTGACCTTGACCTTTGAACCCATGACCTTTTTTCTATACATCAAAATGATCGTTGTATCAATATCTACAACATTCTAATATAAATGCCTATACAAAAAGTTTATAGTTTTCTAGATAATTAACCATTTCGGTATTGTTTCGCATCTGTGACCTTGACCTTTGAACCCATGACCTTTTTCTATACATCAAAATGATCGTTGTATCAATATCTACAACATTCTAATATAGATGCCTATACAAAAAGTTTATAGTTTTCGAGATAATTAACCATTTCTGTATTGTTTCATGTCTGTGACCTTGACCTTTGAACCCATGACCTTTTTCTATACATCAAAATGATCGTTGTATTAATACCTACAACATTCTAATATACATGACTATACAAAAAGTTTATAGTTTTCGAGATAATAATTATAATCAGAGGTAAAAAAAATTAGGTCACGACCTTCACAATTGACCTTGACCTCATTTTGAAGATACTAACAAGAAGATGTCAAAACTGAAAACCCAATGTCATTATCTGGTCAAGTAGTCAAGTTATAACAATTTGAAGCTATTTTACGATTTTTTCAAAATTAAACGCAAAAACGCGTAACCCATTTTTCGACCGAATTTCACGAAATGAACAAACTACAGGCTTAAGACCCTAGAGAAGCCAAATATCACATCAGATTTTTTCTCCAAACAATACTTTTGGAGAAGAAGATTGTTTAAGATTTTTGCACCCCTAGGTCACCTTGACCTAGTTATGGTAGCCATGGCAACGCCACGAACAAATCTGAATTGCACCGACCCAGACAAGCTTCTGACCAAGTCTCGTTGAAATCTACCAAGTACTTTCAGAGGAGAAGTCAAAAATGTGTGTTAACGACGCACGCACGCACGCACACACGCACATACACACGCTGCACCATACCATAAGCTCACATGACCTTTGGTCAGGTGAGCTAAAAATACTTTAAAAAATTATTATATTTTCACAAAATACAGAAATTTGGCTACTAATGTGATATTTTTAAAATTTGATAAACCTAGATTACTTGGTATCATCATTATAATATATGTGGTGTTGTACTGGTACCTTAGTTCCATTGTCTATCAAGAATGCCAAGAGTGCTATAAAACTTTTATGTGATATGTCATTTTCCACTAACACGGTCCATAATCCTAAAACAAAAGATAGAAATTCTGTTATCTTACAATAAAATAAACATCAATGCTTTTAAAATTTAAACTCCACAATGCCACTAATTCTAGTAATTTTTATATCTAATTTACAAAACCCAAAGCTTGTATACTTGAGATAAAGAAGTTTTTAATGTATGTGAGGCAAACATAGCTTTATTGAACAAAATAGTTGATCGTTTTTTGTATGAAAATTTAATAAAATAGACCTTCTCAGAATGTTGCCTCCTCACAAAGGAATCCATAAATAAAAGCATTTTCCGATTGAATGATTGAAAATGAGTAAAATCATCTCTAGAAATTTGGAGTCAGGCTCCTGACATACATGTGCTTTTAAACAAGGGGGATAGCTCAATCAGAAAAATAAAAGTGCACATAGGCGGCCTAGATTTATTCTTTTTTTTTTTTAAATTATGTTCATAATCATTGTATTTTTAAAAGTAATTATTAAAAGAAATTGTACATGTACTTCACATTTACATTGTAATATTTAGACAGTGTTAGTGAAGTGACAATGTAATATTATTAGGACATGTTTATATGATCAATGTGTTTTGCTTTAATAAAAGAGCCTTTAAATTACAATAAACATAAGAACAATATTTTTTATTTAATTATTATCAGTATGGAGGCACTTGTACGTATATAATTCTACACATTGCCAAAAAAAAAAAAAAAAAAGAAAAATAATTAGATCTTAGAAGAATTTTACATCTTAGTTTATTTTAATTTAATAATTAATATATGCAAGTCCTAAATAGGGGTACTCCCATTTATAAAGACAAACAGCTTGGAACATGCGTCGCTGCAAATTATATTTCGCGGCGGAAAAACTTCTCCCTGTTTTGAAAAACTTCTCCCTAATCTTGGCTGAGGGAGAAGTCACTTCTCCCTGTTTCAAAATCTAATTTGAGCCCTGATGGTGATTAACATCCCAGTCAAGAATATTTCACTTATATCGAGATGCTGTCAGCTATAGGCGAAGACGTAGAAATTTTGCCTATATATTGGGCTGATGGCATTATACAGCAGGGTTCTTTATTATGCAAAAGCCCATCGTGACACAGGACCTAATTTATTTCAAGTTCCCATCCCAAAGAACCAAGACTTTTATTTTGTAACTCTGAGTGCTTGGCGAAAGAACAGTCACTACCCCCTTCTTGGTAGACATCTAGTTATTTATCCTGACCTGCCAACTCCTTTAAAATGTTATCAGTAATTTCAATTTAATTCAGCAAGTTTGAGCCTTTTTTGGTAATTTTCAGAAAGATTGTTAAACTTTCATTTTAAACAACAAAAACTGTTTCTAATGAGTAAATGGTTACCAAAAGGTTTTTTCGATACAGACTGTCCATGGTCTGTCCCTGTTGGAGCTTTCCACTTGCTCAGATTTCAGAAGACCAACAACATAGTAGTTTTATAATGCTTATCTGTTATCTTTTAGAAGGGGTCACTGCACCATTGCCCCAAAAACAATAATTTTGCCCTTCAAAAATACTGTCTGTGGAACGACAGTGGCCTATCTTTTTAGTCTTAGTCTGGAGCAAATCTCATTCTACCGTTCTTTCATTCATTATTTATATGTTTTCTTAAACTTAAACCAATTGATTATAGGCATGGATTTATCAAGGCTTTATTTAGGGCCGAAATTCGGCCCCTTTCCCAATGGAAAACATTGATTTTTTCCCAAAATTGGCTGAGAAAATTCCCAATAAGAAAGTTGTGTTGTTTTTAAATGAAAACGAAAGTAAATTAATCACTGATTAACACTTGGAGGCAGAATAAGATTATTCTGATTCAACAAGTGATCACGAGAATTATGAATTCCTGTTGGCTGAAAGTAACGATTTTCGTTCTGGGGATGCAGAGGTCAGTGATTTAATCAATAATGGCATAAAAAATGATGCTGAAGTTTTCCCAAAATGAGCAAAAACTTGATAGTTTTTCCCAATTTTTAGTTTAGGGCCTTTTCCCAAAAGACCCTGATAAATCCCTGATAGGTTGGTTGCAAGACATTATATGACATGCATTAATAGAGTGGTATGTTTCAATACCAATCTTTCCAAATAAAATGGCTCAAGTTATTACATCGATCCCACTTTTAAAAGCATTGGCCCCTAATTTTTTAGGCCTGGAGCAGGTTGACCCCACAAACTACAGCTCTGGATTGAACCCTTTGTGACTTACCTTCTCCATCCTGTCCTTCTTTCTCAGCTATCCAGTCATCTAGGACTCCCAATAACAACTTAAGTGTCTGTACATGATAATTGTTATTCTGTATGTCATTTTCTGTTGCTACATCTAACATATCTATGTCTGTAAAATCGCTGTCCCATATCGCCTTCACCCATTCTAAAATAGAAGATAATATCATCAAATCACAGAAAACATGTGTACCAAACTCAACTCAATAAGCAATAAAACAAGTTTACAAGTAAGAGATCTATACCTTTCAGTAAAAACTTCTATGTTTCTATTCCTGGTATCCAGAATAGGAAATTTGTATGCGCATCCGTGATTAGTGTAGAATATTTCTGCACAGAGCAAAAGTGAGCACCTGACCATGGGGATTTAACATTTAAAAACCAGGCAAATGGCGGACCCTGTTTCGCATATGGCATAAAACTAAAGCTGTTATTATATATCGCCATCGCGATTATCGTCGCCGAAAATTTACCGACGACAATATCACGATAAATAGTCAAAATCCTGATATCGAAGATTACCGCTTCATAGAAATTTTGTTGATTTTATAAAGCAAAAACACACATAAGTAAATAAGAAACATGTTGCCTATAATTAATATTGAATAAAAAAAAGAAGAAACGATGTTGTTTTGTTGTTAATTTACATTAAAATGTGTTATTTTTATGCGTCGGTTGCGCTGTGTATTTGCGTAATGGAGTCATGATTGTAACTTAGGAAGACATGTATTTTACATTGGATTTACGTTTTTAATGAAAGCTCAATAAAGCATACCTGTATTAAGTGCTTTAATATTCTTCGAAAGTGAAAGTTGATTGAAATTAAAACTCTTGGCTACGAAACATCATACGAGACCAGAAGTCGGTACACAAATCCAACATCAAAGATATTTTTTCAGGAAATGACGTTATCAATGAATTTCATTAGATGAGAAAACTTGTGGAATTCCCTCTGATTCAGTGCATGTCATCTATGGGAATTCTCGATCCTCCGATACTTTAATCTTCGTAAGAACGGGAAGACAGACATAATGATGTATTAATTTTTTTCCAAGATGAAAATTGTTTGAAATGTGATTTAAAACAATGTATTTGTAAACTTTTTTGTTCCATGAGTGGTAATTTTGATTTTTAAGAAAAGCTATATTGATCATGACGAACCCCATTGATACATGTCCTGGTTCTTAGTGTACAAAAATATGGAATTTCTTGACTGAGAAATATTCTTGACAATTATTAATTATTAAAATTTTGAGCGTAGACAGTGACAGAAGACGAAGCGTGATCACGGTGAACCTTAAATTTTGGGAATTACTGACAAAGATCACGCAATTACAAACAAAATGACGTCCCTCAGTGTGTATTAAGGAATCATGATTATTGGTCCACAAACACTTCAATTATAACTTTTTGTAAAATAAACAACAGGTAATTTTAATTAGAATCTTTATTAAATCCAATAAAATGTACTATTTTACATATTTAGAATGTCAGTTTGAACTTGAAAAAATCATGATAATATTGTGACGATATTGCCATATTATCAGTGATATCGCGATACGCATTTGTCCTATGATTACAGCTCTACATAAAACACAATCACTTTCAATGAAAACATCGTCATGTTTGCCATGTCAAAATCCCCATAGTGCCATTTTCCTTTCTACAGAAATACTTTATGACCATTGCGGATGCACATACAGATTTTCAGTTACGACTAGGCACAAGTAAGTGAATAATATCAATTTTTATTTAGATTTGATTTCCTACCGAGAAAAGGCGTAATTCACTGTCACAAACAGTCCGGCTCTGAGACATTTATAGTTTTGACAGGTTTGACCCAGTAACAGAGTAAATAATCTGCATTTGCCCTATGACGAAAGTAGAATAAAAACTTCTGTCATAGAACTTTGACTGTTGTGCTTTCTCAATTCCCCGTCAGTCATATTTCTGACACTGTAAGCTAGCACCTCAAAAGTTAACTACAGTAAGTGGCACTGTGCTAGTAAAAGGAAGACCATGTCCACTCACACATACACAAACTTGTTTTTAGGTTTTCTTACCAATCATGGTCCCTTAAATGTTTTGTCATTTAATCTACACTCTAAAAAAGCAGCATGAAATATATGACAACCTACCTTCCTCTAAATTTTGTAATTCCAATTTGACAAATGCATCTAAAGATTTTCCCGAATTTGCCATTTTCAATTTCACCGCCAAACAGTTGCATTTCCGGTTGGTAAATCTAAAATCGAGAATTTTGAACGAAACGAATGCAACTTGGGCCAGCACAAAACGTACCTTGCCATAAAATACCCTACCAGAATTTACCCATTTTTTGGACGAAACGTAACTATATAAGTTTTTTTTTGTTGGATACGTTTTGGTTAAACTTTTCTAAATTTTCAAATTATTTACAACTTAATGCTATTTTACATTATAATCAAAAACAAACATACTAATCCATTTCCGAATCACAATCCAGAAGCAAAGTAAAAACTTTGGAACTGACAAGTTAGGTTAGACACGTGAACTTCCACCAGGGAAGTGAGGCCGGGTGCTCCGGAAGGGTAAGCACCTCCTGTTTAGCTAGCTACACCCGCCACGTGTGTAATCAAAATTGTGTGAAAGGAACATGGAACTATGAGACGTCAAATATATCCAAGGCAATCCTGGACACAGAGACATCAAACTTATCAACAATACTGTGATGATGGCCATAAAACTTTTTGAGGGCCTTGATAAGCCTAGGCTTGCAATATTCCTGAGTCAACAATTTATTTGCAAGCAGCCTACTTCGTTGTACAAAGTCCCCGTAGTGGAAACAAGCTCTACCATAGCGTATTAATTGGGAAACAAATACACCATAAGCAGGAGAAGCAGGTATATTGCTGCATAAAAAGGGAAAGTTGACAATAGAAAAATTGAAGTCATCACGTTTGTCATAAAGTTTCAAATGTAGCCTTTCCTGTGCGTCATAATTCAGGTATAAGTCTAAATATGAAGCAGAACTTGTGCTTCAATTTTCCTATATGCGTAAAACAAGCGTGCCTCTCAAAAATTTCATTTTTCAATATTGCTTATTCTTATTTTTTCTAATGTTATATTATACTTAAATTTTGTTTTAAACTGTTGAAATACTTTACTATCGTTTGAATAACATTTCTCATTATAATAAACATAAAAGTTTGTATTAACAAAGATAGCTGCTATAGAATTTATTTCTAAACTGGTTCCCTTATTTTCAAACAAATTTTCTAATTCTTCTCAAAGATTATAAACATGTTGCAATCCTTCCTTCATATAAGTAATTCAGAATTGGGTTCTGATTGGCTAATACGTATTCACGGGATACGGGTTTATATATACAGGTCACAGTTTGTATTCTTAACCTATAGTTCACAGACAAGTATTGGGACTACATTTGTGGTACAAGAAAATGTTCGGAGTTTTGAGGAAGTAGTGATCATTTCTAAATTCCGTAAGTAGGTAGTAGTAAGTCGCTTACAGATGATACTTTTTTCAAGTAACCAGTTGCTTTTTTCCACTGGCTACTAGTAGCTAACTTTACTTCTACAAGTAGCCAGTTACTAGTAGCTAACTTTACCTATCTTAAATTAGGTTTAATAATCCACCTTTAGGATATCGTGTCGAAACTGCCAACATTCTGAATCAATGAATGCATTTATGTACCAAGATATAAAACTCAAAATACTCACTGAGTCATCATGCACGTTTTAAGTTATTCATATGCATTTTTTTTTTTACTTTTTTAGTAGAGCTGAGTTGTATATATAAATCAGTAAAGAAACGCTGGTGGTAGGCGTTATAAAGACACAAGGCCAGATTTGTTTGACTCAACGTGTTACATTTTAATAGGTTCGGATTGAAAATGAAACGTTTTATATAAATTGCCTGTTTTTCATTGGTCCAAAGGTGACACACCTCCATACATGTAAACTTCCAAATTTGGGTGAAATTACTGGAAATAAAACATGGAGCCGATTAGAAAAACTTCAGTGGGATTAAATGCATTTTTGAAAGCTAAAAGTAAGTTAACTGCGATAAGTTTGCCACAAATGGTAAAATACATGCAGTTATAACATATGTCACAGTTGCTTGTCATCACTATCAACTGATCAACACTGACAACAGGTGGTTGGGAAACATGGTATTTAACATTATGCAATAGATGTTTGCGTCAATGTTAATATATTTGAAGCTGAAAACTGAACAATGAACTAAAAATTGAAATAGAAAATTGTTGATACTTGTCTTACTTTAAACAGCTGTTAAAAAATGATTATTATGTTGTGTAAAACATGCCATTTTCCATGTAATTGAATCCCAATCAATTGAATTACATGGCAAATTAAGTGATTTCTCCCAGGCTTAACAAACTATTTATTTAAATTGCATTCTTTTGGATGGTGCATGCTAATTATCTGTTTTGTATATTTCTGGTAGGTTCTGACAAATCGTACATGTCTTTGTAAAATCTATGTTAGATGTATGTATAGATCTGTGGTCTAGCATAATATTATATCTAGTTTTAGAGTCTTTGACTTTTAACAAATATCAAGAAATTTGTAGATGACATTGACACCAACACTTGTAATGACAACGCCATTGACTGCCGTATTTTAGGTCAGGTGAAACAAAATCAAAACTATGTCAATTTTTTTTAATTTTAGGACATTTTTGCCTGAACCAAATTGCTAGATCTTCAAGTGCTGCAGTTACTAGATTAGCCTTAGAGAGAGAAATATCTCAAATCAAAGAAGCAGGAACTTACAAATCAGAACGAATCATCACCTCAAAACAGGGACCAGAGATCAAGGTCAAAGGTCAAACAAAGGGAATACTCAATTTCTGTGCCAATAATTATCTTGGACTAGCTGTAAGTTTTTACTAGATCATTGTATTTGTTTTTTTGTTGTTTTTTTTTTTTTGTTTCTTTAGCTTTTTTTCCAGCTTGCATGTAGAAATACGAATACACGTATAAAGTATAAGGTTTAAATTGAACATGAGAAATTCTGTTCTCTAGTATTTTTAAAGGTTTATGGTTAAATATTTTAAGATAAGTTATTAGCTCATAAGAGCATTGTGACGGTTCACTATCTGTTGTGAGTTGTGTGTATACTTTAAATAACGGAAATCTCCTTGCTAAAAAGTATACTGTATAAGAAGAAACATTCACTTGAAAAAAATATTCACTATTTTCATGGCGACTCTTGTACCGTGAATATATCTTATGTGCAAAAGTTTCTTATTTCCCTTGGTACCCTTTCTGTACCGTCAGAACCGTGAACATTTAAACTGTGAAAATTTCCTACCGCTAATGTTTATTCTTATACAGTAAGTGCTAGACTTTATGTTATTTCATATCTAGTATCCGCCTGTCTCTTTCGATTATTGGACATGCATGCTGTAAACAGAGTGGAAATGGAGTGGGGTGTATATTTACCTGGGTTAAATCCATTCCTAGTTTCAGCTGATCCATGTTTACAACAAATTATTCATTAGTTATAAGAAAGAAAATTATATATTTGAATATTTCTTCTATTTTAGAGTCATCCTGAAGTAATTGAAGCAGGAAAGAAAGCCCTTGATACTCACGGTGCTGGTTTGAGTTCTGTCCGATTTATATGTGGTACCCAGGTAAACAGATTGGTCAAATTTTCTGGCATACTATCTTGTTCCTTGATTTTGTATGATGTTTTATGAAATTTTTTTGAGTAATCATAGATTAACTCAATGAACAAAATACACACAAGTTCCTATTATACCTTTTATTAAATCTTGATATCTGGTTTTCAAAAATTATGTCTAATCATCATTTTGATTCTACTTAAACAAAACAAATAATGACCTTTTCTGATATTAATTCAACCAGAGAGATCTAAAACCTGAAAAAAAGTTGGTGTATCTAATAGACTGTTATTATGAAATTGAGGGTCATATAATGAACTATAGTCAAACAACATTGACTTGTCCGTTTGACCTGTCATTAGGAATATTCATATAGGAGGGTCCACCCAATACATTGATAGCATTAGAATTCTGAGTTAATACATATACACATTGGCCATGATTAGTGTTCACATCATATAGACGAAATATACATGCACAATGAATATTTAAATCAAAGGTCAAGCAGACAGGTCAATGTTGTTTGCCTATACTCTACATCATTCTTTAACTATTTTTAAGTTAAATACTGTATAACTGTTTATATTAATTTATTTTAGGATTTACATAAAGAATTAGAAGAAAAACTTGCAGTATTTCACGGCAAAGATGCGACCATTTTGTATGCCAGTTGTTTTGATGCTAACGCCGGTTTGTTTGAAGTCTTACTGAATCAAGAAGATGCTGTGTTATCTGATGAGCTTAATCATGCTTCAATTATTGATGGTATTAGACTATGTAAAGCTAAACGATACAGATTTAAACATCTAGATCTAAATGGTAAGTCATGTTATGAAAATAAAAAAAGTCTCCAATGACATTACTGTAATTTCATTTTTGTTACAAAACTTTTACAAAAATTAATAATTAGTGGTTACAGTAAAGCCAGCAAGGCAACAAAAGTTGTCAACTTTCATTAGGAATATTCATATAGGAGGGTCCACCCAATACATTATATATTATAATGTTATGTTATGTTATAACTTCATAATGGCTCAAGATAATTGTATGGAGTTTTCACTGTTGATCTTGTCTTGCGATTTTCTTCCGATTGATGTCAAGGTCAAAGGTCAAGGTCATGTCCCAGTTTTTGACCTTTGATAAAAAGTGCTATTTTTTAAACATTTCTGGTGATAATGACGTAGGATTTTTGGTGAATTGTAGGTATTGACATGACGATCATTTTGATATATTGATTAAGGTCATGGATTCAAAGGTCAAGGTCACAGACGTACAAGTTTACCAAAATAGTTAATTATCTGCAAAACTATGAACTTTTTGTATAGGCATGTATATTAGAATATTGTAGGTAATGGCCCAATGGTCATTTTGATATATAAACAAAGGTCATGAGTTAAAGGTCAAGGTCACAGATGTAAACAAGTACTGAAATGATTATTTATCTCAAAAACTATAGACTTTTTGTATAGGCATGTATATTAGAATATTGTAGGTATTAGCCTAACAACCATTTTGATATATGAATGAAGGTTATGGGTTCAAAGGTCAAGGTCACAGATGTGAAGAAGTTCTGAAATGATTATTTATCTCAAAAACTATAAACCTTTTGTATAGGCATGTATATTAGAATATTATAGGCATTTGCACAACGATCATTTTGATATATGATTGAAGGTCATAGGTTCAAAGGTCAAGGTCATAGATGCGAATGAATACTTAAATGGTTAATTATCTCAAAAACTATAAATTTTTGTATAGGCATGTATATTTGAATATTGTAGGTATTGGCCTACCGATCATTTTGATATATGAGTGAAGGTCATAGGTTCAAAGGTCAAGGTCATAGCTGCAAACGAAATTAAAATGGTTAATTATCTCAAAAACTATAAACTTTTTGTATAGGCATGTATATTGGAATATTGTAGGTATTGGCCTAACGATCATTTTGATATATGATTGAAGGTCATGGGTTCAAAGGTCAAGGTCATAGATGCAAATGAATACTTACATGGTTAATTATCTCAAAACTATAAACTTTTTGTATAGGCATGTATATTAGAATATTGTAAGCATTTGCACAACAATCATTTTGATATATGAATGAAGGTCATAGGTTTAAAGGTCAAGGTCATAGATGCGAATGAATACTTAAATGGTTAATCATCTCAAAAACTATAAACTCTTTGTATAGGCATGTATATTGGAATATTGTAGGTATTGGCCTAATGCACATTTTAATATACAGATGTTTTAGCTGTTTATAAATAACATATTGTAGATAGACTTTAGATATGTTATATATAGCATACTTATATAATAATTATTATAATTAATTTGCAAAAATACTTGCATATTATTAGCCCTTACTGCTGAAAATTTTGATATTTTCTTTTATTAATGTCATTGACCATTGAACCTCTGCAAAAGATATGTACTCTGCCTCAGGTGAGCGTTAAGGCCCATGGGCCTCTTGTTTGGATTTGGATTAAGTTTGTTGCCTACTTCCACTCAATTTACATTTTCTGAATATGTTTTGCATTAAATTTTGCTTCTTACTTACTGCATAAATTAAGAAATTTGTCTTCTACTTGAAAATTTACTGAAAGGGCTGAATAATATTTCAAGAAACAATATGAAGTATGTCTTTTTGTCCCTGTCTTTTGAAGATTCATCAAAACTTATGATCACTGATAGTTAAATGTATAGATTTATAGAAAAACCAAGAGATAACTACATTGTGTATGTATAAAAAAAACTATTAAATAAGTCATAATTTCAGAATACTAGTATACATTTAATTAATGATGTATCATAAAGCCTCTTTCTAAAAATGCCTGAAATACCCCTTTGTGCTGAAAACTTGAAGGAACATGGTCACATCTTTTACATGGCATGCTTTGTTTTACTTCACTTTGACCATGTACATTGCATGCTCTATCCTCTTATAGAACCTCTATGATAGATTAGTTTGTAGAGTGCTTGATTCGTATGTTGGATGATGTGGGTTCTAAAAACCCAGCTGAGGTCTTACCAAGGCCTGAAAATAGGTAACTACTGTTCTTTTGCCAAGCACACAGCATTTAGAAATGAAAGTCATGGGGTCAATTGGACCTTAAAACTGATGTTCTGTGTCGTGACAGGCATCACAAGTTAGAGAACCTTCTCTGCATATTGTCTTGAATGCACTGCACAGGTAAAATTTCTGTTATTTCACCTATAGCTGGTAATGTCATGATATAAGTGAAATATTCTTCACTGGGACATAAAACCCCAATCAATCAATCAGTCAATTAATCAGTCTTAATTCTCTTAATAGCTTGTAGTAAGGACTTCTTGATTTACAAACACTATTTATCTACTTTTATCAGAGTCACTGTGTGATTGTGAATTATGCTCAAGTAAGTGAAAAATATTAAGCATAATTCAAGTTTATTGGATTTTCTCTGAGAATAACACATAATTCATGGTACAAACCCTGTAGTAGTCATTTTCTTTGAAAATTAAACATAATTCACTGTCACAAACACATTGACTCTGATAGTAGTCATTTACTTAAAGTAAAATAAATAAGTATTTATTTTATTATCAGATCTAGAGGAACAACTTAAAGATGCTACAAGTAAATCATGTCCGAAGAAGTTAATAGTAACAGATGGAGTATTTAGTATGGATGGAAATGTCGCCAAGCTACCGTATGTATTATAATTGAACGGTTCATATATTGTAAATTAAAGGTGTTAATTTTAGCGGTGTACTAATTTTAGCAGTTTTAGTGAAGATACTATAGGGTTATTTAAATCCACCACCAAATTAAATATGACCAGTATTTATAAGATGATCCATGAGAATTAGGTTAATCCAAATCAACTAGAATTTAAGCATAGGTTAATTCAAATCAACTAGAATCTACCCAAAATTTAATTTGTGCTTAAATTCATACATGCTAAAATTAATACATTTACAAATTGCAATATTTAGCATAACAGGTCAAAATGTCAATGACTGAGCTGATGACATGCCACTCTTGTCTTACTCATTAAAATGACTCAAGTTGTGTTTTGGTTAGAGTGAATAACCAAGTACAGTCAAACCTGTATATAAAGGCCACCAAAGGGAACCATTAAAAGGGGCATTTATTGGCAGGTGACCATTATATACAGGTTAAAAAATGTGAATAAAGAACAATTGGAATACAATTTTACTGGCCTTTATAAGCCGGTGTCCCTTATATAAACATGACCTTTAAGACAGGCTGAACTGTAGTAAATTTCTGATAAATATTATATTTAAGTAATGAGGAAGATTCAAGAAGATGCGGATAAATATTGTATGGACCAGACTCACAGCTTATAATGTAAACCAAATACAGTTGAACTTGCCTAAAAGACCACCTGCCCATTAAGGTGGCCTTTATAGATGAATTTGACTTAGCTTACAATTCTAGTTTGATTGATTAGATCTAGTTCTTCAATACACATAAGTGCATTCCATAGTAAGTGACTAGATGCTCCATGACCTTATAAATTAGGTAATATTGTAAGTGGAAAAAATATATATAAATGCCTTGCAGTTTAAAAAAAACAACCTCTGAAGAACAGCAGGCAAGATGGAAACCCTGACTGTAGAAGAAATAGTCTATTAACAATATGTTGTATAGTAACTAATACTAGTTGTGTAGGACCAACTAGTGTAGGACCAAGTGAAATGAAAAAGCTGATGAAACTGATTAAGTTAGTGAAAGGGTAATGACATATAATTCTTGATTTTTGTTTATCAATATTACAGAGAGATGTGTGATCTAGCAGATAAATATGAAGCTCTGATGTTTATAGATGAATGTCATGCTACAGGATTCTTTGGACCCACCGGCAGGTATAATTTATAAAACCAAATTGCAATGACAAATTATTAATTGTTAACTGTATATGTTATATTCTACTTCTCACTAGTTTCTGTTAATTCCATTCGACAATGCTGGCCATGTGGTGACCTGATATGATCCATATCGGGTCAGGCCTGTTCCATATCTAGTCAGTATGAGAGTTATTTCCCCTGACTAACGTCAATTGTGGCCGCTTGGTAGTAAACATGTCATATTTATCACAAATATTTACTGCAAATATGGACACTAGTTATGATGTGGTGATATTTGCAATTGCAAAGTGCAATTGATTTCTTTGACGGTAGTTGCTAGTAAGTCAAATTTATTATTATTTTGTTGAACAGAATACCCAACAACAATATTTCCAACCCAGTCATTAATCATATGTCGCTGTGTGTGGATGCATTCAAATTGATACAGTTCAGTTTGTAAATGATTTATTGATATAATCATTACACAGTGTTTTAGAGAGCTAATATGGTAAAGGGTTAATTTGGTTTGTGTAACGGAAAGTATCAATTAATACAACTTGGGACTAGTAGTTTCTCATCCAGAACTACTCTCCTGTCAATGTCTCTGTACATGGCTGTGTACATGCATTCATTGTAGTTCTTTAGGGTGATCGATAGGATATACTAGTAATCGCCAAATATGGAATTTACTGACTCTGTATAAACCATATTAGCTCACCAACACACTGTGTAACTAATAATATTTTATAACTCAGCTTTTTTCAAGAGCTCTTCTCCAATTTTAGTACTGGTATATGTACTTGACATTTAGAAATTAAAACCACTTTCTTTTGACAAGATCGTAAAAATCAGTACAGGTACTCAGCATCATTGAGTGTGACATATCGATTGATGAAGGGGTCTTGTTGTACATTGTCATTTGATATATACTATAACTGGTCACATCTCAATATAAGTAAAATGATACTGCCTAAATCACAAAAAATAACTAAAACAAATACTGTATTTGACTTGAACAATTCGCAAAATTTTAAATACTAAAGTAGTTTTAGGTAATGTCACCATGGTAACAGTTTAATATTTTATTATTTTAGAGGAACAGAGGAATATTTTGGATTAAATGGAAGAATAGATATCATCAACTCAACTCTTGGAAAGGCTTTGGGAGGAGCAGCTGGTTTGTATTTTAGAATAGTCCATTATTAATCCAATTGTCCACTAGTATCAGTATACCTTTGTCCTTGGTCATGTTTCCATGGTGATTTTGTTTTATTCTTCTTTATGCCAGGGATTTTTCTGACCTTTTTGGGAAAAGGACCTTGGGATGAAATTGGGAAAAATGCTCAACAAAAATGTAATTTTGGGAAAAATCACAACAACATTCTAGAAATTCTAGACCACTAGAATACTGGTAATTGAACAAATCATATCGGTATTCACAGCAAAATACATGAAATAGCGCTGTCTCTTTTGTCTCTATATAAATCATTCAGCAAAATGTGGGTTAATATAGATTGAAATCGTTATCAGAACAAGATATCCTCCGAATATGATGTTGATGATCTTGATTTTTTTTTTCTAAAAAAATTGATAAACATAGCTAATTGGGAATTTTTTACAACAGAATTGGGAAAAATGTATGTTTTTTTGCATTGGGAATGGGTCCCTTTACCGGACCCTGTGGATACCCAGAAAAATCCCTGTATGCCTCAAGTATTTACAAATAGCATTTTTTTTTTTCAAATTTCTATACAGTAAAACTTTGATTCATCACCACCAATCATTCAGTCAAATTTTAGGTTTTGCAATAAATTGAGGGAGACATAAAAAAAAAACTTAGTAAAGAATGGATTTTGGGACTTCAAAATATTATGACAATAAACAAGGTGGCAGAGTTACAGAGGGGCAGTATATGAGGTTTTATAGTATTTCAATTGTACCAGTAATGATATAGCATGGTAGAGAACATGTCTGACAATTACAGTAGAACTTCGATAACTCGAACTTCGATATCTCGAATACCACGGATAACTCATTATTTTGTCCCGACCGTTTATCTATATAAACTATATAAATGGAACTTCGATAACTCAAACTCTTATAATTCGAATACCCCCAATAACTCGAAGTAATGTTAAGGTGCCAAATTAAAAATTGTATAACAAACACCTTCTAAAACTCGAAATATTTAAGAATGAGTGATCAATAAAACGACCAGTGAAATCACAGAAATTAATCGGTTATGGGCTATAGGCCTCTGTATAATCGGATTAATGAGAGTTAAAGGTTCTGCTACTGTATTAATTAGTATCAATTAAAGGATTAGTACTCTGCGCCGTAAGGGGCGATGAAGTGTAACTGTGTACCACCTTAGTTGAAGCCAATTTTTTTTGCCGCTGGCGATAACGGCAAAATTTCATGTGATTTATCCAAGCTTGATTTTAATAACCGAGACGTGCTATGCACACTACGGTAATGTTACAATTTCTATAAAATGTGCCTCTTGTCTTGCAGATGTATTATAATCATAACAATTATGATTATTACATACAATGTTCATAAATATTTGTATCTGATTCAGTTCTTTGAATGCATTATGATCATGTTTTGGTAATACACATTTTGTGTCGCCAGGAGTCCTTATAAAACATCATTTTTAAATTGATTATATTTCGTTTATTATTACATGTATTTATGTAATACATATGACACTATTGTATTGGTAAACAGTTTTAATACCATGTAACATTTCTCGCATAAAAATGAAAGTCTACATTGAGACGTCAATCTTCAACTTCGAAAACTCGAACACCCCGATAACTCGAAGTCATCATCGAAGTCCCATGCACTTCGAGTTATCGAAGTTCTACTGTAGTGAGTACTTACTAAGGACAAGGATATATTTACCGAAAGTCAGTGGTTTTTCCCTGGTTTTCTTCACCATTCCTGAACTGACCATCTTAAAAAGTCTAGATTGGGGCATAAAACACCATTCAAAAATGTATTATACAAATAATTGATGCAGCAATAAAACTAAATGTTTATTTCAATTTCAGGTGGCTATACAACTGGTCCACAAGAACTTATTGATTTACTGAGACAGAGGTCAAGACCATATTTATTTTCAAACACCTTGCCACCTCCTGTTGTGGCTTGTGCAAGCAAGGTATGGGAATAAAAACAAAACATCAAGTGGTCATTTAACTCAGTTACTTAGTATACTGTAAGCTTAGAAAAATGTACCAAGCAATCTTGGAAAATATTACAGAAATAATTCATGAAAAGCATCAAATCAAAACAAAGATAATGGTCTGTGTGCAAATCACTATCCAATACATGAAGTAAAAACTTGAATGGAATCTTGAACCAAGGTTATATCTGCAAGACCCAGATATAGGAGGGGGTATGTTTGGGCCAAAACTAATAAGAAAATTCTAGTTTCTAAAAAAAACAGTCTAATAATAAAATTTGATCATTGTGACTGTCTCTTTGCCACTGGTAATGTATTATCTCTCTTTTTTGAAGAAGAAGAAGAAAGAGGGAATTTATTCATTTGAACTTCTGTCTGCCCTTACATCCTCCCACACTTTTTGTCTGGAGTGATTCTCCAAAACTAAGAAGCAATATTTTACAAAACTTAGTGCAAAGCATCAACATTGATAGTACATGAAGATGTGCATATCATTAAGCCAGAGTTGGTGTGCTCATTTTCCTGAGAGTTATGACCCTTTGAATTTAAGTGTAAATCACCAAAAGTACTGGCAGGGGATCCTAATTCATTGAATGTGGTTTTTATATTATTATTTTGTTTATTTTTAGGCCATAGATCTAATCATGCAGAATACTGATCTTCCACATAAAGTGTTAACAAACACAACCAGATTCCGTACAAAGATGACTGAAGCTGGCTTTAATTTAGGTGTAAGTGACCACATAAACATTCACTTTATTTACAGTAAAGGCCATCCGAGGGAACCAGTAAAAGTGTCTTTTATGGACAGGTGACCCTTATATTCAGGTTCAAATAAAATGAATAAAGACCAATTGGGATAAAAATTTTCGTCTTTTAAAAGCAGGTGGCCTTTATATAGTGGTGGCCTTTAAGGCAAGTTGGATGTTGTGGGGCATAGTGATTAAGGCATTTGCCTTGAGACCAAAAGTGTCAGTTGAATGTAAATGAGAAAGGGGGTTTTCCTTATCATAGGCCTGTGCTGGTTGAACTGGTATCATTAAAATGGAATTTCTGGTCTGCAATGTTAATCTGCCACATTGGGGTGAGTGTACTAGTACTCTAAAGGTTATCATGGTTGGCACTAGAACAAAGCAGATCAAAATACAAAACATGGGATTGTGTAAAGATTTTTCTTTGAGATGGTTTATAAATTTATCTCATGGTAGAAAAACTGAAAAATTGCTGATGTGACATAAAAAAACATTCAGTGAACCAACCAAGTTTGATTTAAAGCTCACTTAACTATTTACTAATTAATACATGTGTGTATGAAGGATTTGCTGTAATGACCACATTCAAGTTCAAGTAGAATTTGTTAAGTCTACCATTATTAATCCTTTAATGTTATAAATTTAGTATTATAAATCAGTGTAGATTACCAAATTGAGCACAACAGCAAATATATTGGGCATTGTTCATAAGGAGTCCGAAAGTGTTATACCTCAAAAGTTTGTAGATTAGCCAGTAGCTGCTAGTTAGTCCTCTCCCGGTGAAACCGGAAGGGTACTATAGGTTTTCCCTCCATCTATCTGTCTGTCCTCAAACAGTTTTCTGGACTTTTTTTATTTATAGAGATAATAAATTCATATTTGGTATGTACCTTTATATAATTGACCTACAATTCAAGTTTGACTTAGCCTTAATTGCAATAAGTTTTGCAAAGTCTGTGAAATTTTCACTTTTGTAGCAATTTTTTGGGAGTGAACATGATTCTAGATCTGTGCAGGAATTCTTGTTTCTTTTGGCTTTTAATTAAATAATAATTATATAGCATATACTAGCATATAACTTGATTTTATTTTTCATTTAAAAATTTTTGATATGTCTACAGGGAGATAAAGAACATCCAATCTGTCCTGTCATGTTAGGAGATGCTAGATTGGCCACAACATTTGCAGATGAAATGCTGGGTAAATATAAATATTAAAACACCTGCAATAACATGAAATTCTTAACGTTATACAATTGTTATCCCCCCTTTTAGAGTTCTTTTATTTGGAGAACAAAATGAGTGATGGTGATACATGGCTGAGAAAAGTTGGTCCTCAGCTTACATTCTGTAATTATTTGTATCTAAAATGTTTATAATAAGGAACAGAAACTTATTAGACTGGTTATAGAGTATATACAAAAACAAAGTTTTAGAGGACTTGATGAATTTGACATTAACAGTTCTGGGTAAACTTGAAATAAATTGGAAGTATATTTCTGTATTCCTGTTGCTGTTGAAGTGTTAGTTCGATGACTAAAGTGACTGGCTTCTTATAAATATGTGGTTTGTTTTAAGAGATGACATATAGGAGGGGTGTTACTGTATACTGCATTGGAATCTTAATTACTTAATATTAATATAAAAGGGGGAATGTAATTGTGGTGTTTTTAGCCTAAGTCAAGATTTCTTCACTTATATCAAGGTGGTTAAACTTGGATAGTGGAGAAAACCAGAGTACCCTTAGAAAACCCCAACCTTTGGCAAGCGAATTGACAGACTTTCTCAAACTAGGATTTGCCTGAGCAGGATTTAAAACCTAAGCAATGAGAGACACTTTGATCTGTAAGCCAGTGCTTTTGACCAGTGTCTTCCCACTTAGCCAACATTTTAAATTTAACATGGTTAAATAAACTTTTAAGATTTTGACCTGGAAAGTTTTGCTATACATGCTATAGTCTGTCAGGAAAATTGTTATGTGGTGCTGAATATTTTAATTAGAATACATGTATAATTCTACAATTTATTCAAAATTGAATATTAAATTCTGGACTGAAAATATGTTATTAATTACAGAATATTTCTCATGTGTTAATCTTTTAAAATTGATTTGTATATACATGTATTATTTTCAGGTAAAGGTATATATGTTATTGGATTTAGTTTTCCTGTTGTTCCAAAAGGTAAGTTAATATTCTCATTTACAGATATTAAGAACACATTTTAGATGAGTACAGCAGTAACGATTTTCATTCTAAACATTTTTGTATCTAGTTACAGCAGAATAGATCATTTTCATGAGGGAAAATATCAAAGAGACTGAAATGGAGTGGAGTAATGGTGTTTAACACCCAAGTTAAGATTCTTTCATATATGTTGAAGCAGTCAGTTCTCAGATAATGTAGGAAACTGGGGTACCCAGAGAAAACCAGACCTTCAGCAAGCAAATTGAAAAACTTTCTCACACTAGGATCTGCATGTCTTGGATTTAAACCTAGGCGATTAGAAACGCTGTGACCATTAAAGCAAAAGCTTTAGGACATTAGGTCACAGAAAAGTCAAACAGACATCAAATTTATTACATGTTGATGTGAAATTTTGTTTGTGGAGTAATAGTTGACATGTTCATTGGTTTTTATGTCTATGATAGTTTTTCGCCATGAATATACATGTACTTTGGGTCATTTTAATTTTTTTTTTCTGTGTTGTCGTGATCCTTGCATTTTCTTTATAAGAGAAAAAGAACACCAGAAATGTGAAACAATAGTTCCCTCTCTAGCCTCCATAACAGGGCTTGTAAGTTGCATAAAATGAATCAAGGAATTGAGATAGGAAGACTTACACCATGTACAAGTTGTATTTGTGATACAAAATAAAACCTTGATTTATTGCCACTATTTATTCTGACAGATTTTGGCATTATAAAGGGGTTTGGCAATGAATTCAGGATGGCTAATTTAGAAAAAAATAGAAAATTGGATTTTGGGACTTTAAATTACTGCAGCAATAAGCAAGGTGGCTAAATTATGGAGGGAAATTATAACAAGGTTTTAATGTAGTTATTTTACTAATCAATCATCTGATTTCACATCTTTTTCTCCTCTGTAGGTAAAGCCAGAATCCGTGTCCAGATATCAGCCGCACATTCAGAACATGACATTGACAAGGCTGTAGATGCTTTTGTGGAAATTGGAAGAAAACTCAAAGTTATAAAATAAATGATTTTAGAGTGAAATAAGACATTTTTTGCATTCATATATAGCTTTTGTGCCGAATGAACATATACATAATTATTTGAATCTCTTTTTTTTTTTTAAATTTGCTTTTGTGGAGATTGGAAGAAAGCTCAAAGTTAAAAAAGAAATGTTTTTAGAGTGAAATAAGACATTTTTAGTAGACCTGATTTTTGCATTCATATACAGCTTTTGTGCCAACTGAACATATATATAATTATTTGAATCTCTTTTTTCTTCTTTATTTGCTTTTGTGAAGATTCGAAGAAAGCTCAAAGTTATAAAATGGATGCTTTTGAGTAAATTAGACATATTTTTTTTTTGTCAGTTGATCTGATGTTTTCTTTCTTATACATACAGCTTTTGTGTCTATATTTGTTAACTATACATATATATTTATATTTGAATCTCATTTTATTATTTTTTAACTTTTACAGTACCGGTAGGTAGAATGAGTTCAGCATGTACATTTTATTTCAAAATGTATTTGTCAGACAGAATGATGTATTAATTTATATTTACAATACCTCCCAGTGATTGAAAACAAAGATGATAAGATTTTTCTCAATTGAAACTGAAGACATTTTTTATATTCAAAACATTCCATGAAAGGGTTTATATATTCTTAGTATTTTTGACAAAGTGCTATATATTTTTATACTCCATCTTGACAAATAGGGAACAAACATCATCTTCACTCATTTTATAGCAAAAGAATTTTGATTTGCAGAGACAACATTCTCATGAAAACATTTTTTTACAAGAGTAAAAAAATTATTGATATTTCCAATGAATATTCTAGTTTTCACAACATTCCAAAGATTCAGAGATTACAAACAACATGACACCATAGTTTTCAAAAAAAAAAAGTGACATTGTAATATTTTCTCTCATATAACTGTAATTTTCTTGACATATTATTTTACCTGTTTCTCTTCTATGTTGGTTTATTTATATACAAGGTGTTATTATTTCAGATTGTTGACATTGTTTCAGATTGTTGACATTGATATTGCTTAATGTTATACATGTATGTTGTTTATTAAATATTTTACAGATTTGGTTTGTTAACCAGTAAAATTGATATAAATATATATATTTATACATTGCTATTTATAAAACACAAGTGCCTGTTCTTTGAAATTAATTTTTAATGAAATTAACAACAACAACAAATAAAAAATAAATAAATAAATAAATAGCCATTCCTCGTGCCTGTTTTTAAAATATATTGTATTAATAATGATAAATTATTTAAATGTCACATATAAAAACTCAGTATTTATATACAAATGTTACTATATTTTTTTTAAAGTTTTATATCCTGCCACATATGGCTTATGAGACGCTACATAAAATTCATATTTAAGATATATGTAAGAATGTTAACAGAATAGATATCTGTGATTGGATCATTGAATATTTGTTGATGTTTTGTTATTTGTTGAATACAGGGGAAAAGTATATATCACCAAAATTTATTGACCAATATATTTTATCTCAGAGATTTAATTTATTCATTATAAAAGACGTTTTGTCACAAGATTCAATACTCTTGAAGTTTTTGAAATATATTTTCTCAAAACTTGTTTTTAAAATTTTATCTACATGTAAATACTGGTACCAGTTTATATCAAACATGATATGTAATTTTTACTTTTTTCAGATACAAGTATATTTTTATGTACAAATATTTATACAAACATTCCAAGTATTTATGAAATGAAATGAAATAATGTCAATGTTGTATATTTGAGCGAAACTGTAGGACAAAAGAGAACATAAAATACATGTAGTACAGGTACATTTGCACCACATAGTAATGGACATTTGAGCGACAGAGTTTTATCCCATTTGAGTGAATCCTTTGTAACATATGTTAAATAATCTGCAAATTCAATACATTTCTGTCATCAGGTGCATGACACATGTGGTCTTGAGAAGAGGAATCTTCAACTTCAACTTCAATCTGGACACAGAAAATAAATACCAAGAATGACATTACCCAGTGTCCTACTTCAGATTTTGGTTTTTGAACTCAGTACTTAGTCCAATTTTCTAAATTTTTTACCACCATGCTTGAGCAAGATGAAGAATAGAAATATCTATTGTAGATTACAGAGAATATTTGAAATTGGTCATTCAAATGTCTACTAAAGTCATTGCTCAAATGTCCATTAGTTTTGTTTTTAGTTTTTGATCCAACATCCTGTGTCCAGTTATATACATTGTAAATTTATGATATTTTTGAAATTGTTTTAAGAGATTAATCTTTGATTTGAACACAGTTACTTTATATTACATTCCATGACTTATATGATTGTTGAAATTTAATATAACTTACCGGTAATGTATTTATAAAGATTTGTAATCGACTAAAATGAGATCGATATACATTGTCATCCATAAACAACTGTATAAATTGATATTTGCCGTAGGATTGTATTATAATCACCCAGTCAAATTTCATTTATAAAATTCAAATATTATAAGTGTTTACAGTATTTGAAAGTGACATCTTAACTTAATGATCTAAATTTTTTACAGCAAAGTTGATTTTCTTAAAAAACAATTTTCTTAAAATTATTTTAAAATTTTGGGCGAAATTAAAAAGGGGGCAGGGGGAATGTAAAAGATGTTCGAGATAAAAAGACTATAGCTGAAAAACATACAGATTTAAAAGAATAATGTTTTCAATTAATTAATTTTGTGAAGATTTTCCATTTTAATGATATGACCAATTCCTGTATAATAATTTATGGACGACAGTGTATATTTTTAACTAAGATTTCCCTTACCTGGTAATTTAAATTTGGCAAATTTAAAATCTTAATAATTTTGTTAATTTTTAAAAATCACTTCAACTTATAACATTTATACAAATTAATTTGTGTCAAAAATGTTAAATTTGTATTTCCTGGAAAGATTGCTAATATTTGCTACAATCAAATTAAGGAAAATCTTATTGGTAGTTAAGAAATTGTTTTGAAACTAGAGGCTGTAGTTGTTTTGATATTTTTGAAATATTTGATACATGTATACATCTGAAGATCTGTAGTTGATGATACATTCCATGACTGTTATTTGTCTATAAATTTTTAAAGATATTTATTGATACTTTTACAAGAAAAATGATTGATTTTGATATATTTATTACATGAAGATCTGTATAGTTTTGTTAATATTTTTGAATGACTCATTTATGATATTATTATTCCACGTTTGACCTGCCCTCTGTACTTCCATGCTCAAGTAACTGGTTGACTACCATATTTCCTCTCTTATTCTAGTGGTGTGTACAATAACTCTTGTGATTTCCAATTTACTAGTGTGAACCATTTGTATGGCTCTTTAACAGGAATAATCAATTAACATTGCACCTAGGTCATCATAATGCATCTACCATAGGTCATCATAATCATCCTGATGCTTTTTCAGTTATCTCCCTTAGATCTTGACAAAGGCACTGACTGGAGTGCAAATGCCAAAGAATAACTCACATTAGGCATCTACACGCAAGTTTTAATTAATTTTATTATTAATACCTTGTTCAGAATGACATGATGTACTTTCTTTGATATATATATCAGTAAATAGAAATGCATGTTGGTATCAGAATTTATTAAAATCTTCCCTATAAATTTGGTCTCTTAGGATGCCATCTTAGATCTAAGGCAAACAACCTTACGATAGTGACTTTTTTGCGGGTATGTTTTTACATGAACAGTCACTTTTAATGGTAACACACGCCAAAGCGAAAGCATACTCTTCAACGGTCCTCAGAATACAGGGTAAAAAGTAAGGGGAGGTAACAATATTATTTACACATTATTTCTAAAGGCGAAAATATAACAAAGGTGAGGTGAAAATATTTATTTGTGATATTTTGCTCTACCTGATTCAGTTTGGGTGTAAATCCTTTTTAATGGCGTTAAAATTGTGGTCTGAATATTTGTTTTGTTTTCAATGTAGAATAACATATATTATACATATATTGTTCTTTTTTTTTTGACAAAATGGAAAAAATAAGTCTATGCAAACACATGGAACAAATGTTTTTAAAACTTTATACATTTTGTATTTTGACCATAGAAACCTTTATTTAACCATGATTGCTGCAGCAAACGTGTAGACTAGACCTTCAGTTATAACAATTATGTAGCAGTAATATCAGTGTTGTGTTTTTGAAGTATTTTAAAAATTAAATTTATTAAAGGGACTGGTCCTAGTTTCACAATCAATTGTTTACTAAGATTTTCTTTAACTTAAATTCAGCAAAGTTTGGTTACCTGTTTTCAGAGCTAGATCTACTAATAAATATTTTTGACGAAACTAAATATAAATGGTTAAAGCTAGAATTGATCTTCAAATTTACATATTAAATTCCTGAATATCTTTCAAATTAATTTTTTTGCCAAATTTAAGTTAAGGAAAATCTTCGCTAAGGAATGATTGTTAAACTGGGGCCAGAAGTAAGACATCCTTGAAAAAAGGGCTTATATGCCGCTAACAAGATAAACTTCATATAAGCCTATTATGTTGGTTTTGATAAATAGCAGTTTGTTTTGCAGATGATATGAATAAAATTATATGATATTTTGAAAAATTTGGTAATAAAGAAGAGAGATTTGAATTTAATCAAGCCTTGTTGTCTTATTTTTGTCTATAGGAAACCACTATGGTAGCTCAGTTGGTAGAGTGTTGTGGCTTCATATTTGGGATGTAGTGGGTTCTAATCCAATCTAACCAATACTTAAAAATAGTTCATGACTGTTCATTCACCAAGTGCTCAGCATTTAAAAATGAAAGTCACAGCGTCCTTTGGAAGAGACCTTAAAAACGGATATCCTCCGTCTCAGCAGGTGTGGCACATAAAAGACCTCTCCCTGTACATTATCCTTACCACAAGTGCTGCAATATGAAAATTTCTTTCACTTCACCTACAGCTGGCGACATCTCAATATCAGTGAAATATTCTTGACTGGACCGTTAAACCCCAATCATTCAACCAATCACTCAATCTGTGTATAACAGTTAACTTCGATATGGTCTCAATAGTGTCCAATTTAAAATTAAAAATTGGTTGTTAAAATTAATCATTCTTAAGAAATAAATTTAAAACAAAATATACAATCTTGATTGAATCTTAATTTTAAAAATCAAAGCATCCGACTGGCAAAAATGTTCAGGTTTCCCAAAATTATATAGTTTTATACCAAATGATGCCAAGCATGGAAAGCTATGAATAAAAGATTTTCTCCACGATGCTATTTTTTGTACATTAACTATTTAATTCATCAATTTAATTTTATCCACACTGCATAATTAATTTTAGGAATCTAAATTTAAGTGTTGACACTGTCGTTATTTCTTTTAACAGTTATTTCAATTCTCAATTCAATTCTTTTTTTTTATCAATTTATATAGTCAAACATGATAAATATTAAAAGTGGTCTTATGGACAGGTGCCCCTTGTATACAGGTTTAATTAAAATGAATTGCAATTGGGATACATGCTAATGTCTTTGAAAGCATGTGGTCCTGATATAGAGGTGTTTTAACGCAGGTTCGGCTGTACCAAAAATATATAATTTATGAATAAATCACAATAGTTTGGGATATTTTGAAGAGTTATCTCCCTTGTCGCATTTTCACTTTCCGAAAACAACGACTTCTTGTTTATTCAAAGGAATATGTACAAGTTTAAACAAGCACGACAGGGTATGTTCATAATCTAATTGTTTAGCTACCAAATTTATGAGCATATGCAGGAATATCTACATTTTTCTACGATTTACTTCCCAGCAAGTGCCTGTCCGGCAACCCGGAAGTACTTGTCTTGACAACATGTAAACAACATGGCGGATTGTTACGTGTGTTAGGTAGTCTGTTGCAAAACGATTGAGGGCTTCTACAGGTGAAATAGTTATTATCACCCATGACAAAGCTATGTTGACGAATCAAAAATTCGCCATAAATTAAGAACTTTTGAGATTTACAACAGTCAGTGTTGCAAGACAAAAATATTGAACTCCTGTTGAAGGTTACATGACGTGCATCATTACATTTGCACATAACGTATCATTTAACCCTCTATACCATCGTTCTTATGTTGAAGTGTTGCAACGAAATTATTAGACTCTGCCCAAAAATAACACATCCACAATAAGTGATTTAAAAAAATTAAATTAAAATGGGCACATCTATAGGAAAACCACCTATATCGAAGTCTAAGCCTTCTCTGGTAAGAGAAGACAGTTTAAATCAGTGTCTCCCATTCTGGGATATATTAAACAGTTCTACAGAGACATGTTGTATTTCATTTCGTCTTCAGCCATACTGTATTGAAAACAGACATTTCCATGCTGCTGTTCAAAAGTGGAACAGAGCTGCATATGTGAATATTCTAGATTTGACATTCCACAAAAGTTTTCAAATTTTAGTTCTTGATGATAACGAACTTAATTTATTACCGAATAGACTGTTACAAAATACTGAGTTACAAATGTGCAATGTTGTTGGACTGTTTCATGACATTATTGTTATTCAAGTATTTTGCCAAGAAGCCATTAAATTTTTGATCTGCAGTTTGAATGATAAAGACTGTAAAATTGTTTATAACAGAAAGTACAAACCACAGAGTAAGCTACAACTTTACGAGTGTTACATCAGTCCAGATGAGAATTATATGGTGATCAAACAAAACCAGATTTATGCTACTATGTATAATTCATTGATGGAAGATGTGGAGAATATATCCGTAGTGAAGCTATGCTGGGACACAAATAGTTACTCTGAAATGCAATGTGATTCATTAAATGAAAATTTAGTTTCCACAAATCACAGATTTTCAGTTGCATTTGATCCAAGGACTAATAATGATTTAGTTGTATTTTCTATTCCATCCAGTGAGAATGAAAGGGGAGTTATCAGCCTTTATAAAACATGTAAAGACACATTCTTATTTAAAATTGCAATATTTGTGAAGGACTGTTCTGCACTACCAGGGATGTGTCAGAATCTACAATTTCAAAAAGATGGTTCGTCGTTAATTTTGTCAGTACTGGGAAGTGAGCATCATCCTCTTGGAATCGCAGCCCTCTGTAGGAATCAGATTGTGACCATGTACTTATTTGATCCTGACTGCTACGATAAAACTGGATCATTTTGGTACATTTCCAAAACATCACACCAGCAATATACACCTACCATCTCGGCTAGTGGGAGGTTTGCTTGTTGTGGAGGGAAGATTTACATACTTAAGGATATGAATCCATTACAAGCTGGAGTCAAATCTCTAAAACATACTTGTAAAGACTTACTTGTTGATCTTGTTTTATCTGAGGACATCAACAAATTACCACTTCCAAAAACTCTGCTGAAATATCTAAGAAGACCTGATTGAAAATATTTTTTATGCAAGCAACAAACATCAAGCCTTATGCAATGTGGGAATGCTCAAAAACCGTTATTTAGTCATCAACAGTTTGATTATTATTTTCCATTTTGTATGTACACATCCAAGTAGTGTCACCTTTTTTGCAGTTATGGGACAAAATATGTAAAAAAAAAATATCATCTCTATGTAACAGTTAGTTAATGAAATACAAATTTAGTCTTCAGACAGACAAGAGATGCTAAACTGCTGAAGTGTTTGTGGTCAAGTATGTCAACAGTGTGTGTGTGTGTGTGTGTGTGTGTGTGTGTGTGTGTGTGTGTGTGAGAGAGAGAGCATGGTTAAAGTTGTCATTGACATGTTCCAGTAAAAAAACCAAGGAATTGGAACTTTGATTTCTATATCTGTATATATACGTTGACAGATCCAACAGATTTGTACAGATAAACCTATGCAAGTGTTTAGTTTCACTCGCAGATAAATGATATGATCATATTTAGCTAAAATATCATATTTGTGGTTTAAAGTAATTTTGCTACCAATTTTACATTATATTTTGGAAAAAAATATAATTTGTTAAATCTGATGTTAATATCATTTTTGTGCAATATTACAGTAGGGTAATAATAAACAATATGTTTTATGCATGTTTTAAAATGTTTTCCTTTCAATAACTTTTCATTAAGTACATGTAGATAATGTTCCTTCCTTAGGCCAGAGTTTGCTTGTTAGGTCTGACCTTTTACTTAAAAATGTATTGTTTGTATCCTAACTGATGGGGCCATGGTGGCCAATTAGTTTAAAGCACCAACAGCCTTTGGATCACAGAACCTTTCACCACCTCCCATCTAGGTAAATCTTAGCACGAGAAGTTTGTCATTTCATTTGAAGGTGGTAGATGGCTTTCTTTAGGTACTCAGGATTCCTCCACCATACCAAAACTGTCTGTTTTGATATTAGTGAATCAATCTATAAAACACCATTTTGATTTTCATTAACATAAATATGGACAATTTAAAATCTTAACTATTATTTTGATAGTTTTCAAGACAATTTCATGTTATTTCAAAGATCTATTATGACAATTGCATTTCAGTTTTCGAAAAAAATTTAATTTGAAATAAGTCAATATTTGATTAGATGAATGAGAATACAATCTATCAAAAATAAATGATGGAATGATAGCCTGCCTAGATCTGATGACAAATATAAAGGACCTCAGAAAGCCATGTTTCTATTCAATACTTTACAAATGACTTCTCTTGCATCAGAATTTGTCAATATTCCTGTCTCTTTGTCATTAGTTGATGATGTCATGACGTGCAGGGAAACTCATTTTGAATAAAAAAGAATATATAACAATGATTCCAAATGAGCAGATGAGATTATTGTGAAGCTTAGATAATTTTGATTACTTAATTGATTTTAATTTCGACTTTAAGTTATCAAAGAATTTTAGTACAGAAGGACAATGGTGTCTTGTACCATGGACTAGAATCTTTTACTTATATCAAGGTGGTCAGTTCTGGCATGGTGGAGTAAAATGGAGTTAATAAATGGTGTTTTACAGATCAATCTTATACTATATCAAGGCAGTCCTGGGATTGTGGAGGAAATTAGAGTGCTGAGAAAAAACACTGATTTGCAGCAAGTCAATTGACAAATTTTCTCACCTTGGATCTGTCTTGGTGGGTTTTCAAACCTGGGAAGTGAGAGGTGATGTGATTTCTCTATAAGCACATGCTTAAGACCATTCAGCAACCAAGGTCCCATCAAGAAGTTTTATATTTTAATTTAAATAAGGACCCAATAAAACCCTTAAGGACAAAATATTGATTTTGAATTATCCATGGGATTTGAAAAAACAATGTGAAGGTCAATGAAATTCTGCCATTTTCATGATGTCAATCAATGTTACAAGTGATGATTGATTGAATGGGGTTTTAAGTCTATTCAATAATATTTCACTTATATCGATACTTCACCAGGTGAAAGGCAAAAATAACAAACAGTGATAACAAATGCTGAAATCAGGTTTAATATATTTAATTTTTACCAATATTTCGAAATTTGTTATATACACAATTAAAAACAAATATGTATATAAATAGTAATATAAACAATAATAAAATTTTCAACAATATTGCCTTATGAGACACATTTCAAGCATACAGCAACTGATTTATATCATGCATTCTACAATTGACGGATCACCAGCCACGTCCACAATGTTCAGACAAAGACTGGGTATGCTTGAATTACGCACAAAAAGAATGAAAACTCGGCCTGAATTGTGCCATTTAATGACACCAATGACACTAGTATGTCACTAGTTGCCGTGATACTGCTTTGGTACTGTGATGGTGGCCAGTGTCAGAAGATACTAGTAAAAGGCATGGCCGGCGATATGTCAAATGTATATACATGTGTAACTTTGTACAACTTATACTTAATTTTGCTGAATCAATTTGAATAAAGTAATTCAAAAGTCTAGAATATTGATTGGTATCATGTACAATTGTGTATTGTTGATTACACCAGAATTCCTCAACAAGACATTAAAATTTATAGTGACTGATCTAGAACTTAGGTTAATGGGATCATTGTGATCCAAGCATTGAAAAAGGACCACATTCTCAATAGTGTAGGGGGTCAATTATTAGCATAGTTTATTGATGATGGACCATCAAAGACAATTATCCTGTGTCATCTTTAAAAAACATAGCAAATGGATACAAGTAATAAAACATTCAAATGGTCCAGTGTTGGACTAGTGTCAGCATTTTTTGTGGTCCAGTATTTATATTTTGGGGTCAGTGGTGCAAGGGCCCCTTCTAGATTGAACACTGAATTTAAACAAGCAGACTGTAATTTACACACAAAGCTTGAAAAGATGTAAATACCTTTATCAAATCATGTTATGCAATTAGTTTAAAATTAATGACACATTTAGATAACCACAATCAATATGGTTGAATTTTATACTTTGGGAGGTTATTTCAACATGCTTTATATACTGCAACAACACTTTTAACATGGAGGCCACTTTTGTTCTCTTAACAGATGAGTTAATTATGTACAGTCAAACCTGTCTGTAAAGGCCACCCCACAGAACCAGTAAAAGCAGTTTATATGGGTGGGTGGCCATTATATAGAGGTGCAAATAACATAAATAAACAGCAATTTGAATAAAGTTTTACTGGCCTTTAAAAGCAGATGGCCCTTATTAAGAGGTTCAAATAACATGAATAAAGAGCAATTGGGAAAATTTTTTACTGAAATTTAAAACCAGGTGCCCCTTATGTAGAGGTGACCTTTAAGACAGGTTCGATTGTATAATGTGGAAACACCTTTGTATGTTTACAAATGTTATGTCATTTAATGGACTGTTAGACTCTAAATGTGTTCAGTATCTTCTTATTATAACACAAAATGACTGCATTATCACAGTTTTGACTAGCTCTATAAGGCCATATAAAATTAATTCTGAGATTTTCATCAATTTATTTTCTAAAATTAGGGCGGTGGGGGCTGGCGAATAATTTTTATTTCAGATTCAACAGAAATAACAGTAATGGCAACGGAAAGTGCCTGAAAGAAACTTAATTAAAGAACACAACAAAAATAAGCAAATAAAAAATTCTGGGGTGGACTGAAAAAAGTGGGGCAGATGGTGATGAAAATCTAGGAATTAATTTTATATGGCCTAAACAACCATAAGTTAATTGGCACCACCTCTACAATACAGCCTGTCGGAATTTTAGCATTGAGCTAACAAAAAGGAGTCTAAGCTCGGCTGCTCAATGGCAAGACATGAATAGCTAGTGACAGGAAAATTTGCAAAAATAGATAGCAGCTGTGGAAAAGCTGATAAAATATACATTCAAACCTGTCTATAAAGGCCACCCAAGGGATTCAGTAATAGTGGCCTTTATGGGCAGGTGGCCTTTATGGGCAGGTGGCCTTTATATACAGGTTCAAATAATAAGAATAAAGAGCAATTGGGATACAATTCTACTGGCCTTTATAAGCAGGTGGCCCTTATATAGAGGTGGCCTTTAGGCAGGTTAGACTGCAAACTGTACTGTAAACATATTAATTTTCGCAGTGTACTAATTTTCGTTTATTTTCACGGTTGCTCCTTTTGCGCGAAAATTAATACCAAGACAAATTATATTATGGTTATTGTTTTATGCTGCATATTTGAAAATCGCTCAAATTTAACAACGCAGATATGTCTATATTTCATATACCTCGAAAATAAATACACACGAAATGAAATACAATTACAGTAAATAAGGAGGGACCAAGATGAGTGGCCAGTTTGTCACTCTAATTCGTTAGCTTAGTGCTGAACTTTGGACAGGCCTGTACTGTACTTCAGTATCTGTATTCTAGGATGGTAACTTTTTAGCCAATGCATGGATTGCCTCGTTTTCATACACATTGATAGGCTTACTATCTGGGTTTATAGTTTCATACAACATTCCTTTTGCCAAAGTGTCTGTAGGTATGGTGCCATGTGTTGGCATGAGATATGCTAGGGGCTTCACAATACATCTGAAGAAGGCCTCCATTGGTCGACCTGGTATGCTTGAATTACACACAAAAAGAATGAAAACTCGGCCTGAATTGTGCCATTTAATGACATCAATGACACTAGTATGTCACTAGTTGCCTTGACAATGCTTTGGTACCGTGATGGTGGCCAGTGTCGGAAAATAATTATAACAGGCAAAGACAATTATCCTGTGTCATCTTTAAAAAACATAGCAAATGGATACAAGTAATAAATTATTCAAAATGGTCCAGTGTTGGACTAGTGTCAGCATTTTTGTGGTCCAGAATTTCTATTTTGGAGTCAGTGGTGTGAGGACCTCTTCTAGATTCTAAGCCGAATTTAAACAAGCACACTGCAATATACACACAAGGCTTTATACAATGTAACAGATTTGAAAAGATGTAAATACCTTTATCAAATAAAGTTATGCAATCAAGTTTAAATGACACATTAGATAACACCAGTCAATATGATTGAATTTTATACTTTGGGAGGTTATTTCAACATGTTTTATATACTGCAACAACTTTTAACATGGAGACCACTTTTGTACTTTAAACAAATGAGTTATAATGTACAGTCAAACCTGTTTATAAAGGTCACCTGGCTGAACCAGTAAAAGCAGCCTATATGGGCAGTTGACCCTTGTATAGGAGTTCAAATGACATGAATAAATAGCAATTTGGATAAAATTTTACTGGCTTTTAAAAGCAGGTGGTCCTTATAAAGAAGTTCAAATAACATGAATAAAGAGCAATTTGGATAAAATTTTACCAGATTTTAAAACCAATTGGCCTTTATATAGAGGTGACCTTTAAGACAGGTTCAACTGTATAATGTGGAAATGCATTTGATTGTATGTTTACAATGTTGTCATTACATGTACTGTTAGACTCTTAAAATGTTCAGTATCTTATCACCACACAAAATGACTGCATTATTACAATGTTGACTAGCCGTATAAGGCCATATAAAATTAATTCCGAGATTTTCATCAGTTTTTTTTCTAAATTGGGGCGGTGGGGGCGGCAATTTTTTTTTCAGATTCAACAGAAATAACAGTAATGGCAACAGAAAATGCCTGAAAGAAACTTTATTAAAGAACACAAAAAAAATAAAATAAAAATAAAAAAATAAAAAATTTCTGAGGTGGGCCGAAAAAAGTTGGAAAGGCAGGCAGTGATGAAAATCTAGGAATTAATTTTATATGGCCTAAACATCAGCAAGTTAATTGGCACCACCAATGACTCTTTATATCTACAATACAGCCTGTAGAAACTTTAGCATTGAGCCAACAAAAAGGAATCAAAGTTCGGCTGCTGAATGGCAAGGCATGGGTACCTAGTGGCTGAAAAGATGTCGAGAGATAGATAGCAGCTGCCTAAAAGCCAATAAGATATATTGTTAACGTATCAATTTTTGTGGTGTACTAATTTTCGCTTATTTTCGCAGACGTTCGTTTTGTGGTAAAATTAATACCAAGGGAAAATTATATTATTCCTATGTTTTATGCTGCATATTTGAAAATCTCTCAAATTTAACAACGCAGATATGTCTATATTTCATAAACCTCGAAAATAAATACATGCAAAATTAAATACGTTTACAGTAAATAAGGTGGGACAATAATGCTCAGCCGGTTTGTCACTCGAATTCATTAGCTTAGTGTTAAACTTTGGACAGGCCTGCACTGTACTTCAGCATCTTTATTCTAGGATGGTAACTTTTTCGCCAATGCATGGATTGCCTCGTTTTCATACACGTTGATAGACTTACTATCTGGGTTTATAGTTTCATACAACATCCCTTTTGCCAAAGTGTCTGTAGGTATGGTGCCATGTGTTGGCATGAGATATGCTAGGGGCTTCACAATACATCTGAAGAAGGCCTCCATTGGTCGACTTTCTTGTCTATCACATAAAAGCAGCCTGAAAGAATAAAATTTGAAGTTTTATTTTTATTTCAATGAAACTACCGGTATATTTGAATATAGTGTCATTTACCATTTTTATATGTAAATACAAAAATGTACATTTAAAATTGTATTTTGCTTATTTTGAACTGTTATGAAATAAATTATTCAGAAATTAGCTGTCGCACGCTTGCTTGTGTGCTAACTTCCATATAAAATATGAAAAAATACCACATAGCAAATGTACATGAATGTATTCTTTAAATTGCACAAAGATTGCCGCTTCACAATCAAACTTCATTAAGCTCATTGAAACAAAATCAAGACACTCAATAAACTGCTTTTTAACCTAAAGTAAATAATGATACCTGTCTGGAATTGAAATGAAATATCTCATTTGAAAATAGGTTGGAAATTATATTTAAGATAAAAGACTTTATTATAACAAAATCATCAAATGAAAAACAAACATACTAATCCATGTCCGAATCACAATCAAGAAGCAAAGTAAAATCTTTGAAACTGACAAGTTAGGTTAAACATGTGAAGTTCCACCAGGTAAGTGAGGCCGGGTGCTCTGGAAGGGTTGGCAACTGCAAATAAATGCTCCTAAATAATTATTGTTAGCTCAAATACACATGCATGCATGCATATATATGTATCATTTGAAAATAATTATCAAATAGCACAGATATTAAATATATAATTACGCTGGTCTAAATATGGACAACTTTTCAAAATTCATTTCTTTTAAACGTTCCTCCACTTCTCCCTGAAAATAAAATTGCGGTACAAATTTAAGTATTATAGAGAATACAATTCGGTGCAATAAGTATATAGTGCTCACTTATACATTGCATTTTTGTTAAAGTCGACTTTGGTGTTATTTTTTAGATTGGCAATTTGTTTGAAGTTTATTTTATTTAGAATACTTCAAGTACATAAAAAATACCATCGAGTAACCATACATGCAAGGCACAAATACTACCATAAGGCATTTGTTACAACATCTTTAACGGGGGATCTAAATTGGGTTTAGCAAGTAGAGCATGTTCATGTTGTTTTCAAATATAATTATATAAACCTGTATTTGAATTAGTATGCCACTAGATATGTTACTTAGTTATAGATAATCACATATCTGAAATCATTTTTTGAGAAATATTTGAAATGTTCATGTATTTATATGATTTTTAATTGACATTTTAGGACCTCCGCGGCAAAACAGTTCTTGCTGTGAGGGCTGAACAAAATTTAAAATAAAGTTTACCAATCAATGAGAAAAAGATCAATCTAGTGCATAAGGGCCAGGATTTGTTAAAGAAATACCAGGTTTTTTGTAAACTGGACAATTTACGATTGAGGTCTTCTACAATTGTCTGCCTTAAATTGTCCTACCTTTGTTTTCATGTATAAGAACGAACTCTTTGCATTAGCTCCATTGGAAGACACGAGACAGAAATGCTTACAACCATTTCTTTTAGCAATTTCTGCTGTCTTTAACACATAGTCTCGGTCAACTTTTATAAACACATCCTGCAATAATACAACCAAAATATTACAAATCGACAAACCACATACTAATACTAAACAGTTCAGATTTGCCCAACACATTGCCCGAGAGTTTAACCTAAATATAGGTACAGTCCAACCTGCCTAAAGACCACCTAGAAAGACAGCCTGCTTATGAAGACCAGTAGAATTGTATCCCAATTGGTTTTTTCATATTATTTGAACCTGTATATAAAGGCCACCTGCCCATAAAGACCACTTTTACTGGTTCCCTTGGGTGGCCTTTATAGAGAGCTTTGACTTTATTTGAAATTTAGAGCAATCAAAGTGCCAGTGGTAAAAGATCTTTTTCAATCTGACACCGATTGAAACACTTCAACTAAATTCTTCATATTTGTTCATAACGACCCCAATTTTCTGTAATAAATTAAACGTTTACAATTACGACATAGCATGCCTCGGTCATTTTTAGCGAGACTTAAAAAAGCTTGCATACATTTCTAATAAAATATTTGCAATAAAGATAGCAGGTCATAATTTAATAGTGACATTAAGAAAAATACAGGTGCACGGCGCTTCAAAGGATAATGTTCAAGATGGTTTGTAGTGGCCCATAGCCCGACTATATCGCCCAAGAAGACAAAGTGAAAAAAGGAGTTCAGTGAGTGTTTCTTCGGATTAAGTAGTCCATAGTCTAAAAATCATTTGTTTAGCAGTCACTAAGGTTTTTATTTTGTCATAAGGATTTGTACTAAATCATACCGTTCCTTGTTTTCTCGTTGATCCAAGACAACAGAACCCCACTTCAGCATTATGGAAGCAGTCTTCATTACTTTCCAAGTCATCAAAATTCACAAGTTTTTGTTCCTAGAATAATAAAAACATGTTTAAATCACCGGGGCAATAAGATACAAAATTTTAACCACAGATAATTAAAAAACAAACATAACAGTCCATGTCCAAATTACAAAGTAAAATGTAAAGGGAAAACTGTAAACATGCAAACGTTCACCAGGGAAGTGGGGATGGGTGCTCAGAACGGTAAGCAACTCCTGATTAGCTAGCTACATCGACCAGGTGTGAAACAAAAATTGAAAATGGAAAGAACATGGAACATCAAATATATCGAGTGTGATATTGAAAACAGACATCACACGTATCAACAATATTGTGTTTACGCCAACTTGACGGCTATATAACGTTTTGAGGGGGTTTGCAATATCGTTGCGTCAACAGTTCATTTCTGAGCACTTTGCTTTCTTGTATAAAGTTCCCGTAGTGAGAACAGGCTCTTCTATTTCATAATATATAATTAATTGTGAGACAAATACACCATAAGCAGGAGAATCGTGTATTTTGTTGCATTACAAATGAAAGTTGACAATAGAAGAATTGAAGTCACCACGTTTGTCATACATATCTTTGATCAGATACACAAAATTAAGATCCTTTGATGTCATATCTTGAAATAAATTTCTACATAAGTTCAAAGTTAAGTGTTAATTTACTTGTCAATGAATTATCAAAAACGAACATACCAATCTTTGTCAAAATCACAATATCAAAGCAAAGCAAACACTGAAACTGGAAAATTAAGTGAAGCACGTGAGTTTCCACCAGGGAAGTTAGACCGGTTGCTCCGGAAAAGTAAACACCTCCTGTTTAGCTAGCTACATCCACCACATTTGTAATAATAAATCTACTTGTTCTTACAAATTTGTCTGGATTCTCCACCGGTAGTTGTACTTCACGTCTTCCCAGCAGTCTTACTTTACTAAAGAGGTTTGATCCTGCAGCCTGTTTGACTAAAGATTTCCCTGATTCTCCAGTGTGACCAACAATAAAAGCTGTACGATCACCTTGTTGAACCTTGACCTCATCAACGGATGCTGTTGCCATGGTACTTAAGAAACCTTTGTTTATATAAAAAGAATTTTAAAAAAACCGTTACAGGAGTTTTAAATAATTTTCTATATTGAACCATAATTTTGAACTTTAATACAACTACTTTATAGTGTCAAAAGCATAAATCCATTTAAACGAACATTTTTGCAAACCCTTAGCCATCTACAACAACTGTTGTGTGAGCTTATTTTGAGATGGATCTTTTACTAATTACTAGTAGTACATTGTATTAAATGACTAAACGTCCCAAACCGTCATTCCGGTTATGACGAAATTTTTCCGGTATTGTAAATTTACAACACTGATGGTCAAATTTTAAACTGTTGAAGAGTACAATGACTGACTAGTAAACAAAATAAAGGTAATGGTGTACTCCAAATGATTCGGTTAGTACTGGCAAATAATACATGAATAGTGCTGTATTTCAACTGCATTAAATACATATTCTTAGATGTAATATAAAGACAGCAATTAATTAAAAATATGAGGAATCAAATTGACACATACAGAAATCATTTCTACAATAGTAAATCGATAAATTGGCAATGTATTTTAAGTACTCACGTACTTAAACTTATTTTGGGACTTCTTCTCATTAGCTATGTACCCGGAAGAGAAGTCCCTAAATATTCTTGATCAAAGTACATTATAAGGCCTTTATTGACTTTTGCCCTGACTTAAATAAACATAATATACCCAAAACTTGTAAACGTTCTTCGGCATTTTGAAATATGTCGGTATGTTATTGAACAATATTAAAAATAGGACAAGTGTCTGATCAATAACAGATTTTAAAATTAATGTACATACCTTTATTATTAAAATTTTCTAAATGTTGTCGGTGAATCTTTAACCTGAAAATGTTTTTCTCAAAATTCCTAAGTAAAACCGATGCCCTCATAGATGGTTCAAAATTCTATATACATTGTAATATATACAAATCAAATACATTCCTTCCACGTGATTTTATACATAATATTCCGTTATGTACCCTTAACTGACCTCTTATGTGTTCTAGATAATTTGTTTGAACATGTTTGATCCAAGATAAACTTTAACTTTAAAGATATTTCTAATTTTAACCACCGGGAAATTTAAATTTTTTGATTATTCAATATAGTCACGATCTAAATTTTATTTAATGAAAAAGAAAGTACATGTAGACAGAAGTGATTGAAATTGACAAATAATAACATTCAAATTAATTAAATCAAACGGTCACGAATTTTTTAACAGGTATGCTATTATTTAAAGCTCTACGTGATGGACGGGAAGTTAGAACGACCACTAACGTACTGGCGTTAAAGGTCAAGGTTGTGCGTTCAAATGTCAACTGGACTTTGGAATTTTTTAAAGATTGTTTTTCATCGTCTGTCCTATTTCATACTACTTTTGTTGCTCAGTAGACTCAAACCCGGAATCCGCTGTCTCAGTGCAAACCAGACACATCTGTAGAGTTGGGCGGCTGCAATTGCAACATCGGCCGGTTGTTGCGCCTGTTCATTGTATTGTGATACACGGATCAAATGGTCGAGTATCATTTGCAGAACATTTGACTTAGGATGAGACTCATGTGGGTCGTTATTACAAGAGATAAATCCACGTTGAATGATATGTCTGCATGGTCAAATGTTGCAGAGACTTTGGCAAAAAAAGTGGAAATACGAAAGCGTATAAATAAAACTACGGTAATCTGCCATGGTAGATTATTAATCAATAACACAGTGGTGTTAAAAAGATGGTTTGTTTTAATATAGTCATATATTTCCGTATCCCCGTGTTGGTACCAGAATGTAAATGCTTAAATACACCGTAGATAACACAATTATATAATCAGTGCCCGCTGTCAATATTTGTTCAAGTTATCTGAAACGGTATTTAAAGTTACATAATACATGAACATGACTGATTGAATGGATTTTTGTTGCATTGTCATTCTACAAATATTACAAACGTATGGCTCATTTTGCATAGGTGGTTCAGTTCACTTATTCTATTTGAGATCCCAAGTTCGATCCAGAGGGAATTTTAATATTGATTGTGCGTAATTCATGACCACTGGTTGTAAAATAACTGGGATGGTTATATCCTTTTACCAGCAAAAACTACTTTAACCACACAACTCGCAGTCTATATTCAGTGCCCGTCCAGAGACGGAAGTTTTATTGCCAGTGCTCTCTCCAAGTCCGACTATGTTAGTCGTCACGGGTACACGTATTTATTGGGTTGATTATTCACAAGTAGATATCCAAAAGAGAGGTTCCATTGATATCTAACACTGTTGGTCTCTATGTTTCTTGTTTCTATAGCCAGTTGCACGTTTTCAGCAACTTTTACGCCATGTTCTTGAATCTGTTTATGGTCATGGTTCCATGCATAATTTAGTAATCAGCAATTATATGAATAGACTAGAAACACTAATTCTGGATAATGGTTGCATATACGTCTAATGTCCTCCTCCCCGTTTAATTCCCTGAACACAAATTGAAAACCAATATACAAAAATTTTATTTTCCAAATAATTAACCATGTCAGTAATACTTTTGTATCTGTGACCTTGACATTTGAACCCCATGCCTTTCATCTATATATCAATAGATATTGACATGTGATCCAATTTTGAAGGTCTTTTCAAGAAACTTAAGATTGAAAACCCCATGTCAGTATCTGGTCATGTAGTCAAGTTATAATATTGTGAATTTTCAAAATTTAAAACAATATAAGGTGCAACCCATTTTTCAACCAATTTTCAGGAAATGAAGAAATTGCAAGGCTAAGATTTTGCTTTAAAAAAATTTAGTCAAAGGGCCATAACTCCAAGGGAAGTTATCAATGTTGATGCTCTGTACAAAGCTTCGTAAAAATGTTGATTCATAGTTTTGAAAAATTGGACAAAAAGTGGGTTGGACTGACAGAAGGACAGAGGAAACTTCAAATTTAGTACTCCTTCCTCGAAAAGCATAGGGGGACAACTTTGGAACTTCTAAAACCTTTGGTGACATGTAAGCTGACAAAGTTATTGAGTGGCATTATAATGCAGTTTCACAGTACAGTAAAACCTTGTTTAAAAGCCACATTGCCAATTCATTAATTGCCACACTATTCTGAAGTCCCAAAACTTGTTCTTCTATGTTGTTCTTTGTATACCTTCTGCAATTTACGCCAAACCCCCAAACTCTACTGAACAAATGGTGGTGATGAATCGAGGTTTTACTGTATATATATATAAAACACTACTAAACCTGTACTGTAAATAATGTTTTAATTCATGAATACAGTAATGTTAATATTTGTGACAGTTATAAATACACCAGGGGCCAGTTGTTCAAAGTTTGCTTAGTTTTATCAATAGATTAGTGAAAATTGAAATTTCTCATAATTACAGATATGTTGTGGAATTAATGTTGAAGATGTTGAAATTGAATATCATTTCATCAAACTAAAACACATCATTAGAAAACTATTGATTTGATAATGATTTTATTTAATGCTTTTAATTTCTGTTAATCCAGGCTGACCGGTTGGACGGATTTATCCATTTTTGTGGATTTGTACCATAATAGAGGGATAAAATGAAAAGGTTGAATTAGACAAATTTTTTTTCTACTTTGACATGTTTTAAGTAAAAGTAATTAAATTCGGACTTTTCATGTGGAAATTATACCAAAGTCAAACACTTAATGATAAAAAAGTACCTAAATGAAAATCTAGCACAATAAAAATGTACCAATGTGAACAAATAAATAAATTTGATTTGTCAGCCTGTTAATCAGTGATTAAACTAATCAAGCTTCAAACAACTAGGTCCAGAGTTTATAATAAATAACAATTAATTACAAATATGGAAAAAACCAAACATAGAATAAAAATATGAACTATACAGGACAATAGCACAAAATATTACAACAAACATGATAAAAATAATGCATCAATTCCAAAACCATAATGGTGAATCATGGGCAAAAAACAGATATAGCTGGTCATTAAAAGCTAATTATAACTAATGTCACAAAAATAATCAGTAGCAGAATGAATGATTGACTGCATCAAAATACCAAACACTACTGTAAACATTTTAAATTAGAAGGTTACTACTTTTAGAGAGGTACTAGTTTTAGTGAGGTACAAGTTTAGCTATGATACAGTAACTTTAATAAATATCCACTGGCATATTAAATATGACCATAGTGCAAAGGTACCAATAATATTTACGCTAATTCAAAACTATATGAATTTATCGAAATTAGATGAGCTAATATTACACACTAAATAAATACATTTACAGTTGTTTTTGAAAAGTACAAATTTTCAAATATGGATAGTAATTAAACCAAAAGGTGTACAAGCGCTATAGTAACCATTTCCCCACAGAATTTAAGTTACAAATATTTGCTAATTTACAAATATGTATACAGTATATTAATTTCTTTTTGTGTAGTATGTAGGTATGTACATGTATAAATGTGTAATATCTGGTAAATCAGGTGTAGGCAAACAAAATTAACCTGTATGCTTGACCTTTTATTAAAATATTTATTATGAATGTACCGTTTATTTATAGGAAATATGTATCGTTATTTCTGTCAACACCATGGGAAAAATGCATGTATTTATGGTTATACATAAAAGTCAAATCCAAACACTGCCCATGTATTGTTGGGTCCTCCTAAATGAATATTCTTAATGAAAGGTCGAACGGACAGGTCAATGGTTGTTTACCTATTTACAAGTTAATTGCTATAAATTATATAAATTGTTGAAAATGTTCAGTTGTAAAATTCACTTAACCGATACTATACAATTATGGACTTTTTAGTGGTTGTATATGGTGTGATATTCACCGGAAAAATAAATATTGATCTCGGCTGTCGCCTCGATCAATATTTATTTTTCCGGTGAATATCACACCATATACAACCACTAAAAAGTCCATAACTGTTTTATTATATAATTTAGCCACTGTGGCACTTCGGTTGACAATGTTTTCTCAAACCTTGACCAGGCAATCTAACTATTTTACCGATGTTAGATTTCCCTGTCCACCCTGGTTGATCACACTAAAATTATCCCGCATTAGTTAGCTCAATCTGACTTTTTAAGTCTGATTCTATAAAAAATAAATGACATTCCGGATGAGACACAATCAATTACACACTACATTGTAAATTGATAATGCCATAACGTCAACGTTCTATGAAAAAAATAACAAGACACAATCACTTGCGTACACTTAATTGATGACGTTCTAATCATTTTACCGAGAACGTCAACAAAAATCGATGACGTACACCGAATTTGATATTCACCAGAAAATCCGTGGTATATGATGTGTGATCCAATGGTCACGTGTTACCGTTTTAGCCAATCATAAAGATGGAATTTATTAATTATATAATAAAACAATATATTCATTCATATCCATGAAATAGTTTGAGAAATAACACTTTATACAGCAAAACCTTGTAATAATGTCCCTCGATAACATTACCACTTCACTTATCCCCACACTATTTCTTAGTCCAAAAATCCATTTCTTTTATATTTTTCATTATAAGCACCCCTCGATATATCAACAAACTCTTTTCAAATGCCTAAAATCTGAAAATATGATGATAAGATGATGATAAATCAAGGGTTTACTGTATAAAGATATCAACATGACATACACCATTAAAATACCACTAATAAAACCGGTTTCTTGAGTGTTTTACAGGTGTTCTAACAATGCATAAAATAAATAATAAACAAACCATGTTTTGACATGATATTAAATGTAATACATGTGGTTTTTATACAGTTAAACCTGTCTATAATGGCCACCCAAGGAAAACAGTAAAGGTCACCTTTATAGGCAGGTGACTCTTATACAGAGGTTCATATAACATGAATAAAGAGCAATTGGGATAAATTTTCACTGCCCTTTAAAATTAGGTGGTCCTTATTTAGAAGTGACCTTTAAGGCAGGTTCAACTGTACAAGCATTGAACATGATTTTCATAAATGAATATCATTTATATTGAATCTCATTAAGCACCAAATAATGATTTTTGCTGTTTAGGTGATCACATGTCACAATTTGTCCTGAATATTCTTGTAAAAATACAAAAGTTATAGTACAGCAAAGCATATTAGCAATAATAATAATAATAATAATAATACAGAGGGTTTACTTTGAGTAACAGCAGTACATTTATTTAAATTAAAAACATTAAATACTCTATAAACATTTTCAGATATAAGACCTGATCGTGCGAGTCTTGTGACCAGTTATAGTTATAATAATTGTCATGTTTAAAAATCAAGAATGGTTTGTTAGAGCTGTAACTGTCATCTGAACAGCATATATAAGCAATTTCTTGGTACATAAAAAGTGTCATGATTAACAAGAGGCCCATGGGCCTTAACGCTCACCTGAAGAAGAGTACATATCTTATGCAGAGGTTCAATGGTCAATGACATTAATAAAAGAGAATATCAAAATTTTCAGCAGTAAGGGCCAATAATATGCAAGTATTTTTGCAAATTAATTATAATAATTATTATATAAGTATGCTATATATAACATATTTAAAGTCTAGCTACAATATATTATTTATAAACAGCTAAAACATCTGTATATTAAAATGTGCATTAGGCCAATACCTACAGTATTCCAATATACATGCCTATACAAAGAGTTTATAGTTTTTGAGGTAATTAACCATTTAAGTATTCGTTTGCATCTATGACCTTGACCTTTAAACCTATGACCTTCATTCATATATCAAAATGATTGTTGTGCAAATGCCTACAATATTCCAATATACATGCCTATACAAAAAGTTTATAGTTTTTGAGATAATTAACCATTTAAGTATTCGTTCGCGTCTATGACCTTGACCTTTGAACCTATGACCTTGATTCATATATCAAAATGATCGTTAGGCCAATACCTATAGTTTTTGAGATAATTAACCATTTAAGTATCCGTTCGCGTCTATGACCTTGACCTTTGAACCGATGACCTTTATCTATATATCAAAATTATCTTTAGGCCAATACCTACAATATTCCAATATACATGCCTATACAAAAAGTTTATAGTTTTTGAGATAATTAACTATTTTGGTATTCTTGGACATCTGTGACCTTGACCTTTGAACCCATGACCCTGATCTATGTATCAAAATGATCGTCATGTTAATACCTACAAATAACTGAAAATCCTACGGCATTTTCACGAGAAATGTTAAAAAAATAGCATTTTTTATCAAAGGTCAAAAACTGGGACATGACCTTGACCTTCGACCTTGACATCAATTGGAAGAAAATTGCAAGACAAGATCAACAGTGAAAACTCCATACAATTATCTTCAGCCGTTATGAAGTTATAACAATAAATGTCTCATTTTAAAAATTACGTAATTTTACGCAAAAAACGCGTAACCTATTTTTCGTCTAATTTTCATGAAAAACACAATTTTAATGTTCCCAGGTATGCTGAATCCAAATATCAAATCAAAATTTGCCTGCACCTTTTGGTTTCAGAGAAGAAGATTTTTTTGTCTTTTTGCTATTTTTAGTAACAGCGGCCATCTTGTTGGGCGTGGCCAAACCCCGAACACAATTTTGAAAGGCTGCTACCCAGGCATGATAATCACTAAGTTTCATCAAATATGGCCCAGTAGTTTTGGAGGAGAAGATTAAAATGTAAAGTTTACACACGACGGACGACGGACGACGCACGACGCACGACGGACGGTGATAGATTGCAATAGCTCATCTGAGCCTTTGGCTCAGGTGAGCTAAAAATCCGTGAAGTGATGTCACTGTATAGCTTGAAGTACCCCAAGTAAATATTTGCTTTGTAACATCAAAATGCATGGAGCATTTTCATACTCCATAAAGGAGACATTTTTCAATGATCACCTCTACCAAGAGTACTATTAGCTTTGTGTCAGAATATAGTTTAATGGTAGAACTAGAGGGTTAACACTTGTACTGTAAAATGTCATTTTATTCTATTGGCTATAGAATACATTTAGCATACTTTATATTTTCCTGTAAAAATGATATTTATTCCAGGAACATGAAACTAGAATATTTCTATATACCAGTAATGTAGATCACTTATTTTTCGTGAGTAGAAAATTTCATGTCAAGACCATTTTGGCCTTATTAGCGAATATTTGAATTCGCGTTTGGAATTTTATTGAACACAACATATGTATGTCAACATAGAAATATCTGTGTGTGTTGGAAATATTTGAGTGTTGTTTGAATTCGGGAATGGGATGAGTCGCAAATTTACATGATAACAAATCTCTTGCGAAATAAAAGTGATCTACGTATAACCAATATAAATGATATCTAGTGAACCCATTTTACAATTGCATGTTGTTTTGTGTTGTTTTTGTTCCATTTGTTATTTTGATCGGCCAAAATAAATAAACCATTTAATTTTGCCATGTATGATAAGAAAGTGTACTAGTAGTATCATGTGGAGAATACACAAAGAACATACTCAATACATAAACCATTATATAATGTAAAAACCTTACAATGACTCTACATACAAAAATATTAAATAAAAGCATGTCCTATAACGTAAGGAATGTCGGTATAAACATTACACACAAAAAATGCATTTAAAATATATAGCATTACTCAAGCTATCATAGCAGGAACATCCCTCTTGGTAGTTTAAATGGCAAATGAAGCTAGCTTTCACCTGATCTACTGTTAAAATTATTTTTGCTAAATGGTCATTTATGCAACTACCTCATATTTTCAAACTGTATATCTTTAAATGTAAAAATAGTTTAATTTTAATCCTTTATGACTACTGTAAAACAACTTATATTGGTGGCTATTAAATTTTGCGATTCTCTCATCAAAATAAAAACTGTTTCAAAAATGAGTTTGTGACGATTAACTTTCGTGATTATTTTGTCCTCATGAAACACACAAAAGTTAATCGCACGTGAATAAAAGTTGGTTTACAATATTTTCTTTTATCACACAATAAATTCCCATATTTAAAAACAATAAAATTAAAAAAAATCCAGTTTACTGCTATTTTAACCACATTTGGACCACCCCCCTCAAAGAAAAATAGTATAATCTTTATATTAGACAATGCAACTTAATATTTGAGATCAGAGATATTACACATACCAGTACTTCAATCCCAAATTTAACTTCAGTAATCTGACTACTGTATCAGACATATAAACAAAATATTGCACCAATCCATAATAAAAAAGTATAAATAAGACAATACATTTTATAGGTAAACAACATTGACCTGTCCGCTCGACCTTTGATTTAAATATTCATCATGGACACGTAAATTTAAGTAATAGGGATCATGCGTGTATATTTAGTTTCTATAACGTGAACACTAATCATGAGCAATGTGTATATGTATTAACTGTGAATCCTAACGCTACCTATGTATTGGGTGGACCCTCAGATATGAATATTCCTAATAAAAGGTCAAACGGACAGGTCAATATTGTTTGCCTATACCAATTTGTATTATATCTACATGTACATAAACATGGTCGAAACTATTTAAAATCATAATTTTTGGAAAATTTTGATTTGTAGGAAAGACTGATTTTGGTTGAAACACTCACTACTCAAGTCTTTAATTCCACAGCCTTTAACATATGTCCTTATCAAATAGGGAATAGCTGTTTTTCATAAACATGTATAATTGTATCTGTGATATCAAAATAACTAACAATAAGAGTGGAAATTCAGTGAAATAGATGCCAATTTTATTGTACTCGTAACTGCAATATTTTAATTTCCATTTATGTTTTGTAAATCAGGAATTGTTGGCATCTGTTAATTTCCATAAGAAACAATGAGTGAAAATACAATGGACTGGTATATGTTATTTGTGTACTTTTACATTCGCATTGTCAGATGATAGTCAATGTAAATTCTAGTGAATTATATTAAAATTACCAGTAAATATTCAAGAATTTTTGTTTCTCATGTGTAATTAGAAGTATATGCAAAAATATTAGGAATGCCAATAAATCCAGAGTTATAAATGTTGTAGTAAATGTAAATTTATAATGAGATATGCGAGTTTGTACTATATTTTATTTTTTTATAGCATTGTAACATTCAAAAGATTTAAAAATGTTCATATCACAATTATAAGGCACTAGCTTAGCTGATATCCATTATTTTTGTGAATGAAAAATAAATTATAAAATATCAAAGCCATTCAGAGGTACTAAACTAATAACTGATATAGGAATCAAAATTGAAAATGGGGTTAACCAGCATACCACATGATCAATACCACTTAACTTTTGTGTGGAACATTTTGAAAAACAAATTTCTAAATTTCCCAAAGTAACATCATTTTTACGGTAAAACGTGAACCGATTCCATCTCCAATGGAAATAATTGTTCTGCAGAAGCATTATGGGGTATCATGTGGTACACTGATGAACCGCATTTAAATTTTCTCAAAGTAATATATAACATGCTGTCTGTAGTTTTAAGATATATTTTGGGATTAAGTAACTTGTCAGTTGCAATAAATTGTAAGATACTGGGGAAAAAACAAAGCAACTAAACTAATCTTATTTGTTCCTTTCTCCATCGTTATGTTATCTAGCTTGCATTCTATGTCATGTCCAAGATATGTATTCACCATTGTATAATCAATGTTTGTGGAGAATTATTGTTTCCAGGGGTGGTAGAAAACTCTAAATAACACATTCTTTGAATAACAGAATTTAGATGGCATAAGTCAAATAATACAATTTCATATCCAATTAAAATTAAGAGTTCTGCATAAACATTATGTGGTACCATGACTGTGGCACAATGGTTAACCCATATCACACAGGAACACACTAGGAAATGTATCTTTCAGATATTCTTGTCATGTATTTAATTTCTAACAACATAACTTGGTCTTGGACCTTGTTTATAATTCACAACACTTGAGGAATCACATAGTTTTGCCACTATTCGAGTCTTTCTTTTCACAATCTTTATCATATGTCCCTGATAAATAGTGAATAGCTCTATTTTCATACACTTCTGTGGTTTTACCACTCTGTGTTACAGCATTGTTTATCATTGCCTTGGCAACAGTTTCTACTGGTGTTGTTATGGCTGTCGGGAATAAGTATGCTACTGGTTTTAACATGGCCCTTATGACACCTTCCCCAGGACGGTTTTCCTCCCGATCACACATAAGGACTCTGCAAAAAAAGAAAACACTTTTCATAATGCTAGATCCCTCTTAGAGGCCCGGCAGCCAAATAGTCTAAATAAAGCACTTACAGATCACAGCTCCACTCAACAATTGGGTACCGAAGTATGAATTCCACTCGGACAGATCTTAGTGTGAGAAAGTTTGCCAGTTCTTTGCCCAAGGTCAGTGTTTTTTTGAGTACTCCATTCTCCTTTATCTTTTTTTTTTTTAACTTTTTATAAAATGAAAATTATTATTCTTAATGATCATTAGTATCTATTGTTTATCATAATTTTAAAACACTCATAAAAGTAATATTTACATTTATAATAGTTAAGTATTTTAGGAATTTTGTACATTTAACTGGTTATTCAGTCAGAATATTGCATAAATAATTTGTTAACAAAATTTGATCAATTTGACATACCTTGTTAAAATTTTCAAAAACATCCAAAAACAATGTCAATTTGACAATTGCTATAAAACATAGCAAAACTGGTAACTTCATTCCTGGACTAATTATAATCTATAACTTACCCTGGTCTGAATATAGACAACCTGTCAAAGTGTATCACTTTTAAAGCTTCTTCCACCTGACCCTACAATATATATCATATACATATTACCTAATACATGTTATAAGAATAAGTCAGGTTTTACTCATAGAACCATGTCTGTATATGTATATGACTTAAATGTAGACATTTTTTGTTTGACTTGTAGTTATTTATATTTTTGTAAAGTGGAGGGGTGGGCAAGCGTCTTATGCCTTTAAATGATACAACTAAGAACTTTTCTAAATATTTGGATGGACATTAAAACGGCCGTTGTTGTTTGATGTGGTCGCTTGCCTATACATGTTACTCATAGAACCATGTTTGTACATGTATATGACTTATATGTAGACATTTTTAATGCATCACTTATAACAAAACTTCACAACTAACAACATTACAACCAGTGGGTAGAGAGTTCTAACAGCAGAAATATAAAAAAATGCTTAACCCCCTTAACCAATTATAAATAGTAATATTTTTGAAATTTTAATAGAAAGCGCAGCTTTTTCCTGGTCAAAGGCAGCAAAAGCAAAGCTTTCACTATAGACAACCCATGTACATAATTCTTAAATCAATCAAATTACAAAAAAATCCATTAATCCAACACAACAATACATATATCTGGTGAGTTGAAAAATATGTGTCAAATTCACATGAATTTTCACGCAATACGTTGCCATATTGAAACACGAATGAAACAGGATCTCACAAGATCCTTCTTTTCTTTTGGAGATCCCGTCAGTGTCTGGAGCACCACTGTTAACAGTGTAAAAACAGATTAAATACAGAAAAGTAGATGTTTTGACCTTGTAAATAATCTGCATTTGGCCTATGGCTATGCTGAAATGAGAATAAAAACTTCTGTCATAGAACTGTGTCTGCTGTGCTTTCTTAACGGTCACACCATCAGTCAAATCATTGACATTTATATACTAGTATTTATATTTTTTATCTTCAACATAATGATACTCAATTTACAATCAATCTGCTACAGAAAGGATAAAGTTTTTATCTTTGATTTCTTGTGCCTTCATTGACAGTTATAGACCACTCTGCTTATAAATAAGCTGTACATATACATGTAAGTTACCTACCTTTGTTCGGGTATACAACAAAGAACTATTTTTATCAGCACGCTGTGTTGACATCACACTAAAATGGTTACAACCTGATTTCTTGGCAATCTCCGCAGCCGTTAAAACATAATCATGATCCACCCTTACAAAGCCTTTCTACAATTTAAAACAAATAATATGCAGTCTCTACCTACATAAATTATTAAGTGTTCAATCACAACACAGTCTAGTCTTGGACTTTTATTAGTATTAGAATGTCCCTAACCAATGTAGATACATGTATACATATTTAGGTTGGTGAATTTTTCCAGTTACTCTGGTTTTCTCCACAATGGCTGCCTCCAAAGAATCTTGACTGTGGCAACATTACTTGACTCAACTCATAGTTTATGTCAACTGCACTTATAAAGTAAGGGAGATTACTCTGTCAATTTTATTTCATAATAACAATTTTGGAGATTTGCTCTTGGATAATTTGATTTCCTTTAACTTTTGATTCAAGGATATTTTATGTACATCTAGATGAAAACAGTCTAAGCAACTAATACAGAAACTCTAATTTTTCATCTAATGTCTGTCTAATAATAAGATATTTTTTTCTATAACAGTCCAACCTGCTTTAAAGGTCACCTCTATATAAGGGTCACCTGCTTATAAAGGGTAGTAGAATTGTATCCCATTTGTTCTTCATTCATATTGTTTGAACCTGTATATAAAGGCCATCTGCCCATTAAGGCTACTTTACTTGGTTCCTTTGGGTGGCTTTTATAGAAAGATTTGACTGTATCTTATTAAGACTTTGGTAAATGCAATACATACTGTTCCTGATTTGCCTTTAGTTGTACCAAGACAACAAAATCCTGTATCAAGGTTTGAAAACACATCAGCATTAGCTTCTAAATTATCAAAATCCACCACCTTTTGTTCCTGTAAGAAAAAATGTAAAATTAACTGGCATGTCCTTTACAAGATCTTAGTTACTCTTATTACATGACAATACAGGTCACCTCGCCTTGTTCAATGTTTTCAGTTGTTTGTAGTAATACTGCAGAGTAAACATCCCTTATTTCAAATGAACTATACACTATTTAATTAACAGAGATGTGTTTAACACTACATTTACTAGGATACTATGCAATAGAATTGTGTATAAAAACCCATAATAAAATGATTGATTGATTAAATGGAGTTTTAAGTACCAATCATGAATATTTAACTTATATCATGATGTCTCAGCTATAGGTGAAGTGGCAGAGATCTTTGTCTTTGCTGTGTGTAGAGGACAATGTGCAGGAACCGGAAAGGTTCTTTCTGCCTGCAATGACATAGAGCATTGGTTTTAAAGTCTTTTCTAAAGGACCATGCAACTTTCATTTCTAAATGCTGAGTGCCTGGGGAAAGAACAGTCACCACCTATATTTAAGTCTTGGTCAGACTCTGGCTGGGGTTTGAACCCTGACCTCCTTCATACAAAGTGAGCACTCTTCTTATTGAGCTACCATGGTGGAACCCCAGAGTCCTATATAGCTTTTATGACAAAAAGGAATGTAAAACACAACCCTTGAAAATTTTCAAATTACAATTCAGAAAGATATAATGTAGTTCAAAAGTACAGAATAAGAATCCCATTCAACAGGTATTTTCAGAAAAGATTTCCATCCTAAAATAGGATGCGACCCTCTACAGTTATTATAAACATCAACAAATGAATAATATAATAATAAGACTGATTTTAGCATCTAAATAAGCAAGAAAGATAACTCTAGTCAAACTGGTAGTAAACATATAGTACTTACAAACTCTGTTCCTACATCTGGCCCTAGTGGTACTTGTCGTCGACCAATCAAATATATTTTGTCAAATAATTTGGCTTTTGCAAGTTCCTTGACTAACACCTTCCCGGTTTCTCCTGTATATCCAAGCACAAAGGCACTGTGTTTTTCATTCCTAAACTTTTCAAAGTTGTCTTCTGCACTCTCTGCCATGCTGAAATATAAATGTCAGAGTAAAGCATCCAAATACATGTAATTGAAATCAATGTACATTTAAATCTTGTTCCTTATTGTCTTACTTACTCTCTACTTCATCACACTACCACCACACTTGTATCCTGCGGATCCATCTGTAACCAGTGGGAGACCACCCAAAGTACCACAACCGAACATTGGAACCTCACACCACAATTTCCTTGTGTTCCTTATGGTGACAACTTTGTCACCTCACTTGAATTGCCACAGTATTTTGAAGTCCAATTGTTTTTGTAAGTCTCTTTTATTGTCAAGCCCCTTTATAACACCAAAATCTGTCCAAGTGGTGGCAATGAATCAAGGATTTACTGTAAATTACTTTTCATTTCAACACATTTTTGTGAATCAGTACCATAAACTATTTTGTGGGAATATTTGAAATCCATGGTGTAATAAACTGATAAAAATTATTGTACGAAATTCCATTTAAAGGGGACTTCATTTTTAGAACTCATAAATTATACATTGCAAATATCACAAAAATACAGTGTTTGTAAGAGAGTGTGACTTACAATGATTAACCTCTCGCAATGAACCTGCTACAAAGTTTGTGAATGGTAAATTGTTTTTGTCTCATTCATCAATCACTCTGTCAGTAAGTTAGTAATATTATTATGTCCACTCTCTGTCTCTTACATTTTTTGATTGATTTTAATGAAACTTTGTATAAATGTAAACTAGCATAAAAAGATATGCCATGTACAATATTCCATGTTGGTTGAAGGTCAAAGTAATAAGGTCAAATCTACAATTGATTTTGTGTCCGCTGCCTTTCTCTTATGTTCTTCATGGATTTCAATGAAACTTGTACACATGTACACCAGCATAACAAGATGTGCCATGAACCATGTTGTGCTATGTAAGTTAAAGGTCAAAGTTACCAGGTCAAATATAGAATTTATAGTGTTGTCGAAATATGTTCAAAATCTCCAGCATTTCCAGATGGATTTCCATAAGCAAGGATGTTCGTTTTAAATGTGTGACCACAATTAAGACAGATGCAAAGTGGGCATCAGGGAGTATGTGGGGTTGATCAGTTGCTGTTTCCATTCCTGGAAACAGGAAAATCACCAATGGCTACTAATTTCAAAGAAATTCTTTGAAAAATTAAATATTTTAGCAAATTTATGGAAAATTACTTTCAAAAAGAATTTTCACAAATTCTAGAAATTTCTCTACTAAAAAATTTAATTTTATGGAAACCTAGCTCAGTTGTTTGTTTTTATCAAAATTATATTAAACAAAACCTTTTATTACACTTCAGTACAACTAAAGGCTACCAGTCACTTCTCTCAGTCTCCATTGCAAAAGAATTTCAAAAGCAAGCTTAGTTTTAGGATGAAATCAATGCATTATCTTCCTTCAAAACCACCTCATTCAACAACCACTCCATATTTGTATATCTTATTTTTCTTTGTACTGTAAGGCCATGCATATATGTATACTGTTTCTTGTGGTTTTGCGGGAAATAAATTTGATTTGGTAAACTTTCTAACCAGAGATTGGTAATTACTTTTGTTTTGATTGAAAAGTGCTGTCATGTGGTTGTCAGTGATTGTCATCCACACCATTGAAATGTTTTTGTTTGGTTCATTTTTTTTTCTTTATTTCATTTTATCTATTTATTTTTTGTACACCCACTAAGTATAGGTATTTTTTCAAGGTAATTGATTGAATGGGGTTTTATGTACCAGTCAAGAATATTTCATTTATATCAAGACATCACAAGCTATGGGTGAAGTGGCAGAAATTTTGACCTTTGCAGTGCATTCAGGGCAATGTGAAGGGAGGTATTTTTAAAGTACCGGCATGCCTGTTGTGAAAAGGGCATCAGTTTTTCAGGTCTCTTCCAAAGTACTTCCTGACTTTCATTTATAAATGCAGAGTTCTTAGCGAAAGAACAGCCACTACCTTTTTTCAAGTCTTGGTCACACTTAGCCGGGACTAAAACTCCTACATACTGAGTGAGCACTCTACCATCTGTGCTAGTGTATTGTTTTTTTTTTTTTTTCAAGTTTAGATGTTGTTTCTCACTTGTCTCTAATGGATGTGAACCCAGTATGTATTATAACCTTCTATTCCTCACTTGGTCAAAACCTCAGAACTTACAACTTATTGGAAATATTGACAGCATCATTACAGCGACACATATTATCAGGAGATCTTTTGTTTGTACCATTATGTAAGCAGAATTCCAACCATTTATGTGTTGATGTCCAGATGTTTGGACATTTTCATTGCAACATATAGATTTGGTCAACTATGAATCTTCCCTTGCTACCATCTAAAATTTGACCCACTTCACCTAAAGCTGGTGACATGTCAATATAAGTGAAACAAACTTGATTTAGAAAACTAGACATGCACATGGAGTGCATGGTAACCGTAGAGAGTCTATGTTTCAATGCTATCATTTAGACATGCGTTCTGAAGTGTTGTCTTACAGAATACAGGGTACGTTCCTGCTGCTTGGGTCGGAAAATCGATAGGACAAACAACGTCAACAATCAATACATTATTCATGATCTGCACAGGGTAGATTTCGATCGTTTGTCGTTACCTGCATATATTATCGAGATCTTGGACGATGTCGATTTCAAATGTATACAATACGCATCCAAGGAAGGCTGATATTACTAAAACAGCAAGCGAAGTGCCAACGATACATTCATGGCATCCATAAAATAAGTATCGAAGCATTCTTTGCTACCACTTCCGTATTTCTTAACCAGCAAATATCGACGTTATATTTTCTTTAGTTATGACGTACCATAATGGTTTCGTTCCATGAATATTGAGACCCATATCCGTACTAAAACACTGAGTTACATAGTCAATAACCATCTCGTGGCATCGGAGATAGTAGCAATATAAACAAATAACATAACATCGTTTACATGGTTAAGGCAGATAAATCGATCTTATCACTATCTAGAATTTATGGACCGTAAAACATTTAATTATTGTCAGAAGCCAATAGCTTGAATTTATAAGTGGCTATTAAACAGGAGATGCTTACCTTTCCGGAGCACCCGGCCTCACTTCCTTCTTGGAAGTTCGCATGTTAAGTTTCAAAATTTGCCAGTTTTAAACTTTTACTTTGCTTTTGGATAGTGATTTGGACATGGATGTTTGTTTTTGATATAATCACTGCTAATAGGATTGGGTTCATAATTATTTAGCACTATGGATCGTTATAATTATAAGTGGCTATTAAACAGGAGGAGCTTACCCTTTCAGAGCACCAGGCCTCACTTCCTTCTTGGAAGTTCGCATGTTAAGTTTCAAAATTTGCCAGTTTTAAACTTTTACTTTGCTTTTGGATAGTGATTTGGACATGGATGTTTGTTTTTGATATAATCACTGCTAATAGGATTGGGTTCATAATTATTTAGCACTATGGATCGTTATAATTATAGTGGCTATTAAACAGGAGGAGCTTACCCTTTCAGAGCACCAGGCCTCACTTCCTTCTTGGAAGTTCGCATGTTAAGTTTCAAAATTTGCCAGTTTTAAACTTTTACTTTGCTTTTGGATTGTGATTTGGACATGGATGTTTGTTTTTGATATAATAGGATTGGGTTCATAATTATTTAGCACTATGGATCGTTATATAGACAAAAAACCAGAAACAGAAAGTGGAAGAAGAAAATAGAAAGTAAATATATATAATATACATGCATATTTCTTTTTAAATGCCAAAATATCCTCGACTGGCGACATTGTATAACATTATGATTGATACTATGGGTCTTCTGAATGGCTGTTTTAATTGTATGCTGTAACATATTATTACAATGTTCTTGTAATTGTTTTGTTAAACAGTTTTTCATAGCTACTGACTAGATAATTTTGGACAAGATGAGATTGGTCTATCACCCATTATTCCGAATCTTAAATCCAGTTGCTAACTGTTTAGCCTTCTTGTGTCTTTCAGTATGTTGCTACTTGGTTTTGCTTTTGTTGGTTTTCTCTGCTTTTTTGAAACATAGTTGCCACTTTGATAACTTTGCCAAGATTTTATGAACATAAATTAAAATCAGGAAACTGGTTAATATAAGAGTTTTACTCTTGTTCCAGGATCCTGATTTGTTTAATTGTTTCATTATGTTATTGATTTGATTTTCAAATAAATATTGTTTAAACTAAAACCAGATATGGTAATCATTTCGGTTAACATTATTGTTGTAAATGTAGGTCTTACAAATCATTGTTTGCAACTTTTAATTTTTTCATTCTCGCGTTTTCGCGGACTCTTAAGGGTAAAATGGGTGAACGTGTAATAGTTTGCCACATTTACAATAAAATATAATGGGTCAGTGAGACAGTCTAAGAGCCAATTACAGATCTACTTGAGCGCCTTTCAACCCCTAGATTCGAATCCATTAGTGTGAGAAAGCCTATCAATTCGTGTGCCGAATGCCGGTGGTTTTCTCATGTCACCCATTCCGGTTTCCTACAACACCTAAGAACTGACCGCCTACAGTGAAATAGTTTTAACTGGATGTAAAGCACCATTACCACACCACATGCATACTGGACAAGTACAAAATAAATCAGATGCACTTGTAATACCACTGCGGTAGCTCAGTCGGTAGAGACTCTGAGTGCTCGCTCCGTAAGTGGGAGGACATGAGTTCGAACCCCGACCGGGTCGGACCCAAGACTCGAAAGTGGTTACCGGTATTGGCTGTTCTTTCGTCAAGCACTCGGCATTAGAAAATGAAAGTCACGGTTCTTTCGGATGGGAACTTAAAATAAACGAGGTCCCGTGTCACGGTAGGTTTGGCACGATAAAGAACCCCGCTGTATAATGCAATTAACACAACACACAGGCAAAATTTCTGCACCTTCGCCTATAGCTGGCGACGTCTCGATATAAGTGAAAAATTCTTGACTGGGAAGTTGAACACCAGACACATTTGTACAAAAGCAAACATCCGTGGCATGAAGCATGAATTACTCATTGGGATATGCATGGAACAAATGCAAAGATAACTAGAGATTGTAACTGGGATACCAGTTACGTATGATTCCCCACCATCCATAAATAATTTATGGCATATATCTGGTGAAAAGACCCAATTACTGTAAAATTTTGTTGCCAATTTCATTACTGTGTCGCCAAAAAGGATACTTTTTGACACATACAACATTTGACGTAATACACTAGTCGAATCGGGTACCTGCATGTGCAGGTAGTCTTACATCAAAGTTACGGCCCTTCATATATGAATTACAAAATTGAATAAAACAATAAATGAACAAGAGATGTTGTTGTTTAGTTAATAATCAACAGGTAAATTTTGTGATTTTCGCGTCACATGCGTTTTTAATGTTGTGTATATATTTCTTGATGAACGGTTACATTCTAAAGGCAGTTGTGTTTGAAATGCATCTGTACAGCGCCGACCTGGTAAACTAAAAAAATCCTACCTTGATTACTTTTTTAGATTTCTTTGAAAGTTAACGTAGATTTAAATTAAAGTTTTCGGTTGAGAAAAATCGTACATTGGAAGGCCTTCTCGGCATAGGAAGTGACGTTTTTAATGAATTCCATTGAATAAGAAAACTCGTAGAACCCCTCTCAGGCCTCTGATTCGGCGTCGCCGCGTGTTACAATGAATAAACACGTATTGGAGGGATTGCGCTGGGCATCGCCAACGTCGCCAATTGCAATTTTTTCTTTAACTGGCGACAAAAAAACGACGCTTTGCGATTTTTCTGGCCACAAGTTTTCAAAGTTCACCGGTATCTTGGTCACCAGTAATTAACAGGTGATAACACATTGAAGCCAGTGACGTTTCGGCGAGTGTCACTGAATAAACACAGTAATTAACGACTGGTCTTAAAGAATGAGTTGATTAAGATCGTTGTCTTAGGTGTGAATGTAAGACCTTCTAATTATGGGCAGGTAGATCCAGGTAATATAGGAGCGTGTCGACATTGCATGAGGATATACCCAGGTGCCCTCCCGATGTCGTCAGACAGTATAAACACCGATGGACTCGGGATTATTGTAAAATCCAAAATAAAATATAATAAAAGTTACCCTTTGTGATGTTTATTTAATTTTTTTTAAAAAGTTTATTGATTAATAATCGGATTCAATGCGCAATACACATCGTATTTTAATTTCGCGACTTATATCGGTTATTCCTATATGTTTGAGGTTCATGATCATAACGATATATCTACTTAGTCAAAAAAGATGGATTTTTGTAACCCTAGTTAAGAATATTTCGTTCGGTCAAGAATATTCCTCATTTTTCGTATATATATATATATATATATATATATATATATATATATATATATATATATATATATATATAATATTTTCACTGAAAGTTTTACAACTTATGAGCGAATATACAAAAAGTACAATATTTTGGCAATGTTCATGGAAATGGTACATTAAATTGAAATGTTTACAACAAATAATTATCCTATAATTTACAAAATGGTAGTTATAATAACTTAATTTTATTTACAATTTTTGCCTTAATTTTACGAGTATGATTTCGGGAAAAATAAATATTGGTGCCTCATAGATCGTGATCACGACTAAGGGAACAAAATAGTTTTTCAAAAAATGTTCTAAATTTCATTTCAAATTTTAATATAATTCTTATCTTATGCATCACTATAGCGTCAATTTTCCAATATATTTCAACACACTATATAAAGTCCGGTTAAAGGGTAAAAACGACATACCGGTCATTAGGAAAGTGTCAGTCAGTAAAGGAGAAATTTCATTGGTGTTAACTTAAAAAGTGGGCAGTCTTCTACTTCCACAGTCAGTGATTAACAGAATACCCCGAAGCCATTTCGACACGCTTAACCTTCTTCGATCTATCAAGGCAAATTGTAGACACCATTCAGCTCATTGTGTAAGGTTTTAATAACAGGCGTTTGACGTGACAAGCTGTGGTTTTAAAAATCGCGAAGTTTTTGATGGTCACTAATCGGATTAACTCATAGGTGAAAGCATTTGCTTGGTATGATTAAAGTGTCGTAACCAGCTTATGTCCATTCGGAATTAGTTTCACCGGGTATTTAACTACGTATTCAATTAGGCAATGTACACCCACCCACCCACCTTCAAGATAACGAAAATGAACACCTCTTGATTATCTACACAGGTAACAGATTATTGGTACCAAATTTCATCTAAATCCATCAAGCCGTTCCCGAGATATGCTGCAGCATATGGTCCTGACGGAATAATAATAATAATAGTAACTAGAGATTGTAACTGGGATACCAGTTACGTATGATTCCCCACCATCCATAAATAATTTATGGCATATATCTGGTGAAAAGACCCTAGCAGGGTTAACGCTGGGTTGGAAAAGTCTGTCGCCAAGCAAATCGCCAGTTGTAAAATTTTGTTGCCAATTTCATTACTGTGTCGCCAAAAAGTATACTTTTTGACACATACAACATTTGACGTAATACACTAGTCGAGTCGGGTACCTGCATGTGCAGGTAGTCTTACATCAAAGTTACGGCCTTTCATATATGAATTACAAGATTGAATAAAACAATAAATGAACGCCGACCTGGTAAACTAAAAAAAATCATACCTTGATTACTTTTTTTAGATTTCTTTGAAAGTTAAAGTAGATTTAAATTAAAGTTTTCGGTTGAGAAAAATCGTACATTGGAAGGCCTTCTCGGCATAGGAAGTGACGTTTTCAATGAATTTCATTGAATAAATTAACTCGTAGAACCCATCTCAGGCCTCTGATTCGGCGTCGCCGCGTGTTACAATGAATGGACACGTATGGGAGGGTTTGCGCTGGGCATCGCCAACGTCGCCAATTGTGATTTTTTTTCTTTAACTGGCGACAAAAAAAAAAACGGAGCTTTGTGATTTTTCTGGTCACAAGTTTTCAAAGTTCACCGGTATCTTGGTACCAGTAATTAACAGGTGATAACACATTGAAGCCAGTGACGGATCGGCGAGTGCCACTGAATAAACACAGTAATCAATGACTGGTCTTAAAGAATGAGTTGATTAAGATCGTTGTCTTAGGTGTGAATGTAAGACCTTCAAATTATGGGCAGGTAGATCTAGTTAATATAGGAGCGTATCGACACTGCATGAGGATATGTGCCCTCCCGATGTCGTCTGACAGTATAAACACCGATGGACTCGGAATTATTGTAAAATCCAAAATAAAATATAATAAAAAGTTATCCTTTGTGATGTTTATTTAATATTTTTTTAAAGTTTATTGATTAATAATCGTGATTCAATGCGCAATACACATCGTATTTTAATTTCGCGACTTATATCGGTTATTCCTATATGTTTGAGGTTCATGATCATAACGATATATCTACTCAGTCAAAATATATGAATTTTTGTAACATTTGGCAATGTTCATGGAAATGGTACATTGAATTGAAATGTTTACAACAAAATAATTATCCTATAATATATACAAAATGGTAGTTGTAATAACTTAATTTTATTTACAATTTTTGCCTTAATTTTACGAGTATGATTTCGGGAAAAATAAATATTGGTGCCTCATAGATCCTGATCACGACTAAGGGAACAAAATAGTTTTTTAAAAAATGTTCTAAATTTCATTTCAAATTTTAATATAATTATCATCTTATGCATCACCATAGCGTCAATTTTCCAATATATTTCAACATACTATATAAAGTCCGGTTAAAAGAAAAAACGACATACCGGTCATTAGAAAAGTGTCAGTCAGTAAAAGGAGAAATTTCATTGGTGTTAACTTAAAAAGTGGGCAGTCTTCTACTTCCACAGTCAGTGATTAACAGAATACACCGAAGCCATTTCGACACGCTTAACCTTCTTCAATCTATCAAGGCAAATTGTATACACCATTCAGCTCATTGTGTAAGGTTTTAATAACAGGCGTGTAACGTGACAAGCTGTGGTTTTAAAAATCGCCAAGTTTTTGATGGTCACTAATCGGATTAACACATAGGTGAAAGCATTTGCTTGGTATGATTAAAGTGTCGTGACCAGCTTATGTCCATTCAGAATTAGTTCCCCCGGGTATTTAACTACGTATTCAATTAAGCAATTTACACCCACCCACCCACCTTCAAGATAACGAAAATGAACACGTCTTTATTATCTACACAGACAACAGATTATTGGTACCAAATTTCATCTAAATCCATCAAGCCGTTCCCGAGATAATCTGCAGCATATGGTCCTGACGGAAAAATAATAATAATAAAAATAATAATAAAAATAAAAATAATAATAATAAGAAGAAACAGAACGAAAACAATATGATTCCCCACTTCGGTGGTGGGGAATCATAATAATAATAAAAATAAAAATAACTAGAGATTGTAACTGGGATACCAGTTACGTATGATTCCCCACCATCCATAAATAATTTATGGCATATATCTGGTGAAAAGACCCAATTGATGTAAAATTTTGTTGCCAATATCATTACTGTGTCGCCAAAAAGGATACTTTTTGACACATACAACATTTGACGTAATACACTAGTCGAGTCGGGTACCTGCATGTGCAGGTAGTCTTACATCAAAGTTACGGCCCTTCATATATGAATTACAAGATTGAATAAAACAATAAATGAACAAGTGATGTTGTTGTTTAGTTTTTAATCAACAGGTAAATTTTGTGATTTTTTGCGTCACATGCGTTTTTAATGTTGTGTATATATTGCCTTGATGAACGGTTACATTCTACAGGCAGTTGTGTTTGAAGTGCATCTGTACAGCGCCGACCTGGTAAACTAAAAAAATCCTACCTTGATTACTTTTTTAGATTTCTTTGAAAGTTAAAGTAGATTTAAATTAAAGTTTTCGGTTGAGAAAAATTGTACATTGGAAGGCCTTCTCGGCATTCAGGCATTGGAAGTGACGTTTTCAATGAATTTCATTGAATAAGAAAACTCATAGAACCCCTCTCGGGCCTCTGATTCGGCGTCGCCGTCGCCAATTGCGATTTTTTTCTTTAACTGGCGACAAAAAAACGGCGCTTTGCGATTTTTCTGGCCACAAGTTTTCAAAGTTCACCGGTATCTTGGTCACCAGTAATTAACAGGTGATAACACATTGAAGCCAGTGACGGATCGGCGAGTGTCACTGAATAAACACAGTAATTAACGACTGGTCTTAAAGAATGAGTTGATTAAGATCGTTGTCTTAGGTGTGAATGTAAGACCTTCTAATTATGGGCAGGTAGATCCAGGTAATATAGGAGCGTGTCGACATTGCATGTGGATATACCCAGGTGCCCTCCCGATGTCGTCAGACAGTATAAACTCCGATGGACTCGGGATTATTGTAAAATCGAAAATAAAATATAATAAAAGTTACCCTTTGTGATGTTTATTTAATTTTTTTTTAAAAGTTTATTGATTAATATCGTGATTCAATGCGCAATACACATCGTATTTTAATTTCGCGAGTTATATCGGTTATGCCTATATGTTTGAGGTTCATGATCATAACGATATATATACTCAGTCAAAATATATGAATTTTTGTAACCCTAGTTAAGAATATTTCGTTCGGTCAAGAATATTCCTCATTTTCCGTATATATATATATATATATATATATATATATATATATATATATATATATATATATATATATATATATTTACATCTTGCAATCTTCAGGTGAAGATTCACCTGAAGATTGCAAGATGTAAATGCATGAAAGTACTAGTGAATACACAATTATGAACTGTTCCTACCATTATAGTTTTTATTATTTTTTTATGTAATCTGTATACAACGTTAATTCTATTTGGATTTATATATATATATATATATATATATATATATATATATATATATATATATATATATATATATATATATTATGAGTGTATATACAATATAGTACAATATTTTGGCAATGTTCATGGAAATGGTACATTAAATTGAAATGTTTACAACAAAATAATTATCCTATAATATACAAAATGGTAGTTATAATAACTTAATTTTATTTACAATTTTTACCTTAATTTTACGAGTATGATTTCGGGAAAAATTAATATTGGTGCCTCATAGATCGTGATCACGACTAAGGGAACAAAATAGTTTTTCAAAAAATGTTCTAAATTTCATTTCAAATTTTAATATAATTCTTATCTTATGCATCACCATAGCGTCAATTTTCCAATATATTTCAACACACTATATAAAGTCCGGTTAAAGGGTAAAAACGACATACCGGTCATTAGGAAAGTGTCAGTCAGTAAAGGTGAAATTTCATCGGTGTTAACTTAAAAAGTTGGCAGTCTTCTACTTCCACAGTCAGTGATTAACAGAATACCCCGAAGCCATTTCGACACGCTTAACCTTCTTCGATCTATCAAGGCAAATTGTAGACACCATTCAGCTCATTGGGTAAGGTTTTAATAACAGGCGTTTGACGTGACAAGCTGTGGTTTTAAAAATCGCGAAGTTTTTGATGGTCACTAATCGGATTAACTCATAGGTGAAAGCATTTGCTTGGTATGATTAAAGTGTCGTAACCAGCTTATGTCCATTCAGAATTAGTTTCCCCGGGTATTTAACTACGTATTCAATTAAGCAATGTACACCCACCCACCCACCTTCAAGATAACGAAAATGAACACGTCTTGATTATCTACACAGACAACAGATTATTGGTACCAAATTTCATCTAAATCCATCAAGCCGTTCCCGAGATGTGCTATAGCATATGGTCCTGACGGAATAATAATAATAATAAAAATAAAAATAATAACTAGAGATTGTAACTGGGATACCAGTTAGGTATGATTCCCCACCATCCATAAATAATTTATGGGATATATCTGGTGAAAAGACCCTAGCAGGGTTAGCGCTGGGTTGGAAAAATCTGTCGCCAAGCAAATCGCCAGTTGTAAAATTTTGTTGCCAATTTCATTACTGTGTCGCCAAAAAGGATACTTTTTGACACATACAACATTTGACGTAATACACTAGTCGAGTCGGGTACCTGCATGTGCAGGTAGTCTTACATCGAAGTTACGGCCTTTCATATATGAATTACAAGATTGAATAAAACAATAAATGAACAAGAGATGTTGTTGTTTAGTTATTAATCAACAGGTAAATTTTGATTTTCGCGTCACATGCGTTTTTAATGTTGTGTATACATTGCCTTGATGAACGGTTACATTCTAAAGGCAGTTGTGTTTGAAGTACATTTGTACAGCGCCGACCTGGTAAACTAAAAAAAATCATACCTTGATTACTTTTTTTAGATTTCTTTGAAAGTTAAAGTAGATTTAAATTAAAGTTTTCGGTTGAGAAAAATCGTACATTGGAAGGCCTTCTCGGCATAGGAAGTGACGTTTTCAATGAATTTCATTGAATAAAATAACTCGTAGAACCCCTCTCAGGCCTCTGATTCGGCGTCGCCGCGTGTTACAATGAATGAACACGTATGGGAGGGTTTGCGCTGGGCATCGCCAACGTCTTCAATTGTGATTTTTTTTTTCTTTAACTGGCGACAAAAAAAAAAAAAAACGGCGCTTTGCGATTTTTCTGGTCACAAGTTTTCAAAGTTCACCGGTATCTTGGAACCAGTAATTAACAGGCGATAACACATTGAAGCCAGTGACGGATCGGCGAGTGCCACTGAATAAACACAGTAATCAATGACTGGTCTTAAAGAATGAGTTGATTAAGATCGTTGTCCTAGGTGTGAATGTAAGACCTTCAAATTATGGGCAGGTAGATCTAGTTAATATAGGAGCGTATCGACACTGCATGAGGATATGTGCCCTCCCGATGTCGTCTGACAGTATATTATTGTAAAATTCAAAATAAAATATAATAAAAAGTTATCCTTTGTGATGTTTATTTAATATTTTTTAAAAGTTTATTGATTAATAATCGTGATTCAATGCGCAATACACATCGTATTTTAATTTCGCGACTTATATCGGTTATTCCTATATGTTTAAGGTTTATGATCATAACGATATATCTACTCAGTCAAAATATATGAATTTTTGTAACATTTGGCAATGTTCATGGAAATGGTACATTGAATTGAAATGTTTACAACAAAATAATTATCCTATAATATATACAAAATGGTAGTTGTAATAACTTAATTTTATTTACAATTTTTGCCTTAATTTTACGAGTATGATTTCGGGAAAAATAAATATTGGTGCCTCATAGATCCTGATCACGACTAAGGGAACAAAATAGTTTTTTAAAAAATGTTCTAAATTTCATTTCAAATTTTAATATAATTATCATCTTATGCATCACCATAGCGTCAATTTTCCAATATATTTCAACACACTATATAAAGTCCGGTTAAAGGAAAAAACGACATACCGGTCATTAGAAAAGTGTCAGTCAGTAAAAGGAGAAATTTCATTGGTGTTAACTTAAAAATGGACAGTCTTCTACTTCCACAGTCAGTGATTAACAGAATACCCCGAAGCCATTCCTACACGCTTAACCTTCTTCGATCTATCAAGGCAAATTGTATACACCATTCACCTCATTGTGTAAGGTTTTAATAACAGGCGTGTGACGTGACAAGCTGTGGTTTTAAAAATCGCCAAGTTTTTGATGGTCACTAATCGGATTAACACATAGGTGAAAGCATTTGCTTGGTATGATTAAAGTGTCGTGACCAGCTTATGTCCATTCAGAATTAGTTCCCCCGGGTATTTAACTACGTATTCAATTAAGCAATTTACACCCACCCACCCACCTTCAAGATAACGAAAATGAACACGTCTTGATTATCTACACAGACAACAGATTATTGGTACCAAATTTCATCTAAATCCATCAAGCCGTTCCCGAGATAATCTGCAGCATATGGTCCTGACGGAAAAATAATAATAATAAAAATAATAATAAAAAGAAAAATAATAATAAGAAGAAGAAACAGAACGAAAACAATATGATTCCCCACCTTCGGTGGTGGGAATCATAATAATAATAATAAGAAGAAACAGAACGAAAACAATATGATTCCCCACCTTCGGTGGTGGGGAATCATAAAATGTCTTCGTTTTATTATTCATATGTAACAAACTGATATCAAGTTAGCAGGACAATAAACTATTAGCACCATTCCAAATTTGATTCCATCTGAAAGACGTTCTTCTAGCTATACTTCTTTTTTCTGAACAAGTCCACATCATCTGATACCATTTTGACATTGTATTAAGTGCCCGTCTTTAGTCGTGATTTTTATAGTTATCTTGCCTAGTTTCATTTTGGTTCATGTACTGTTGTGTCATGTTCCAGGATAATCTGGTTATTGCAAATTGCGTGTTGTTTAGCTATTAAATTTCTAAATTTAATTATTTCAAAAGCACAGACGTTATTTGTGCTTTCAGACGCATACACGCCGTAAAAATAAATTATAAATGAATATAACATATATTGTGATTTTTTGCAGTATCATTCCGTAAATGTGATTGGTTGGTAAGAAACTTTGAGAGATATCAATACGTCGCCTTTTAAAACTAATTACTTCGTGAGAGTAATAAGATCCTAGAACTGTTTCATTTGCATGTTTTACTAAAATCTAATTTTTGTGACCGAGTAAATTGGAAATTATTTGGCTTATTTCCCGTGAGTTTGAAATTGCAGACAACGTTTGTAAACATTCTATCAGAGAATCTTCTTCTTGCCATTCTAACCCTTTTGTCACCATATGCAGCGATTGTTTTATCGTGATCTCTACTTTGTAGAATTTCATTTCAGAATGCAATTTTATAATTGAAACCTTATCAGATATAGAGTAAAATGAAGTAATGGATTGTCTTGATTTCTTCACTTCGATACCGAGGTATAATGTTTCTGATGTTGTTGAGAAAATAGGGACAGACCTAGGAAACCACGACATTTGGCCTGCGAACTGTCAGGCTTTCTTACATAATGATCCTAATTATGTGTCGTTCAAAGGTTTTCATTTTTTGACAAATCTTACACCACATTTGCTAACTAACAAATTTTAATGAATCCCTAGCCGATGGGGTTGGCGTTCCGACTGTCTGTTTTGAGGTGATTCGAACCTATGCAATGAAAGACGCTATGATCCGTAAGATTTTGTTTCAGACTAATCGTCGCCAATCGAGACCAGCTGACCAGGTTGTTACGCAGTAAACTTTAGGATGCAGTTTCTATAAATGTCCATTATGTATAAATGTTGTATATCAAATGAGAGAGAACTTAGAAGCGCCACAAAATATATGTGGTTTCCCCATACACTACCTCCGCTGTACGCATTGCATCGGCGCTTTTAAGTTGGTGCGATTTTGAACACTGTTTTTGGGGAAACAGATATCATGATGACTGATATACAAATGTTGTTTGAAGATGTTATCATAGGCTAATTAAATGTATATGTATATGTCCAACAAACCTGTTCGTGATAAGGGTTGGAAAACAATGTATAAACGTACAGTTTGACAAAACCCTGTTTAAAAACTTTATAACAATATTTCTATCACAATATTTTCATGTGCTACTTTTGTATGAAATATTACAGGAAATAATACATTCAAAAGTAGCACATGACAATATTGTTGATAAGTATGATATGTCTGTATCCAAAATTATCCTGGATGTCTTTGACGTTCCATAGTTCCATGTTCCTTCCATTCTCAATTTTGATTACGGCGAATGTAGCTAACTAAACAGGAGCTGCTTACCATTTCGGAGCATCCGACCTCACTTCCCTGGTGGAAATTCACGTGTTTATTTGTCAGTTTCAAAAAGATTTCTTTGATTTTTTTTCGATTGCGATTTGAACATGAACTTGTTTGTGTTTATCTTTTATTATAAAATAGACCGCTTAAAAATTAATTGTATTTTTATTTATACCACAGGTTAAAATAAATTCTGTTAACAACTTAAATAACAAAATATCACAATTCAGAATATAAAAGATTAGGATATATATTTATAATGTAATAAAAGGTTAATTTCATTCATGATTTTTTTATCATGTCGTTGAATTTACAATTTTCTGAACATATTACAACTATTCACCATTAAAATATATCTTCTAATATATAAATGCCATCTTCGTTGCTTTAAAACATCAACATTTTGTATATCTGTATTTATAAAGATATTATTCCGAACAATCAACAGACTAAATCATCACGTTTAGATTTTCCACTTAGGTTTTTCTGTGTCTGTTGGTGGCGACATTCTCGGTTTTACCGGCTGTGGGGGCAAAGAGCTGAAGTATGGCGAAGTTTTAAGGTATTTGACTATTTGTCTATGTTCATTGTTTGCGTTTGTGTAACCATACGGTGAATGAGCAGGTCCGCCAAATACACTTTTAACTTTAACTCTTTTTGTTCTTTTTCTTGTTCTGATTTTTATTGTTTTGTATTCACCACTCTGTGGTTCTTCTTCAATATCATCTTCAAAATCTGAGTAATCTTTTTCTTTTTCTGAATGTTTATCATCAGAGTCGCTGTCGTGTGCATGTCTATATCCGGTTGCTGATGTTTGTTGGGAGGAAGCAATTGATTGTATGTCTTCATCCGGTATATAATCACTACTAACAAGAACCATTTTGTTGTCTTTTGGCGAAACCTCGTATAATTGTACCTTTGCTTTCAACACGGTACCATCAGACTTGCTTCGTTTTAATGGCGGACGGCGAAATTTGAAAACAGTCCCGCGTTTCTTAGTATTTTTGTTTTCTTCTGCGTCGTCGTCTTCTGGGATAACTACTAGTGTTTCGTCTTCCTTCAAACTAGTTTTTGAACCCCTTTCATTCTCTTTTGTTGTCGTTTCCTGTTGCTTTTCGTTTGATGCCGTTTGCTGTTTTTCACCAGTAGACTGTTCCGGATGTACCTGCGCATATAAACTTTCATCAGGTTCGTCAGTATTTGACTCTGCCGGTGCAGCCTTTACGTCATCCTGCTGTAAAACAACAACAGTTTCCTTTTCTTTTTCTTCATGTTGTTCAGTAATATCTAGTAGAGTAACAGATTTGAAAGTTTGAGAGCCTTGTTTCGTTTCTTCGCTATTCTCATTTGTGTCTTTCGAGTCTTTTTGTGTTTCTTGATTCTGCTGGTTATTTGTGTTATCGCTGCTTTGTGCTTGCTCGGAATTGTCTCTTTGTGTCCTTTGCTCAGAATTGTCTGGGTTTTCGTCATTATGTGGTTTAGCACTTTCTTCTTCTCTCTGTTCAAGAATTTCATCATTTTCGTTATATTCTTGTAAAACTTCCACTTCTTGATTTTCTTCAACATTGTCGTGGCGATCGTCTTCCTCGTCGCTATCTTTACAGCAACAATAACAACACATGCAACACGTTTTCTTTTTTCCTCTTTCCGAACGCGCTGAACTTCTTGCTCTTTCACTTCGTATATCTTCGTCATCCTCCGCTATGGCTGTCGATGGCCCTGCTTCATTTCGTCCCGACGCTCTACTCCTTGCACGTTGTTCGGAGGCTGTGTCATCGGTATCACGCAATAAGGATGCTCTAGACTTGTGTGTGAGCACTCCGGTTTCGTGGTGCGATCCATTGTGAAGTACTTGGTCCAGCTCCACCAGATTCTATATCATCCTTTGATGTTTTTGTACACAAAAGGTACACCAGCATAATAAAGGCAACAATAACTGCCAAAACAGACGCTGCCAGACAAAGGGCAAAGGCGAAATGAACAGTTCCAACACCCGTTCCAACATTTGAAGAATAGATTGCGGCACCGACCAATATGAATATACCTGAAAATATACAAGATCAAACAATCGATTAACTTAATATTAATTGTTCCGCCCGTTATTTTTAGTTTCGCATGTCTGTCATATTCTGAATTCAAATAATCGTTTCTTGTGTTAATTTCAGAATAATAGAAGAACCGCATTTGTGTATTTAAAATCGAAGAATCGAAAGTCTGAAGAGACTGTAATAAATTTAAAAAGCTTAAACGTATATTTGCAAAAACGTTCAATAGAACAAATAGAATATTTGAATTTAGATTTTGTAATTTATTAACAAATAGCAATTTTAAAAAAATAAAAAACTTTTTGGAAATTCTGTTCGAACATTGAATGTAACAATGGAATTGTATTTAGCCTTGTAATCAAGACCATTTCAGCTGAAAATGCATTAACTACCGCTAGAATTTTGAGACAATCATAATAAAGGGCGTAGAAACCGGCAATACAAAATCCTGGGATAAACACTTAATGAGACGTACGACTGTTTAACTTCCCGCCATGGAAGGGTACCCAACAAAATAAAAAACAGGTCCCATTAACTAAAAATTAAACATGTCCAATTTACTTACCTGCTATAAACAGAATTACTGCTATGATCACATATAAAACTCTGTTTCCTCTAAGTACAAAAATATGGATGAAAAATCCTATGATGACAATACAGAGTAATATAAGTCCTACAAGTTCCAATGCTAAAGCCGCCTCTAACCATCCTGTAAAATATAAATTAGAGACCTGAGGATATTTTTATCACTGATTAAATAACATTTGCCATCTGGACCTCTTGTTCAAAGCTTCGTTGGTTAAACAACTACTGGTAGTTGGTTAGCGAAAATTTGTACCCTGTGTACGACGCAATAAATAAAAGTTGTTCACAACTGTTTGAACTGTTTGATTATAATTGTAATTTTCACTTACCATTTAGTTCAGCCAACGGAATTTTGAAAGAAACTGGGCCCTGGCAATTCTTTATTCAAAGACAACAGAAAAGTAAAACACGTAATTATGATGTCATGAGTCATGACCCATGAGTCAAATTATCGAAACTATTCTGACCAAAGCTATTGTAGTGACTTTTTTTATCTATATTTGACTCAATTATCAAAAACAAACATACTAATCCATGTCCGAATCGCAATCCAGAAGCAAAGTAAAAACTTTGGAACTGACTAGTCAGGTTAGACACGCGAACTTCAACAAGGGAAGTGAGGCCGGGTGTTCCGGAAGGGTGAGCACCTCCTGTTTAGCTAGCTACACCCACCACGTGTGTAATCAAAATTGTGTGGAAGGAACATGAAACTGTGGTTCATAAATATATCCAGGGTAATCCTGGACACAGATACATCAAACTTATCAAGAATACTGTGAAGACGGCCATAAAACGTATTAGGGCCTTGATAAGGCTTGCAATATCCTTGAGTCAACATTTTATTTGCAATAAATGACTAACCAGAAACTTTTTTGAGCAACCGCGGCACATTACCATACATATCCATTGGAAACAATGGATAAAAATGTACAGGCGTTGCCTTTCACATAATAATTTCTGGAATTCAGGTCTTTGCTAGTTGTACCAAGACTTTATGCATTTGGCAACAAGAAGCATTTTCCTAGTCAAAGATTTGTTACCGGACAAAACTTTATTGAAATTACATAGTAAAGTATAAGTTGTCATCGTGTATCCTTTTAAAAATTTCACCACGAAATAACGTTTTTGTCCATTTGAAAATGTACGCTCCAATAAAATATCAGCACCAAGTACATGTATATCAAACGATGGTATGTCAAATGCAAATTCCTTTCAAAATGATCCTATTTTTACATCATTGCAATTTCTTTCAAAATGATCCAAAATTTAGGCAATTGCAATGTCTTTTCAAAATGGTCAAAGTTTTTTGGCAATTGCAACTTTTTTCAAAATGACCCAAATGTTTAGGCAATTGCAACTTCTCAAAATCGTCATAAACATTAAGACAGTTGCAATTTCTTTCCAGATTGAGCCAAATGTTAGGCAATTGCATTGTCTTTGCAAACCGGTTCTAATTTTAATCTTGTCCCTCAAATACTGCGAGTTTTTTTTATTGTCTTTCAAGTGCAATGACGATTGCTGTATCAAAACAGCTCAAAATAATCTAAGCACCATGCTGTATTTATTATATATCTAGTAAGTGTAGGATACATTTAATTGGTCCATTAAAAAGAATCAAAAATAGAAAACAAATTCAGAAAGAATGACACGTGACCTTTAATACCGTTTGAGTTTCTGATAAAGGGTTCCAAAGATCGTATAAATACTTTTAACACCAAAATGTGATAATTACCTAATTATTTTAGTTGTAAAGCAATAAAATTGTGATGTTGTAAATAATAAATAACTACTGGACATTACTACATGCCTAGATAATAATTACCTTTGGGCTACTTGATTGATTAAATGGGTGGAAACAAGAACCAACATCATACATTATGCATTACACATCTTGGAATTTATCTGAGAACAAAGATAAAACTGACGTACTAGAGCAGATATAGATCATGTCCATATATATTTTATTTTATTTTGGTAACAGGATTTGGTGTTTTGCTCGTTTCTGTTACTCTGTTTACGTTACACTGAGATGTGGTAATTCCGAGTTCTAGCAGGTTAATTTATTCGACTTTGTTTTAACTGATTTTTCCCCGAAAATGATTCTGTAATGATGGTTTGGATTGTATCTTTGCACTACATGTATTTTAAGTTAATCTGATTTTCTTAATTAAATTATTTAGTTAATTTTATAATTTTTACTGTATTGACAAACTTTGACAAGATAAGCAATTATCCAAAATCAAACATCAGTTAAAGGTTCAATAGTGGAATAAAAACTATGTAGTAGAACAATTACCCACGAAGAACATTTGGACCCTGAATTTCATTTTTTCTAATTTAATACCTTTCGACAGAACAATTGCCATAATAGCAATATGTTATTTACCCTACTACAAACTATACCTACAGATGAAGTTCAAACCATAATATCCATTATAGACATTTTTATTTTCCAGTTTTTTATACTTTATTTTAGTATTATGTACTCATTTTAAAACTTAGCACATAGTTTCACTTTAAGCATTTCGTAAATTTTAGTTTGCCATCGCAAAAATAAAATGTTATATCGGAAGAAAGGTGGTAAAACAAAACACACGAAACGCATAATTTAGAAAGCACAGCAAGATGTACAAAATATAGAAAAGGGATCTGACAAATTACTAGTAGCTTAACATTTCACACACATACAAAATACTCAAAAAGTAATAGGTGTGGGTGTTAGGTCTCGTAATTGCTATAGGATATCTAGTGCTCAGGTGTAAAATACTGATGGAAAAAAGGAGATGGATAGACTTACCAGATTTGGATATATCCACACATTCTTCATAAGAATCCACATGTGTACAAGATTGCCATAGTCCCTGGTAATACCTAGTTCCAGATACTTCTCTATAAACCCAATATGGCGCAATAACCCCAATACACAATAGGAGAAGGGTTATCAACGTCAATGAAAGCGCAACTATTACTATAACTTGGGTTTCTGATAAATTTTGCATTTTCGAAATATACCAATGTAATTTGTTTTCAGGTAAATTTATATAACGATAATCTCAATTAGAACTAAGTGAGTGCTTCATTTTTCTGGTATCCTCTTAATGATTAAATCCAATGGCCAAAAATTGAAATCCTCTTCCGCTTCGAAAGTTTTCTTTTTGAAAAGGTTTGGTATTGAAACAAGTTAAATAGCGTTATTTTCACAGCTTTAGTATTTTTAAAACAAAATTGTCATTTGCACTTATTTCTCCGAATATCCTGCCTTCCGTTCCACCTGTTGTAGCGGTTACTGAACAAACCAATTTGAACATTAAAAACTCTATTTTCATTCATTGTTATTTTATATACCTATTGTTTAGCAACCTGAAACAAACAACAACCTAATACGTACATAGACACAGATTGCGTGATGAAGTTACCTGGTCTCTAAGATATTAAATTAGCATCTTCTGTTGCTTTAGTACCAAGTCTACGTACTAGTCTTAATTAATGATTTATACTTCGGCTTTTATCTTCTACATATATCAATACTCTTCTTCAAAAACTGCCGAGAAAATGGACATTACAGGTGCTTGTTTTTGATATCAAAATTAGTAGATTGTATCGGTTAACATCAAAAGTCAATTTGCACAGATATAGTTGGCTGAACTAAAAACTATCACCAGTTGCATCATTTCTAACTGTCGCAATTACATGTACTTTATTTAATTTGTGAATATATAAATAAAACAAAGCAATTTCTAAATTAGCTCTGGAAAAATCAATAGTTTTTCTCTTTTTCAACATTGTTCATGAATTATGTACTTTGGGAAGCTGAGTGTAGAAAGTTAACCCCATTAGCAGATTAGATGTTTTACCGTCCGGGTCCAAAACAGATTTGAAAATGGTGGTGTAATAATCTTTCATGAGAGCAAAAGTCTTAGACCTGTCACCACTGCAATTTCAGTCAGTACCTAACAATAGAAAATTATGGTGAATTTGTTGTTTTGCTAATTGAAATCTTATTAAATAAATCTCATGAACCAAACCAGAAAGGCAAATCAAACCTTAACCTAAACCAGGTCAATCATTGTCAATTGTTTATCCAAAAATCAAACGTAATCATGGTAATATGAAATGGAACTTGCTTGAATTTTTCTTTTATTATTGCGGAACACAAATCTGCAACAGTCACTATCCATCACACTTTTTTCAGAGTGGTGTTTTTTGCCTGAATCATCCTGTTGATCCCAATATCTTCAAAAACTTTTAATACTCTCTTTCTCCAAATGTGTAGGGACCTCCTTTTCCCGTGAGTTCCAATTGAATGCCCAACTAGAGATGGAATCCACTATTTTCTAAATACCCGTATATCCATCCCCACGCCTTCCGTTTTAGTTATTTTCTCTGATACACATTATTATATGTCAACTTCTGTTTTAGTCTTTGTATGCGAAAGTCTGGGTTTTCTGTTGTGAGCTTTATCTTAATCTGTTCCACAAAATATAATTGATATGGCATTTGGGTTTTGTTAATGACAGAACAGGCCTGTCTAAATTTAAACACCGAGTTAATGGAAAGGAGACGAAGTTCTGTTGTCTAATTGTGGATAGCTAGTGTCAAAAAAGAGACGAGAGATAGATAGCAGCTGCCGAACATCTGTCGAGCTGATGAGCTTACGATTAGACATTAGACAGTTAACTTAGTGTTAAACTTTCGACAGGCATGTACTGTATGCCACTAATATACCATCGAAAGCACAAATTAACAACAACAGACAATGTTAAGTGATAAGTGAGAATGAAAGAACTTTTTAGCACTGTACTGTATTTTTGATGCGATAACAAACTTAAAATTGAATACTCTGGATATTGATAAGTAAATGTAGTACCTTTCTTTTTCTGTTAAGCAAAGGCTACTCATGTCGTACATCAGTGCACAACTCAACATCGTGTTTGGGTTTTTTAGGTTTGCGCCGTCTAAATAAGTTTATATTTGAACAGTGCTGCCAATGTGTGTTATTGTGTGCTGCTAGTTTTAAGTTAGCGTATTTTGGATGATTTGGGCTTTACAAAGTGCGTGTTGTATTCTTATATTCAGTTCTCACTCTCTATATTTTATTCCTTAACCTTTTAATACTTCCTACCTCGAACGACTAGCGTTTTGATACTGGTTTTTGTAAAGGTGTTTACGTTAAACTAATTTAATTCAAATGTTATTGCCATATAGCTTGTGACACAGTGGTATCTAAATGATAAGAACTTAAGTGCTTTAACCATGTCACTGGATACCATTTTGTCACCACGCCAATGCTCCTTCAAGTCCCTATATAAAAACAGTGGCCTCAGCCTGCTTTGGTTTTGGATATTTTGTCAACCCCTTGAAAAAAATGTTTGAAATCACAATTTTGGCTCAAGCACTACTGATAAGAACTTGTATTCCAAAACGGCCATCTAGAATTGTAAAATTAACACTGCTATAATATGTTGTTATTGGCTATATTTCAACTATATAGAAATATCACCGGTTACTAATAAATAATGAAAACCACATGTTTGTTTTATGTCCTGCATAATATTTAATTTATAACTTCAAAAGCGACATAAATAAATGAAATAAGGTTAAAATCACAACCAAGGGAAATCATAAAATGTAAAATGTCATTGAACAAATATAATCTAACATTGTAATTAAAGTATGATTAATATTAGATTAATTTCACATTAACTTAAAACGGTAGAGCTATTATTGTAATTAATGAAACTCATCAGAACAATGTCCCTGAACAAACACAAAATAAAGTTGAAACTAATACATATAAAAACCTTCAATTAGAGAATTGGAAATTGTGTTTCGGAAGACTGAAAGTTATCAAATATCGTAAAGCATTAATATAATGCGGTTTGGTATGGCGTGTGGAATGCTGCAAAATTCATAAAATTGAAACATTTATTTTTAAAAGATTAAGTTTGTTCATGCGTTAAATTAATTGTTCTAAATATGCTATTAACATTTATTATTAACCCAAATATACGTGTCATTAAAGTTAATTATTTATTCGTGAATATAAACCAAATTATGTTAATGTTGTGTTTTTAATTGTTTAAATATCTCAAAATGTTGCATTGTGTCTTACTATTAATCTGGTGTTATTTTGCGGTAATATTTGTATTGAAATAAACACTTTTCACAAGTCATTGTAAGAACTCCATAAATTATGTATGATGTGTGTGATTTTTTGCACTGTGGATATACCTACCTTGCAATACTCGTGCTAAGATGTCTGATGGCTAAAATACAGCAAAGAACCTTGAAACTTTCACAGTGACTGGCTTGGTGAACATCGCAATAAATCTAGAAGTGCAAAAAGTTTTTTGCAGTTCTGTTTAATGGAAAATTCAACAAGTAATAAAATCAGTATTTACACTTAGTTAGGGTACACACTTTGTTTCCCTCTTGTTACATTAAATTATGTATGTTCTTGTTGGTTCTGGCTATTGTCGAGTCCATCTAGTTTCCAACAACATTTTACATAGTAAAACAACTGTTATGTGCGTATAAACTATCTCATGCTTAAATGAAGGTGAAATTGACATAAAATTCAGTATTAATTAGACAAAAAAATTATAGAACCAATTATATGAACGGGAAGTAGGACATAAGAACGATTATACAGAAACCATCAATGTATAATATAACGTGCTTTAAATTAATTAACATTTATACGTGTCTTTAGACATAACATCAATTAAAGTCTGAATGAATTATTAAAACCGGTCGAAAAACTTTCCTAGTATTGCTTAATATCCTCAATTCGAAGATGATAAATCAATTTAGTCCAGGGATGAAAATTAGCAGGGGCCCAGTAGCCATTGGCTCCTAAAAATTAGTTTGGGCCCCTAAATGTTTAACCATATTACCTATTTATTACTATTAAAATTTTTCTGAAGTGTGCTGGACCCCTGACTCAAATAAGTTAAGCTTCATTCATCCCTGTTAGTCAGTTTTACAGTATTAGCTATGAAACTGATCGGCCATCTGGTATTTTTTCAGAACCATCTTTTTTAATTTTAGCATTACAGTGTTTGGTTGAAAATATCGTCCTTACGAATATGTACTTTACTTAACTTTTAAGGACTACTGATTGTAGAGTAATGAGACTGGCAAGACCCGAGCCATCGGATATCATTTTGTCACTATCCAGTGGCTGTACAAAGTCACTCAATCGTTTTGGCAACGGTATGTGTTTAATTTGGTGTCATTTAAGGCCGATTGTATTCACCAAGCATAGGTTATATACATGTATGTGTTTCGTGATACCCAAACGTATCCGTTTCTGTTGTCTGTAAGTTGTAACGTTTAATTCTGGCTTCTCAGTTTACATCGAGAAAGAGCATCGACGTTATTGTCGGTACTCCTAAAGGGCAGTCTTAAACACCTCTACTGAATGGGTATGCACCGTGGAGCGAGTCTGGTAGATGGTTCCAATGGATGCACAGTGTCGTCCACAAAGAATGAATGTCTATACCCACACTGCGGTGTTTGGCTTTGTGGCACAAGTCCTCTAGAGTTATTGCATAACTTGGATTTCTATTATGTTTGATTATCGTTAAAAGTGTTTGATCTAATCACCAGTGTTTGCTGATTTGATTATATATATTTGACGTTCTATCTCTTAAAATCCTAAATTTTGGAGATTTATGTTTAGTTTTGCTCAAATGTTTTTTACAAAGTTTCATATGCAATTTTTTTCGTCTTCTTCAGTCATTTTTTGTATTTTTGTGATCCACTTCTCTTGTAACTTAAAAACAAAATTAGTTATAATGTGGCACGTGTGTGGTAGTTTTGTCGTATATAATACATTGTTGTTTTGTTCTAATATGCCAGTTGGTTATCTAGTTTTCTCCGCCGGGTAGTTATGATTTCCTTGGCGAAGTTTCACTCAGTTGGTTAAATATATTTTGGTCCTTTGGATATTTTTTCAACCCCTTCAAAAAAAATTGGTCTCACAAGTTTGGTCCATTTTAAGCACTACTGATGGAGAACGATCGTTAGTGCTGTAAAATTAACATTGATATGATATGTAATCATAAGTGTGCCATACTAATGATTGCAATGTTTGCCTTTGATTATAAATAGTGTAGTTAACACTTTTAGTAAACGAACATTTTATTTTATCTATAGAGGATTAAATAATCACGAACATTCAGAGAAAAAAGTTTGATAATTTAGGAGTAAGATAAGCAAGATATTCGTCTCAAGCTCAATGACACGTTAAGCTGATCATATGTTCAAACATTGTATCAGATAATGAACTTCTTTTTGTAATTCAAATTCGAAATTATTTTTCTCACTTATATTAAAATCTAATCTTAAGGCACGTAAAATGCTCAAATTTTAAATAAATTATACACTCCCAAAGCACCCAGTCTCATTGCAGTGTGAACAGGTACTTGCTAGATTTCGACCTCGTGAACTTTTAGTGTTGTGCAACCTTTCAAGGGAGATAATTCCAATAAAAAATGAAATCAATGCGCGGTATTAGTGTACACTTATTATGTTTATTTTCAATGTAAAATCTTAATATCCTGTTCTAAAATATAAATATACATGACATAAAAATGTAGACATATCAAGAAACCAGGGAAACACAAGGGACTTTAGTTTGCGAGTTTGTCAAGGTCGCTGTGACACGTCTTACTTCCGGTAACTATTTAACGTCAGGTCAGTGCGGGTTGTTTGAGTTGAGTCTGAAGCGTCGTCTGCACAGGTGAGTGTTTTTGTACGTTGTTTCTGATTCTTAATTAATTGTAATGTAAACTTATGTTATAACACCACATCTTCCATATGGAAATCAAATCCGATCACAATTTTTGGAGGTAGATCTAGTTCAGCTAAACATTTCTCGTGAACATTTCATAAATCCAGAAAGTGAAACTAACCGGCTGACACAAACATCAGAACACTGTCAACGTAAATATCTAAATGACGAGGCTGCAAAATATTTACCTCTGGCATATGGGAATAATTTGTTACATTTTGATTATGTTGTGCCGACTTCTTTCATCTTCATCCTTTGGTTTTTGATATTGTAAATAAAACGTGTGGGCGGGGTCACCGTTAGTCTGTTAGTTCCATACAAACACACGTGTCATATATTATCATTATTATTGCAGCGAGTTTGTTTATCTATCATATTGTAAATCTTCGTATTGTTTGCAAGTAGGTTAGTCTGTCCATCTATTATTAAACTTCAGATGAAATTGTAACTTGATCAATAAAAGTTATGAGACACTGTTAAAGTGCATGAGAGCCATGTATTAAGTTGGGGACTGATCTACTGTAAATTTGAGGGACTTTTTCATTAGTTGTGGTAAATATAACAGATTACTGTTTATTTGACAAATGTGCACATTATTATCTATTTTTAATGGCATCCAACCAGTTGTCAAAGGTAAACCAAATTATTTCTAGTGCTGTCATTGATAGATTGATATATCAATTTCTCGCATAAATGACAAGTTAATCTCACAGGATAAATGGTACAGTATTTTTTTCATGATACGAGGGATATCATAACATATTAGAGCTATTCCCCTGACAACTAGTTTCTATAATTTTTAATTTTATTTTATCATTATTATATGTTACAAAAGAATAATTTATGACCAATAAGTATACAAGAAAGAAAATGTTTTGTGTTGTTATTTATTGTTGCACAGATTCACTTTTCTGCTCTGAGCGACACCCTATTGATGAAGTTACAACATTACGACGATGATTACATCATATGTGTATTCATCTGCCAGCAAAATCTTTGCTTGGTTTTACATAGTCTTTGCTTGGTTTTACATAGTAGAAAATTCTGGTGCCTTTAGGCTACATTTAGAATCTAATGTGCTAGAAAAAATAATAATCAATTACTCCTTTCAGACCGAGATAAGGAAATTCCAACAAAAAATAAACTATGTTAATCACTTTACCGATATCAATTTATAAATATATTTTTCAGTTGATATATTGATATTCAAATTTTCATCAATGACAACTCTAATTATTTCCGTCTTCATTGGTCCTCTTTATTAATGATAAGGCGTTGGTGACAGCAGAAATGATTTGGGCTACCTGGAAATATTTATATATATATTCAGGATTGACATATGAAGTCAAAGGTATGTTTTCTATGCACTGTGGTTCTAGTGTTAGTTAGATCACACTAGGCTATTCCAATGTGGCCATGATTGTTGGTGAGTTATGCTTATATGCTTGCTTTCTACAAGCACATAGTTCAGTGACCCTATCGACTGAGGCACCATTGCTTGAGGTTGCTGTGTGAATTCATTATATTTAGACAAGTGACAAGTTGGGATCAGTGATGCTGTGAAATGCAGAGGTTTGCCAAAGGTCAAAATATGTGTCTTTGCTAGTATTCCAACCATATCCTTGAACCCGAGTCCAACATGCAACCAGTTTGATTGTGCAGCATGTAATTCAGTTACCGTTATTGAAACTGGATTTTAAAAAATAGGATATAAACATGACTTGCTTAAAATAATAAATTATTCTTTTTGTAGATCAAACCAGATTAGTGTTTAAAGAATACAAAAAAAATATGGATATAGGAAGCCTAAAGTCTAGACTAGCAAGTAATGGTCAGGAACATCTCTTAAAGTACTGGGATGATTTATCAAAGGAAGAAAAAGAGCAACTTTATAAAGAACTCAACAGTCTAGACTATGAGGAAATAAACAGAGACTTTAAGACAGCAATGCAAACATTACAGAGTGCATCTGAGAAGATAGATGATTTATTACAGCCCCTCCCAGCTGAAGTTTGTGGGAGTATAACTACATGTGATAAAAATACCTTAAAGAACTATCAAACACAGGGTAAGTCTGTATCCATTCATAGTCAGTGTTTTGAATAAATGAAATTGTTTTTTTAACCCTTTTATTTTTTTTTTTAAGTTTTAACCAACTGGTTTTGGAAAAGCTGTCTCCCAAAGTAGTCAAACAAATCTCTGGATGAAGGATGATTTATTGACATTAAATGTTTTGTTTGTCCTTTTAGAAATTTATATGGCAGATAAAGCCTGTGTATATTACCTTTGATAATAAACATGAACAAGTAAACTGCAGTCATACAGAGTGCAAGTCTCCCAAGAAAAAGCACTATTGTCTTGATGAGATTGAATTATTAAGGGTGTAATGATTCAACATAGTATTAGTTTCATCATAATAGAATTTGTGGTCAGATCATTCATTTCACATATCTGTTATCAATGTTTAGAATGAGGCTGAATTTTTAACATGCCCAAATCTCATCAAATTTTTTATATTTTCTCGAAGAACATATAAGAGAACATTATAGCATGACTGAAAAGTTAAAAATTCAACTGAAAAGTTACAGGTCTCAAATCTGTGAACTGGCCTAAATTTTGTAACCTATCTGGTAAATTTTGGTTCTGTATACCATTACACATGACTTCCAGAAACATCATAGATACTGTTGTTTTGATAAAAACCATTCCAATAAAATTCAAATCAGTAGTTTGGCAAAATGATGCTAATTGCTATACCACGTTTCTATAATATTAAATTTTGTTAAAATATTAATTTGTTTGATATTCTATAAAGTTTTTTTTTTGTGTCATTTGTTGTTTAAAGTTACGTTAAGTACCGGTACATTCCAATGAGGGACTTCTTTTTGATATATCACATTGACATGTATTGAATCATGAATGCCTTTGTGCATTGCATGCCTCTTGTTTATTAAAAAATAAATTATTTTTATCAAACACCTTAATCAATAGTACTAGGAAGTGCAGATAGCTTTGTGATAAATATAAAACTAAAAGATTACCCATATATACATATATTGGGGTATATATATCTCTTCCTGGTTTATTTATACATTTGTGTTTTAAAATTTACAGCATTAGTCAAGTTCCATTTGTCAGTGAGCGTTGGAAAAAAAAACAACTCTTTACAGGATTTTATTTGCTTAAAATTGCTACTGAATAAAGGTAGTTTCCCCTAGGGAAAAAATTACTAAAATTTCGCAATTTGTCCACTAAAATTCTCCAAAACAACAGTGATGCACTGAACAATTAAATCTAGTTGTCTTATCCACAAAATAGCAGATAGCTAGGTTTCCACAAAATTTGTGAAAATATAGTCCTTTTTAGCTCACCTGACCGAAGGTCATGTGAGCTTATGGCATAGCGAAGCGTGTGTATGTGCGTGCGTGCGTGCGTGTGTGCGTCGTTAACACCTATTTTCGACTTCTCCTCTGAAACTACTGGACAGTTTTTAATGAAACTTTGTCAGAAGTATATATGGGCCGGTGCAATTCAGATTTGTTCGTGGCGTTGCTATGGCTACCATAACTAGGTCAAAGTGACCTAGGGGTGCAAAAATCTTAAAAAATCTTCTCCGAAACCAATGATTGGAGAAAAAATCTGATGTGATATTTGGCTTCTCTAGGGTCTTAAGCCTATAGTTTGTTCATTTTGTAAAATTCGGATAAAAAATAGGTTACGCGTTTTTGCGTTTAATTTTGAAAAAAATCGTAAAATAGCTTCAAACTGTTATAACTTGACTATTTGACCAGATAATGACATGGGGTTTTCAGTTTTGACATCTTCTTGTTAGTATCTTCAAAATGAGGTCAAGGTCGATTGTAAAGGTCGTGACCTAATTTTTTTTACCTCTGATTATAATTATTATCTCGAAAACTATAAACTTTTTGTATAGGCATGTATATTAGAATGTTGTAGGTATTGATACAACGATCATTTTGATGTATAGAAAAAGGTCATGGGTTCAAAGGTCAAGGTCACAGATGCGAAACAATACCAAAATGGTTAATTATCTAAAAAACTATAAACATTTTGTATAGGCATGTATATTAGAATGTTGTAGGTATTGATACAACGATCATTTTGATGTATAGAAAAAGGTCATGGGTTCAAAGGTCAAGGTCACAGATGTGAAACAATACTGAAATGGTTAATTATCTCGAAAACTATAAACTTTTTGTATAGGCATGAATATTAGAATGTTGTAGGTATCGATGCAATGATCATTTTGATGTATAGAAAAAGGTCATGGGTTCAAAGGTCAAGGTCACAGATGCGAAACAAAACCAAAATGGTTAATTACATGTATCTCGAAAACTATAAATATTTTGTATAGGCATGTATATTAGAATGTTGTAGGTATTGATACACCGATCATTTTGATGTATAGAAAAAGGTCATGGGTTCAAAGGTCAAGGTCACAGATGCGAAACAATACCGAAATGGTTAATTATCTCGAAAACTATAATCTTTTTGTATAGGCTTGTATATTAGAATGTTGTAGGTATTGATACAACGATCATTTTGATGTATAGAGAAAGGTCATGGGTTCAAAGGTCAAGGTCACTGATGCAAAACAATACCAAAATGGTTAATTATCTCGAAAACTATAAACTTTTTGTATAGGCATGTATATTAGAATGTTGTAGGTATTGATACAATGGTTATCATGATGTAAAGAAAAAAGTCATTGGGGTTTAGTATTTATGTGTTCTTTAAATCTATCAGCTAGCCATTAGTTATCAGGTGAGCGTATACATGGGCCTCTTGTTAAAGTATTTTTCCACAAATTTACTAAAATAGGTTACTTTTTGAAAGAATTTCTCAGAAATTAGTAGCCAATGGCGATTTTGGCTACCAGGAATGGAAACATAGAGATAGTAGCACAATACAGTATCTTTGCAATGAAGATATTAGCTTTTGTCAGCATATCATAATGCAGTTTTTGAGATCTCAGAACTTTAATTTTCCCAAATTTAAAGACAGAAAGTAGTTTTCAAAAAATGTAACAAAACCACTGCTTTAAATTCTGGACTAGTAAATCAATATGGCACATATATTTGCTTACATTGTTTCATAATTGTACTTCTTAACATAAAAATGTTTTGCAAAATACCCAATCCATTGTGTTTCAAGACCTGAAAGTTTCAAAGTGAAACTGTATGTTTGGTATACTAGTAGTTACCAGAACATCTGAATTGAATTTTCAAATCGTATACAAATCCTGGCAAATAAGTAAAAATGGTGATGCCAGCATAACATTTTGGAACATGTCAACATTGCCATTATGTAATTTTTGCAGGAAACGTCAATTTGTAAACACAATTCCCTATCCAATTTAATGAGAATGTTTCATACAAATGTTATTGGGTATCGCTTACATGGTACATTGATGAAATCCATTATGTGATACCAAAAATTTGCAAAAGCACTAAATATGACAAGGCAAACAATTTTAGTCTCATTACCCTGGGAATCAAACACAAATCAGAATAAAAACTAAATAAAAATTGGATAAAATTTAGTCTTGAAAGTGTTGAGTGTTTGAAAAGTGTTAAGATGTTAAAACATAAAAAAGGCATAAAAATGTAATATTCTCAAATAATGTAGCTATTGATATATTTTTTCATTATAGTAATCAATAGATATGATCAGTTTTCACACACTCTTTTTATAACCTCTGTAACCACTCATGAGGTTTTCATATGACAAAAATGACTTGTACATATATTTAAGTTTTAAGATGTTTAAAGTGGCTTTATATTTAGATGTGCGGTATATATGCCAGGTATAAGTCTAAGTTTATCATGTTATATAACATTTGATGTAATGTTTGATAAATTGGCTTTATTTATATTGATTTAAGGGTCATCGTAAATATTTAAATTACCTATACATAAATTTTATCTAATGAGATAAATCTCTTCCGTATTTGATTAATTGTAAATTGTATACCTTAACATAAATTGAACTAAAAAAATATTAAAATAGAGATCTATCAGGGATTTTGTTTTATTATTTTGGAAAGGTTCATGATGAAATAGTGTTAAAATTGCAGAATTGACAAAATAAGATTAGAGAGAGACAGTAAATTGTATTAAAATAAAGTTTCATATACCAGGATTCATTGAAACTAATAAAAATACATAAAATACTTCTCTTATCCCATCTATCACCTCACACACATATGTACATGACCATCAATATATAGACATTTTTTCAAGAATTTCAACCTCTAAATTGTGTATCCATCATGTGAGATGACCCCCTTCCTGAAAAAAAAGTAATGAAAAAAATCTTATAGAGAGCACACAAAAATAAAAACTGAAATTTTATTCAGCATAATAGTGTGTACAAATGATTTTAGTTGATTCCAAAGTTCCCATGTATAATTGTAAGGAGGATTTATTACTTGAACTTTGTAATATGTACATTATATATATTTACATCTTCAAACAGTTTCAAGTGTAGGTGTAATGTGGACAGATCCTTTATTTGTTTACTTGTACATAAATCCTTTTGGCAAATAAAAGATCAAAACTTGAGGGGGATATTTTGGCCTGAAAATTATTTTTTAAAGCCCACAAGTAGTAACTAACCTAAGTATTTCTTAAAGAATGTTATACAGTTGTTACTGTTTAGTGTTATGCCTAGATTTCTTTCTTGCCTATGCTTGTTGTTACAGTTTTCACAGTAAACCCGTACTATCTAGCATCACAACATACCAGTACGGTAATTAAACTTAAAGGAGGGGTTGGTTTAAGAATCACCATGTTGGTATGTGTCTCTTCTTATAAACTATATTGCAGGTCATAACTTATTGCAGCTTTAGACAAAATCTTTACAGAAATGAGCTCTATGGTTCTTGGGTATGCCATGACTTTGGACAAACATCATATCATAAAGGTCAAAGTCATGGACTGACAAGTGTATGTTTATGGATTGTGTTTGGACCATAGTTCATTGATGCTTTTGAAGAATTTTTCATGAAATTTCACAAATGATTTCCATGGTCTAAGGCTATGTTTGGTACTGTAAACTGCTTTATATTACAATGTAGCGCAGACATGTCTTAGCGATTTTCCTCAATATAAGTGATTGGGGCATCTTTATTTTAGTGCACCAACTATTTGTTTGTACTCAGAGTCCCAGAGGTAAGTTTAGGATATTTTATTTTAGAAAGATCTGAGTGCCAAAAACTCTTAAAATAAAACTGCCGCTTAAGGTAAACTTCAGTTTACAGTATGTCAAAGGTAAAAGTCTCTGAAGTAGTAATGTGTGATAATCATGATTCCTGAACAAAGATCGTACATCATACATTAAAGGTCAAAGACACATAGGGTATTGAATAGTTTAGGTTGAAAGTGGAGTTGAGTAATGGCGTTTTATGCTCCAGATTCTTTTATATCAAGGTGGTCAGAGCTTGCTATGGTGGAAGAAACCAGAGGGCCAAGATAAAAATACTGACCTTCAGTAAGCAATATTAATTTTCTCATACTATAATCTTCCAGAGAAGATTCAAATATAGACAGAGAGAGAGGCACTGTGATCCATAAGCACATGCTTTAAATTTTGTGTTAGGAAGTTACAGTTACAGGGACATGGGTTGTACAAGTTTCTGAGAAAAAATCTAGTTTAAATTAAGACACCAAGTCAGAAAAACCTCAAATCATTGTCAAGAATTAATTAAACAGTTATTGCCCATATATTAGATTCTTCCTTTTTTTAAAAAAAATACAGTGTTTAATGACTTATAGCCTCAATAGGATATATACAAAAGTACAGTACATTTTGTACTTATAATGGTTATCCTGACCCTGCAGTATTTCAGCTTTAAGGATAAAATTGTTAACATTGCATTACAGTGCTCAGTCAATGCATGCCAGTTTTGCTAGGTGTTGTAGTATATAATGCCCACACTATCAGTATAAACTGGTAATATTATCATTGAAGGGTGTAATTTACTTGTCTATGTGTATCCTGTTCCTATTGTTTGTCTTCTTTAAAGTACTTTAAAAGGTATATCTAGTAGATTATTAATTACATCAAAACGGGTTTGACGGGCATAATAGTTTTGTTTTAAAGTTTCAAAATAAATTCTATGAATTATATAATTACTGGTACTGGAAGATTTATTGGGAAAAAAATGAAAGCAAAATTTTTAGATAAGTTTTGGAAAATTTAATTCATCTTGAAAATGAAACACACTGACTCAGATTACCGGGTAATATAGTTGCTTTTGCATTCTGAAAAATGTACTTTAGTCACTGTCAGCCCAACTAAGTTTTTTAATAAACCATCCATATCTCTATGAATAAATCCAAAGTTTATTTGACCACCTTACTGGCTCAGTAGTATTGTCCACCTTGAGAATGGGAGTTTGTGAGTTTGAACTTTGGCCATGTCATACAAAAGACTTATACATTTGAGATACTGTTTCCTCACCTGGTATTCGATATTAAGACGGCAGATTATGAACTGGTTCACCCAGTGACATTGTGACTGGAGAGTGGTATGATTGTCTGTGACATACTGACTCTGTGAATTAGCATCTTACAGTTGTTCTGAATGTGTGCTAGTACAACATAGACCATAAAACACCGGCATGTTCCTAGGACAATCCTTTAGAGATTAATAAAACTTGGTCTCATTGCAAATAACTTAAAAATTGCTTATGGGACCTTAAATAACAACTGCAATCCAAGTTTCATTCTTTTAAATGTTGGTTATAAATTTTAAGACCCTTTATATACCCATGTAGACAAGCAATCGGTGCTAGCAGTGAAAAACATGATGAGGTTTAACAGTATTTTTGATTGTCAAATCACAACCAATTGATGCATTTACTCATATTGTGTTAAAACACATGAACACACACTTACTACAGAGACTCAGTGGGTCAGTGGTAGAGTGTCTGCCTAAAGAGTGTGAGGTCATGTGTTTGAACCTTGGCCAAACTCGCACATAAAACTTTAAAATTTGAGATATGTCTTCTTTGCTTGGTGTTCAGTGATTACAGACTGATACACTTATGTATACTAGCTCTGTGTGCTAATACCTTTAAATTGCCTTGAGTGTGCTTTAGTTATTTCAAGGCAGACAATAAAACACACTCCCACATCGCATGCAAACATGACCTTGATCTTAAAAGAGATAAATAAATTTGTTCTCATTGTGAATACCGATAGATAAAAAATTACTGATGTGAAGTTAACAACATTACAACCAACCAATTTACCACAGGTTGATTCTGTCTTTATAACATTGTTGACTGTGTTGTTGTCCATTTCAGGTTTAGAACAAATAGGAAACAGTAAAGTAGCTGTGCTCCTGCTGGCGGGAGGACAAGGTACTAGACTAGGTGTTCCATATCCAAAGGGAATGTACAATGTAGGTCTGGTCTCACAGAAAACACTGTATCAACTGCAGGCAGAAAGAATACTAAAACTACAACGCTTAGCAAAAGCACAGACAGGGAAAGAATGTGTTATACCATGGTTAGTAACTTTTACATGCACTTGAATAAACATAACTTGTAAATGCACATTTCACAATCCTTGTAGAACAACTGGAAGGAACTTAAGCTTATAATGATTTCAGACATTTAAATGTGAAAAACTTAGTTTGCTTTAAACAACAAATTGGTTTTGGTATAAAATGTTTTAGAAAGAAGTGTTACCACAAATCATATTACTATATAAATAGAAGTGTAGTTTTTATCGGTAGAAATGGGTATTTTTTTTAGCTTGTGGCTAACTTTATAATTCCTTTAAATATTGCATGACAGTTCTTGAGTTCTTGATAACAGTACCATTTAATGGTGAACATTTAATTCTCTGTAATTTATGAAATATGTATACAGTTTGTCTAGTATTTTCTATCCAGACATCTCCAGATGATTGCATGTTCCTCTCACTCTCTTATCAGCCTGTTTTGGTCTGAACAATATGGTCAAATTAGTATTTGTAATCCAGAATGTGTGTAACAATTTATCAACCAATTAAAAGCTTTTGTAGTTTTAAATATACAAGTACATCTTGAATTTGAAATTTCATTATTACATTTTCAGGTATATCATGACAAGTGAACACACAAAGCAGGCTACAGAAGAATTTTTCAAGTCACACAATCATTTTGGTTTACAGAAAGAGAATGTTGTACTGTTTGAGCAGAATTTACTCCCCTGCATTGGGTTTGATGGCAAAATTATCCTAGGAAACAAAAATAAAGTTGCTCTGGCTCCAGGTTTGTGTGCTGCAGTACATGAATTATTTTACATAAACACAGATTGAGAATCAATACCAGTCTTAGAAATAACTCAGTCCTTGTCTGATATTTTCAACATTTTCTTTTGTGGTATATAGGAGACTATTGAAAAAAAAGTCTGTCTTTCTCAAAAGGTACCAGTCTGCAACTGGCTGTTATTGCCTAAAGAGATCTTAACAATCCTACAATCTTAATATGATATTTTTTGTCGGTCAATGTTGTTTTTTATTCAGCATTTGTGTTGACTTTGTTAGTAAGACTGTCTCATTAGAAATAAGGTTCCTCAGTGGCCAAGTGGTCTATACACCATTGCCTCTCACCACCTAGGTTGGAACCCCAATCGGAACAGATCTAGTGGGAGAAAATTTGTCAGTTTGTTTGCTGAAGGTTAGTGGCACTCCAGTTTCCCCTCCACTATCCCTGAACTGAAGGCCTCGAAATAAGAGAAAGAATCTTTACTGGGGTGTTAAACTTCACTCCACTCATTAGAAATAATTTGTATCGGTTACCAATTATTTAATTTCAGTTGAACTTTGATTGTGATTGTTCTATCCTGCTTTTCAGATAGTGATGGTATTTTATACATCTAGCATGAAGAAGTCTTAATTATTAGATTGTTTTATCCTTATTTTCAGATGGTAATGGTGGTTTATACAGAGCATTAAGAAGTTCTAAAGTATTAGATGATTTACAGAAGAGATCTATACAGTATATCCATGTTTATTGTGTAGATAACATACTGGTCAAAATGGCTGATCCTGTCTTCATAGGCTTCTGTATGAGCAAAGGAGCTAACTGTGGAGCAAAGGTATTGTTTCACACAAATGCTGGCACTTTGTTAATGTTAAATATTCAGTTCTCTATGCTTTGGCATGAGAGAATTTTCTTTTAGCATAGAACAGAACCACTGGGTTGAAATATTGGCAAACTACTGTAATAGATGTGGTTCTTGCATTAGCACTAGAATTGCTGTTATTAGCAGCAGCATTGGTGAACTTAGTAAACAGTGGGGTAATAAGTCTTCACAAAAAACTCAAATGTAGGTTATTCAAAGAATTAGATTTGTTTGTGATGAAAAGGCAAGTGATTCTTTTTCAAGACATTAAGGAATAATTGCCATTTTGATGCAAGACAGAATAGAATTTTCTCTGTTGTAGCTAGCTAAACAGAAGGTGATTATCCTTTCAAAGCACCTATCTTCACTTCCTTGGTGGAAAAGTTCATTTGTTTACTTAATTTGCCAGTTTTTGCTTTGGTTTTGATATTGTGATTTGGACATAGACAGAATGTTTGTTTTTGATTATCATGTATTTTCTGTATTTCATTGCAGGTTGTACAAAAAGCATTCCCAAAAGAACCTGTAGGTGTTGTATGTAAAGTCGAAGATAAATACCAGGTTGTAGAGTACAGTGAAATTACAGTGAAAACAGCAGAGTTATGTAATGATGACGGACGATTAACATTTAATGCTGGCAATATATGTAATCACTTCTTTACAATGGATTTTCTTAAAAAAGTTACTGAGTAAGTCAATTTGCAATATGTATGGGATTATTATCTGCATTATATGTAAATGTAAAATATTGAAAAACACAAGGAAAGATAGGGAAAAGTTATACAAATGATCATTAAGTCCCCACCCCCTAGGCCCCTACAAATGCTGACAGTGTCATTTGACAGAGATGGTCAATGCCTTGTAAAATAAAATGGAATGTAGCTGAGCTGGAATGCAGTAATTGATATTATTTTCATAAATGTTTTAGTGGCTGAATTATATAAAATTTAGTTTATAGTGAACACAAGACTTATATGTTAATTTTACAATCAGAATGAGGTAATCTGGAAATTTTCAGTAACATTGGTGTTTATGTTTTACATAAAGTTGTCAAGTTTTTCATACCATAAAAATTAAGGTGTGAAACATAAAATAAGGCTTAATTTGTGTTGGAATTTATTTTCAGACCAGCACAGGAAACTCAGTTAAAACACCATATAGCAAAGAAAAAAATTCCTCATGTTGGTGAAAATGGTGAAATCATTAAACCTACAACACCAAATGGAATCAAAATGGAAAAATTTGTCTTTGATGTCTTTCAGTTTGCCAGGTAGATATATGAAATTGAAATTAATTTCTGTGGGTTTGTATCAGAGTTATGAAGAGATGTTTATAAAACCTATGTTTTTATTTAAAATTGACCCCAAAGCTGTCACTAAAAGTTGCAATTTTGTTTAATCAGAACTTAAAAATCTTAGAATAAACAAAACTTAAAAATCTAAGGGCGCCTCCAAGGCCCAGTTTGTGCTTATGGATCAAAGGGTCTTTCACAGCCTGGGTTTGAATCCAATTCGAGACATATCTTAGTGTGAAATGCTTACTGAAAGGTTGATGGTTTTCTCTAGGCACTTTACATATCATTATGACAAACAACAAATCAAATAGCACATTATTGTAAATGTTGGTAAAGGGTTCCATTTTCTCAAAATTTATTCCCTTGTTTTGCTAGCAGAATACCTCACAATCATATTCATATAAAATGTAGAAAAAGGTGTACATACCAAGATATAATAACCCATCATATCATACCTGAAATTATAACATCATTATTTATTAGACAGTTTTGCTGAATGGGGGCTTTCCATTTTTCCTGCTAGTACACTGCAATATCCAATTATTTCAATTCTTTGCTGTGTCCTATCTATCAATAACATTGTTGGTTCCTTTTTCTAATTAAAGTTCAGAAGGACATGAATCAAAATAATTTATGTTCATATTAAAGCTTTCCATTGTACTGGGTCCTAATCAATTACAGTCCAACCTGCCTTAAAGGCCACCTCTATATAAGGGCCACCTGCTTATAAAGGCCAGTAAAATTGTATTCCAATTGTTCTTTATTCATATTATTTGAACCTGTATATAAAGGCCACCTGCCCATAAAGGCCACTTTTACTGGTTCCCTTGGGTGGCCTTTATAGACAGGTTTGACTGTATTGTAAAATTACAAATTTATATTAATGAAAGTACATTTACATTGAAATCTTTATGCTATCCGGTAAAGCAAAACAAAAAACAATGAAAAATTCATTTATAAATGTAAATTTTAGACAAACATTTGAAAGAAAAATCACAGTATAAAAATTCAAATCAAAAGGGTTACAAAACTCTTGGCTTTAAAGTTTTGAAAGAAATAAACAACAAAACAAAACAAAGAAACTATTACCATGCACCATGTCTCCTAATTTTTGATCATAGACATCTTTTTTCAACAATATGTTAGTATTTAAGAATATATTTATAAAACAAAATTAATTTTTGCAACAATCACTCCCCTATTACAATGAGGTTTGTAGATAGGATGCAACTTGCCATAATTGTTACCCAGTGGCCAGTACTATGACAATAGTTTTCTGATTCCCCAATATACTCAGAATTTTTCATTTCATTTATCCATTTATTTGTATTTGCTTACACTATACTGATCTTTGCAATATTTATTTGTAAATTTATAACTTTTTTGCACATGAAATATTAATCAAGATGTGAGGGATGTAAACATTTATGTTTTATAGCCAAGGATTTGGGATGTTTTTTCTGTTTTGAAAATTTAATATTGCTGTGGTGTACAGATGTTACGACAAAAAGCTTTTGCATGGTTTTTGTCATGTTGTTAACTGTTTCACTTTCTTCCTACGGTACAATATTTTTATTCATTTTGTTGTATTGAAAAAAAAATCCCAAAAATTGAACCCTTTTATAACATTTAATGGCATATTTACCACATACTTTTTTTCAAATGTGTTCAACTTGTAATTTTTCTTTCTAAAAGAAAAAGAAGAGATTAACATTAAAATATTTTAAAAGATTCTGCAAATAAGCTTCTAAAAATGAAGATTTCCTCAAAAAAAGGTCCAGGAATCAAGTCAGTATAATATTTTAAAACAGTTGATTTAATATAGAAATATGCAAGCATGCAATACTTTTGTCTGACATCTTTATTATTATGTTTTTTAAAATTGATTCATATTATTTAAAAATATTTACATATAATCAAGAATTCCAAAAAGATCACTATCTCAAACTTTTTTGGAGAAGCAAAAATCATGCGTATCAAATCTTGGTTGAACATGAATATATTCGATAAAAGCAACTAGATGTCTTTAGCCTAGCAGTAGTCAGGATAGCAATAAACCATAGGTATTTGTGACAGAAAATATCAAAATGCATAGTTTAAAGAGTGGATGTGAACTATATAAATGGGTAGCTTTTCACAATAATATTTGTATTTTGTATCAGAAGGGGCTTCAGTGGCAGAATGGTATAAATTGTGTGCTTATTGATCACACACTGACTCTCATTGCTTAGGTTAAAATACCACTAGGGAAAGATTATCAGATCACTTGATGAAGCTCATGGTTTTCTCCAGACACTCCATTTTCATCCACCATTCCTGAACTGGCCACATTGCTGTAAGTGAAAGAATCTTGACTGAGATGTAAAACTGCACTCCTTGTACCAAAGTTCTTACAGAAGGTGGATGGTCTCTCTCAAATCACAAACAGAAAGATGGCTTCAATATTACTTAAATATCTTATCAGGGATATGGGATGTCTTTTATTGTAGACAATGCTTTGGGTGAAAATTATTCCAGAATTATCTATAATGATATTTGGTTTGGTTAGATTGAGGGAAGGCACTTTTATTCAGTGCATGGTAGGCAGCTAAATTATTTTTAACCACAATTATTTAAAGATTTAAAGCTATGTTGTGTGGTAGTCCTACTAATCAGCCCACTTAACCCACATTTTAATGTTTGACTTGTTGAGGGTTTGTGGTCTGACAGCTTCCATTATTGAATTCTTGTAGAAAACAGAAACATGCATCAATATCTCCCAGTATTTCCTTCCCTCACTCTTGCTGGCAACATGGAACACTTCTTAAAACATTATTCTACTGGTCCATGCATAATTTTCTATTACATCCATTGATATATGTAAAATACATGGTTTTCTGATGTTTCTTCAGCTCTCTGTCACTTTTGCATCATGAAGACATTACTAATCTGCATTGAACAATCAGATACAAGTTGCATTTGGATGGTGAAACTAGCAGTTCAACTTTGGAAAGGACATGGCGATGATTATTTGCAGGCGCCGTTTTTGCCAGAAATTTCAATATTTCAATAATGGAAGCTGTTAGACCACAAACCCCCAACTAATCAAAAATTAAAATGTGGGTTTAGTGGGCTGATAAGTCAGACTAGTTGTGTGGTTTTTGGTTATAAGTAATGTCTATGGTCATCTGTCATCTGGATAATTCTGGAATAGTACTTTTAAGAATTATTATACATGTATTTTCTATTGTATTAAAATATATCACCGTTTTTATGTAGATAACAATATTGCTTTGCTTTTCTAATATATATATTTTTATTTTCCTTTCTTTTGTGTGCGTGTGGTGGTGTGCTTGTGGTTTTGCTTGCCGCATGTTTACTTTAATCTTTGTCTCTCTGCCTGAAAATAACCAATGCTCTACCTATATTGTAATTAATCATGTTCTGCTTTGCATGCCTACTTCAAACCTATTGCAATATATTGCATGTACCTTTAATATATGTACCTTTATTTTCTCTAATTTAAAATTAATGGCTCATTTCATATCTGCTTATTTTAACTAAATTGGTCTAATTTCTGTTTTCTTATGTATGGTATATACCATGTACTTCTTTTATTCTGTGCATTTTCACTTCATCTCTATATGTATTATTGCACATGTTGACCTTTTCCTTTCACTACATTTTACTTTTCATCACATTAACCATCCTTTTTGTTTATTCCCACTTGAATTGCATCCTTCTTCACATGTTTACCCTTTTTCTGTGTATCCAATTTACAATGTCCATTTTAATATCCTTTGTTATGACACTTTGCCTGAAACTCTTACCCTCCAACTTTATTTTGAAACACTCAATCCTGATTTGTGAATGGCAAACCCTATTTTGTAAATGACAACTCCTGTTTTGTGAATGACAAATCCTATTTTGTGAATGACAAATCCTGTTTTGTGAATGACATTTGTTTTATGTGTACTATGCATGTGGTTGTGTCCGTTGTTCTTGTGTAAATGTGACAGGAATTTTGCTGTATGGGAAGTGTTGCGGGAAGAAGAGTTCTCTCCCTTGAAGAATGCTAATACAGAGAGTAAAGATACACCGACAACTTGTAGAGAGATGTTATTTAGACTGCATCAGAAATACATACAACAAGCTGGTGGAAGTTTGTCAGATGTTCAAAAGTAAGTATATTGTATATTTAATACTCTGATGATTGTCTTGAAATTTGCAATTGACCTAGGTTTCCATCCTTGGTTACAAAATTATTCATCAACTTGGGGTTTCTGGTTTTGAAAATTAACAGTTTGAAAAGGGAAAATTTGCAATAGGTCTAGGTTTCCATCTTTGATAGCCGAAATAGTCATCAACTTGTGGTTTCTGGTTTCAAAAAATGTAACAAGGTCATTTTGTGGAAACCTAGATATGTAATTTTTGGACCGGAATGGTAATTTGATATGCTTGATCTTTTGTTTTTAGTTTACATGGTCAAAAGGTCATATAAGCTTTTGGCATGTAACACAATGTGTATTTGAGTGTGTGTTGTTAATACTACTCATTAACTAATTCTCAAAAACTACTTTTTGAAGATTTCAATGACTCTTCAATTTACTTGGTCAAAACTATATATTGCATTTCAATTTAGTCCATAGTAGTGACAGCTAGCCCCACAGTGAACAGAAAAAAAACTTCAGCTATGAAACCATTGATTTAATATAGGCAGAATTTCTTTCTCAAGGGTTTTAAGTCTATAGCTTGGTTTATGCTTTTGTTGAAATTTCATTGAAAAATATGTAAAGCGTTTTTGATGTATTTTTCAAAAAAATTGTAAAAATAGTTTTCAATTGGTATGATTTGACAACATAAATTGATAATCAGTTTTAATATTTCTTGAAACACCCTTTTGAATAAGTCCTGGTCTTGTTTTAATTTTGTGACTTTTGTTACTACTAGTATTTTATCTATTTTTGAGGATATTTCAATTCAGATATATGAATTTTGGATGTTATGAAGCAAAGTTTTTCAACATGAAGCCAAAGTGAAATGGCATGTCCTGATTTAAGCTCATTGGTCTCCTTGTTTAAACATAGTGATGGCATACTGTCTGGGTCTGTTGGTCTGTTCCACTGAAACTAATAGTTTATTTTAAGGTTTCAATTTCTGAATTTGTAACTGGATGTTGATTTCTTAAAATGTAACATGTCTCAGTAATTGAAAGAAAATGATATATTTTCACATTTTGTCTGAACAATTTGTCTGCTAGTAGATATAACTAATTTATGTATATGTATGATAAAACCTTTGAATCAACATTGTAAGTTTCAAATGATAGAAAACTTGGAGACATACAAATAGTATTTAACACTGAATGAATATGACAAGACGAGACGAAAATGGTGAATCATCTGAATATTATATGGAGCTTGCCACTCATCTGAAATAAATTATTGTTGACATTGCAATAGAGATGGATTAATGAAAATGCATTAATACAACTGAATGCATACCAAAAAAGTTTCAAAGTTTTACCGTCTAATTATTTCCAAATTTACTGTCTACAACATACGGATAAAAGAATTAGGTAAAAAGGCTAAAATTTTACAACAATTGGTTGAATTTCAGGAATGACAATTGTGTTGCATCCCCAGAAAAGAAAATAAGATTATCATCAAGGTATCAGTTGATATAATTTTATTTTTTTCTATGTTATGAAGCATGCAGGTTTGTTTGTTCTGTATATTATTCTTCCATGTCGGTGTTTTAGTTAGGAATGATAAAATTAGAATGTTGATGCTTGTCACCTACTAACTTGTATATATATATAAGCACCATTGTTTGTAGAATTTAGATCCATTGTATATAGATGAGTCTTGAGTTTTGTCATAAGCATTGTATTGTACATTGTACTACATGTATATAACCAGTGTACAAACTACATGTAATTAACAAAATTATTGTGGCTTGTAGTTCATTAAGGTTCAATTTTGTGGCTCACCTATTGTCATGACCAGGGTGTTTGCATCAGCATCTTTTTATGTTGAGTTTGTGTGACCACCTCTTTAATAGTGCCACTGATATACTACATGTACCATAGTAGAGTTTTTTTATTGTGACTAAAAGGAGGTCCTGTGTCTCTTAGCTTGCTAAAGACTCCTTTGTGAAGTTTGAACGCAGCACATGATACTCCAAAGACGATGCTGCAGTATCTAAAGATACATAGATAGATAGAAAAAGAGCAGGCCTCTACATGGGATGCTTTCTATTACCAGATTATAAACAACATAAGCGTACTAAGCAGAATAAGTTAAATTACATTTTTGTTCCAATTGGATTGTTCCTTGTAGATACAGATTGATAACCTATATTACAGATAAATGGTTTGGCCATGTATTTTTTATGAACTTTTGTATATTTTCACCCAAGACCTCTATGTTATATCTACGGATATGGCATGAAGGCAGGATATAAGTGAATAATTGGAAACATTGGCATGCACAATATCTGTTTAGTATCATTAAAAATTTTAAATCAAGATCAAATAATTCAATGGTCCAGAAAAAAGAAAATACCAAACACATTTGCATGAAAATTGGTGTTTGTAAATTATTTGGTATCAGAAGTCTTTGTTAAATATACCTTGTATGTTGATATTTATATAAAGCTTTTATGGACTAATACAAATTTATATATAACTGGTGTTGTGTTTTTGTATGCTTCACATTAGCTCTGTTTCTCTTGTTAAACTTATTTTAGAATTTTAGTTAAAATTTAGAATTATCCCAAGTGTTTGTCTTAGAAAGTGTGGTACTTTAACCTTTATACACAAAACATGTACAAAAAAACATATGTTGGAAGATTATATCAGCTTAGTTTTAGTTCGGAATTTTGTACACTGTACAAAATATTATATTGTCACTTTTCACTTTTTCTTTTGATTGTGAAATGATCTTAGCTTAATGCTTTCAATAACTAATTATTGCTATAAGCAAAAATAAAATAACCCTTAAGTTTATTAACCCTTCTCTGAATGTTCCTTCTCCTTTTCTCAAAAAGTTCTATTTTAAGTTTTAAAAGTACATGTTTATTCAGTCTTTAAAAGTTTTTTTAAAAAATATTTATAAATAACATACCTGGTATGCAAGGTGCTCTTTAAACACCGTAAATATAAAAAATGTAATTTGGGGTATACCAGATTTTGATAAATCAACATTGCATAAATGTATGTTATATTAATGCATTTGCTTTAAATAACAAGTTAATACTAGAGATGTTATTATGTATTGCTATTGCAATCATTGGCATGAAAAACTCGGTGATAACGATATCTGGAACAACAGATAAAATTGTTATGTCGCCCATATTTTGACATTTGGCACAGACAATTGGAAAAAGAGTTTTATTTTTCTTTCTAAATATGTACCAAAACCATGATAGTATTGCAATGATAGTCGTTTCCCCATGATATCATCCACAATATCATCTCTAGTTAATCAACACTATTACATCAACTTTTGAATATGACTGGTTTGTGGTAATTCATTATCATATATGTTTATAATAATGTATATACTTTTACTGTTTTTTGATAATTTATGGTATGGATTTTGTTTTCAGAAATATACTTGAAAGTTCATTCACAAGTTATTTCTTTTTTAGATCTATTGATAATGTGCATCTACAAATACTTGTATAGTTTTATTAAACTTATTTATTTTGTTTTTAGCAATCAAAATGTCAATGGCAGTGGAGACTGGTAAGAATTTTATAATATTTATTTTACATCAAAAGTAAGTAATTGCATAAAGTGATCAGATAGTCATGAAAAAGTACAAGTATATGTACAATACAGGCCTGAAAAGACAGCTCATCTCTGTCAATATCTTGACAACTTTTCAGCAGCTGCTATCTATCTCTAGACAGTTGTTTTAGTTATTAGCAGTCCAAATATTGGCCACTCAACAGCCATGGTTTGACTCCTTTTCATTATCTCAGTGTTAAAACTTTGACAGTTCTGTACTGGATATTACATTTTGACTAATATATCATCAGAATATATATTCAAAGAAACTCTTGTAACTTTCTTTATAATAACTTTTCATATTGCTAAAAGTTTTTGTTTTAGTATCAATGGTGTCTACATGGTAATTATTACTGTTCCATAATTTCATACTTTTATCATTACACTATATTTTTTCAGTGAAAAGGGGAATAACTCCTCCACAGCTATGCAATGTGAGATATCACCACTTGTGTCTTATGCAGGAGAGGTGGGTACAAAATAGTGCTTTTGGTTGTATATATAGGCAGTTACTTCAAATCCTTATATCAAAACAATTTTGCTTAAAATCAGCACAATTTTTGGAAAACTTTTTTTTACTGTAGACTGAATAGTATTCATAGGGAAGTTGATTCACTAGAGTCTATATTTTGAAGAACAAAAGTTATTGCAGAAAATATTTAACAGACAGTCATGATGACAAAATGTATATTTTGAAACCAATTGAAACCCAACTGTCCAAAATATACATGAATGTACATTACATAATACTGTGTGAACTACAGTAGTAGTATACAGTCCAACCTGCCTTAAAGGTCACCTCTATATAAGGTCCACCTGCTTATAAAGGCCAGTAGAATTGTATCCTAATTGTTCTTTATTCATATAATTTGAACCTGTATATAAAGGCCACCTGTCCATAAAGGCCACTTTTACTGGTTCCCTTTGGGTGTCCTTTATAGACAGGTATGACTGTATATAAATTATACATTGTACCATAGTATGTGATCGTATACCGGTAAAATTTTGCACTTTTGACATCATAAGATTTTTGGTGTGTGATAATATTTGACATATGATATAGATATTAGATTAATTTCTTTGATTTGTCAGCATAAATCAGGAACATTAATACTAATATACAGTAATTTTGTCTACTTTATATAAAGTATTCTATTTATGGGAAACTTATTGATTTTCTGGATTTAAGAAGAAACTGTGATTTTGTTTGCCAATAAAGGTGGTTTCCTCTGGGGAAAAACGACTGAAATTACCAATTTGCCCACAACAATTCACAAAACATCATTGATACAACAGCAAATTACATCTAGTTGTCCTTGCCCATAAATTTATGATTAATACTAATATAGAGCAATTTAGTTTATTTGATATAAAAGTAATGATATACATGTATATTGATATCTCAGTTTTCACACTAAAATTTGCAAAACATCGGTAATAGACCAGCAAATCACATCTAGTTCAAGTAGTTGACCTTGCCCACAAAATTTGAGATATCATCACAACATAACATCTTTATGATGAGGATTCATTGTCAGCATGTTATAATGCAATTATCAGTGGGTAGTTTTTCAAAATATCATTAAATGTAACAAAATCATTGAGAAAGACAGTTTTGAATGTTGATATGTTTTAGAGTTTCAGTGCAAATAATTATTTCTTAATTGTTTTCTAGGGTTTGGAGAGTCTTGTGGATGGTAAATGTTTTGTGCCTCCAGTACACATATCACAAGGGCCTACAGACAGTGAACCAACAATAAAACAAGGTGCCTGCTGATGATGGCATCATCAATTAGCAATCAAAAATTTACTGGAACTTCTAGAAATGTGACAAGAACCAAGTCAAGTGAATTAACCGACCGACATGCAGTTAAAATGACAGACTTTATTGTATCATGATCAGAAATAATATATATTTTTAAATGCTTTATTAATAATATGTGAGCATTTTAGAGGGATTAAAAAATTTATTGTGTACAACCTAGTAGATGGACTGGACAAGGTTTTTAATTTCGTAAAATTTTGAATTTAGAATTTTAGTTTACATATCTAATTCTTGAAATGTGCATGTATTTGATTAAATTTAGAGAAAAATTACCAACTGCACAATACACAAGTGGATAATTTATGAATTTGTTTTTAAATGTGATCATGACATAATTTAATAAAATATTTGCCCCATTTAAGTATGGACCATTTGGGACCTTTTTATATGAATAATTATTTAGTGCCATGCATCCTTAAACCATTTCTAAACACTCTAATGACATTTGTTTAATTGTCTTTACGTGTAATTTCTTTTACATTGAAATGCAATGTTCTCAGGAAAGCATTGTTCTCATAAAGATTGCTTTTGGATAGAAATATATTTTGACAATGTATCCTTGATGGAACACTAAATCTAGTTTTAATATGCTTGCTATGGAGCTTATTGTTTCTGATACATTGTTTTCTTGAGTGGCCGTTTGGTTTCAGATTTTTCTGTTTAATTCATTATAAATTCAACTTGTGATCATGGGTTTAGAGTGTCACTGTTTCATTAATTTTCTTTCTAAATACATAGAGTGTCATTTTTCCTGCAGATTATTGTTTTCATAATTACCAGTATAATTTGAGAATCATTGTCCTTCTTATGCAAATTGACCAATATATTTGTGTAAGTCTTGCATTTGGTGAAATTTTTTATAGTCAAAAGAAAGTGAAATTTTTTAGCTCATTTAGTTGAAGGAAAGTTAATTTTTTTAGTTCATTTAGTCAAAAGAAGATCAGTTTCTGGTTACTTTACATTTTGTGGTTAATCTGGGTACAGCATAGCCCTTTAGATATTTAAAATCTATTGTGATGGGACTGAAATCAAGTTCACTAAACAATGGTTTATGGTTTATTTAGAGTTTAGCTTCAAATGGGTTATAAATTATGCTTATAGATGTGTGACAGTTGTTAATTAATATATAACAGAGTTTATTTATTTATTATTTGTTTGTTAGAACTTGGAATGTATTTTATCCCTTGTTAGATGATGAATATATTTTGATTTTGTTATCCCTAATTATACATACATGTATATACCTATGGTAGTAAATTTTTAGCTTGTTTAATCTCATTTTAATATAATTATATGCATATTATATTTGCATTGATATAAAAACCTAAGGAAAGTGTTACCTGAGAAATGCATGCAAGTGCTGATTTGAAGTGGCAGGCTTTTATATGCACATTGTATAGGTCAACAAAACCAGAAGTTGAGATATATATGCACTAGGATAGGTATACTGTAGAATGATGTACTGTAATTAAACAGATAATTATGGTTCATAAATATTACTCCTATACAGTAATGCCTAATTAATTTAGTTCTGCAGATGTATCCTTTAGTTTTGTTGGTATGCTTACCAACTGAAATATAAGCATGCACCCATATGTATTGCATATATCAACATTATTTTTTTTTTTTTTTGCATCTCAAAGAAAGGTCCAATATTTTCAATTATTAAGTAGTTTTGTATTCACATGGTTATGCTGAAAATTTTGACTATAGTAAATTTTATCAGATTACTGGTAATTTTTCTGAGGCAGTTTTGAAAGATTGTTCTAAAAATTATCCAGAGATATTCTTAAAATCTAAAGAAATATTAAACATAGAATGGTGGAAAATTTAACTGGAAGAACATTTTTTAATTTGGAAATAATGAGCAATTGTTCAAAAATATTTATCTATATGAAATCTCAATATATTTATGAAACAAAACTATTGTAAAAATTTGTCATATAAAAAAACCCAAACTTTTATCTATCATATCAGCTAGAGATACAGATTTTGCAAAGTAAAGACTTAAAAGAAAATTATATGAAAGGATTCTTGTATTAATGAAACATTTTGCTCATATTTTCGCGCTCAAAAATTAAACTTCATCATAAAAACATATTTGCATGATTTTGTTGGTCTTTCTTATTGTATATGGTTAATCTATGCAAAATGTAATATGTAATGCTTCAGGCAAAAACCATACTTATCATATTCAATCAATTTTAAGATTTTTATTCCTACTATATTTATATCAATTTCTAGTTCAGTTGATGACTGATGAGCGAAATGTTCACAAAATCATCAGATTAACCTCAGATTCACAAGATCTAAGAGTGATTGAAAACCGATATCGACATTATGATTATGAATGGTGTAAGCTACATCGCTTCATCTTATGCATGCATAATTGGCCATTATTATTTCTTTTATGATATTTACCACTTATCATGAAAAAAATTTGATAGTGTATTAAAGAAGTGAATTGTCAATAAGTATGTTCACAATTTTCTGATGTCATTTTCTCAAACTGTCATAAAACAAATAAGTATAGATTTTGCTAGATGTGTTGCATATCATGATTATGTTTGAAGGTTTTAAATTGCTGTTGTATATATATAACATAATTAATCATAAGTTATTCATCATTTATATATATAGATTGGTGCATCTGGAAATATAATAAGAGGAATAAAAGCTTTTATAATAATCAAAATTTACTTTTTTGAATTTCAGTTAAAGTTCACATTCTCTTCACTCAGAAGAGAAAGTTTTTCAGTTCACTTGCCAAAGATTGTTGGTTTTCTTCAGATACTCTGGTTTCCTCCACCATTCCAAAACTGACTGCCTCTATATAAATAAAAGCATCTCAACTGGAACATAAAACACCATTACTCCACTCTCTCTCCGCTTCTTATAAGTGGCCTTTGCCTTGTGTATGGTTTTTGCTGCAATTTGGGATGAAAGTTTATCAAATTCTAACCTATGTAATGGAATATATAATTGCGTAGCGACATCATTCACTTCGCAATAGCTGGAGCAACCGAGAACATGCCACAACAAAATGGATCAAGTACCATAAATAACAAAACATCAGATCAATGCATATTGGATTCTAGACATTGGGGAAAGCAGTGGAATGTCTGGAAATATTGAAAAAATGTAGTTTCTAACCATACCACTACTGAACAAAGTGGTTTCTAATATACATCTTACTTTTCAATTAGGACCATCTCATTGCATGCATCAATAGTTGGAACAACACTCAATCAAGTTGGATTACAGAACATTAAGGAGTTTTAAGTTACTTGATTCATCACCAGCATTTGTTCAGTCAAATTTTGGCATTATAAAGGGATATGGCGATAAATTGGGGGAGGTGGATAAAGAAAAATATAAACAAAATGGATTTTGGAACTTCAAAGTAGTGTGGTGATAAGTGAGGTGGCAAAGTTATCAAGGGGCATTATAACGAGGTTTTACTTATTTCTACTTTAATTTTTGCCTGTGTTACTAGTTAGACAGGAGGTGCTTACCCTTCTGAAGCACATGTCTTCACTTCTCTAGTGGGAGAGCACAAGTTTAACTAAAAGCCAGATTTCAATATTTTTGCCAAAGTTTTAGGATTGTGAATTCAACATGGAATGATATGTTTGTGTTTGATTTAATTATCACAATTGTCGTTAAAGAGATCTTAACAACGTGACAAAATGCATCGCTAACAAAAAATAAGCATTAACTTCAATGTCAGATGGTTTAAGCAACAGCTTTAACCTATTTTGCCAGCAATACTTGCTCTATGCGGATGTTCTTATTATTGGAACAAAGAGCAGTGACATCCCTGGCTGAAGTTTAACAAGTTAATTGGATCAGAACAGAACCATACAACTAATTGGGGCAGGACTTGCATCTGTACCCCCACCAGTTAAATTCTGTTAATTTTATAAAAATATTTTTCAGACATGCCTTGATTCTGCCATAATTAGACAATTTTAATCAAACATAATATTATATTTTTTGTTGGGGTACAAATATAAGTCCTTCCTAAATTAGAAATGTAGCCAGATGATGCCTGATAATTTTATAATGGTTTTCTTAGTTTAACAGCATAATTAATAAGCATAATAATATGCTTAATGTCAATGTTATCAATAATGAATGTAATACCAGCTACTACATGGAGAGTCGGGTATAGGACATCATTTTAAATTGAACATCAATAGCTGATATTTGTCTTGGTCATAATATGTCAATTTCATTGGAGTATTTAGATTCCTATTTCCAAATTTGAGGCAGGAAAGGACAAAAATCTCAATAATCGCCAGAACTGCCTAATACATATGATAATTAAGCATTAAAAGACATAATGAAGCCTTCAAAGCACAAAATAAACATACTTGGACACTGATTATAAAACTCCAGACTTTGTATGAGCACTGTTTATACTGAAAAAAAACGGTACCCTGTTATATGGTTCAGATAGGATCTTTTGTTGATCTCTTATACTGATTCCACTTTTCAGCACTCCCGCAATAAGCAAATATAAGATAAGACATACACATGTTGGCCTTATCATCATAGAAATGACTTTGAACATTTTACCACATATACCTTTAAAACATGGTTTGATGTTACTCTTTTTATTATACTTCTTGTAAATATGTTTGGGTACAATTTTCATTTCAGCAATGAAATATTTGAACAACAGAACAAGCTGTACATAGCATTTTACAAACTCACAGGCATGATATATAGCAAGTCAATTTGTCACATGTCACAAGGAAGTTGAATGATCAAATATGGCAGTTTATGAAGTTTCAGTGATGTAAAACATAAATAAATAAATAAATAAATAAATAAATAAATAAATAAATAAATTCTTAATGAGATTTTTCCTGAGTTTATCAAGAAAAGATGTATGTATGTATGTAATATTATCTAAAACGTCACCATTAACAAAGTCTTTCAATATTTTTAGCGACTGGCTTTGGACAGGCAGTGATTTTTGGTACATTTGTACCTAGGTTCCCTTAGAAAATTAAGAAACTTTAAAAATTAGAGGTACAACCAGAGTATTTACTTATGTTTAATAATTAAAAGTAAAACACAGTTATTCGAATTCAATAATTAAAATCCAATTTTGATAAATCCCTAAACTTGATGTGTTTAAATTTAATTCTTGATTTCATTGTTATATCTTCTAAATACCCCTTTGGAACCTCATAATTTGAAATGAATTTAGAGTGACCTCCCCTGATGATATAATGACCTCATGATGTCGCTGCAAATAAATACACTTTTAATTGCACGGAAATAGCGGTTGGGAAAGGTTGATGAACACTTGTCACAGGTTTGAAAATGTGTCTGCGAATTGGAATTATCTGATAATGGTAGTTATGTAGCGATAATTTGTGTAGCCGTTATAACACGGCGAAAATTTCGTATGCAGGATGTGAAAAGAATTCAGATGCAAAGCTTCATCGGTCGGAAATACACATCCATGGGTTTATTGCAGTGTTAAAATTTTACTACTTTCTGTACTAGGAGAAGAATTTATAAATTAATTCACAATGGAAAAAGATGAAGTTAAAGAAGATGACACAAGTGTCAGGGTGGCACTTAGGTAAATGATTTGAACATTTTATTTATTTAGAGGGAAGCGAATTAAAAATAAGGAGAGAAATGTGTATTGGTCAGTGACTTGGACTGGTCTAAACACGGGACCTGTTGTTTTATTGAGGTGTATATCTATTTGGCGATGCATATTTATCATTTCAACAAATTAAATAAATAAACATTTGTATTTTAGGAATTAGGTCTAGTTAAACGTGTAAGTTTGAGCACATTTTTATGCATTTTTGTGTAAAAATGTCCAAATAAAAGTTAAAACAACTTGAGTTATGAATAAATATTAACAAAAATTTTAGGCAACAACTTTGAGAAAAACTCTGTAATTTATTACAATGTACAATTTAAGAAAATACAACTCCCATTCCTCTAAAGCCTCCTTTTTACACCTGTCCTATATTATTTATATCTCAAAACTCAAAATTCAACTGCATTCAAATTCATGATGGGCATTATTCTGTTTTGAGTTGATGAAAACAAATTATAGGGATATCAACAGGGATGTGGCTTAACTATTTTGAGTTTGGACCCAGCTAACAACAGAAAAGAAGGTGTAGCAGTGATAAATATAGCCTAAAAAAATTGGGGACCAAGGATTATTTTTTTAGGAATCATGGACTACTGGGCCCCTGCTAAATATCATCCCTGTTCTACAAAATGCTAGTACTGGTACCAGTATTCTACATTCTGAATTGTGCTGTCCTTTTCTTGTTTTACATACTTTGGCTCCCAAGGTTTTTGCACGTACAAAGTTTTTGACCCAAACTCAGGACCAAATTTGCAGTAAATAGTTTCAATTATTATTGAAAAAGTTAATGACTGATCCATATTAGAATAGTAGTGTCCCAAAATGATGTTTCCTTTTAGTGTTACTGACTTGCAGTGAGATTTTGCAAAAATAAAATCTCATGATAATGATGCAAAGATGCAAAACCAAAGGGGTTCGCTGCTGTACCACGCGATCAACTCTAATGTTTGTGCGGAACACTTATATCCAATGGATATGGAATAACACGAGACAATGTTTTCCCGCAAAAAACGACATCATTTCGGGAATCTGTAACGTTGACGTTTTCCAAAACGTTCCGCACAAATGTTAAGAGGTATTGATCATGTGGTACAGTGGCGAACCCCATTGGTTTTGCATCTTTGCATCATTATCATGAGATTTTATTTTCGCAAAATGAGACAAAAAGTTATATTTTCAATGACCTTGGCCTCAATTTCAAATATTGCTGAAATAGTCCTGTTCCATGTCACCATGCACAGATCGCAAAATACTCTATAAATTTCAATACGACGGGAACAAATCAATGATTCTTTTACTTACATGAGCCGAGTCGTAACTGAAAATTTCTGTTTCGGTTCCATCCTTGCTTAATATATCATTTTATGCGACAAAATATAACCTGGGTGGGTGTTTACAATGGTAATCTTTTTTACGAAATGGCGGGGTTCTTTATGTTACGTAGTCATGACGAAAGAGTCGACTATTTACGTAGGTTAGTGCAGCTCAAGAACTGATTGATTTTTGCGTAACTGGGATGACCAAAATCGATTTAATAAAGTAATAAAGTGAACTACCTTTTTGCATTTTCAAACTTTTGAAAAAATTGACGTAAATTCAAACTTTTAAACTCAACCCGACCTTTGAACTACCCTTTATTGTACCCCTCGCGAACCTACGTAAATAATAAATTCTTCCGTCATCATTACGTCACAAGAAAGACTCCGCCATTTTGTCAAAATTTTTACCATTGTAAACACCCATCCAAAACACGTTTTGGTGCATTAAAGGAGTTATAATGCACGGATTAGATCGAAATAAGGATTATTAGCAACGACTCGGCTCATGTAAGTAAATGATTATTTGTTTTTTAACCGTGCCATTCAGTTTTTTGAGATATTAGCGTTATTCCTTTCTCTCCAGCCGAGTAAACGGACAGTAGTATGAATTGAGACCACTAATAATAAGTGTTTAATCTAGCTAAACAACTATTTTCTGTCAACTTCACTGGCGGTAACTTATAAAGCCATAAAAAAAAAAAAAACACACACACACACACACACACCAGTGACTGTCTTTATATTCAGCAGTCTTGATTTTGTTTACTGACCAAATGACTTTTTTCAAGTGAGACTTGAAATCTGCAGAGGTTTTGGAATTCCTCATTACACAGGAAAATCTATGAAATAGGATATTCAAAAAGCTCTGCAGATTGCAAGTCTCACTTGAATATTCCGTAGACCTGTACACAAAATCAAAAATGTTAAGGACCAAGACAATCACATGCATATATATGTCTGCTAGATGTTACAGATAATTTAAACTAGATAAAAATCACCAGCAACTGAGCATTTTAATTCCATGTGAAATTGAAATATATGTGTATTAGCTAAGTGTCTTTTTAGGCTTGAGAGAGAGAGAGAGAGAGAGATTAGTTTGCTTCACTGCATTTATTATTACTTAGATAGCCATCTGCTGTGTGATAATAGAAAACATTTGATCTGTGACTGTTGGTAATATTTAAACTTTACTTCACCATAGCCTTAAGGATGTGTATTGTTTACAAATAACCAGTGTGTATTCACTGTATACATAGATGTATCTTGTTTATAGGTACATGTATATATTTTTCTTTTCTTTATAAATATTTCTTAATTTAGTCATGGTAGATATACATCTTATATAGTGTAGCCACTGTAAGCAATGATGGGAAAATTTAGTTGTGATTATCATATTAAATCTGATTTAGCATAATATAACATTCTATAAGCTCATATCTTCTTGTTTTGATGATCAGGGGCCTATTATTTTAAGCATGTTTAGTTTTTATTGTTTTGTCACTAACTTTGACCATATTCTAGCAAATATTTTACCTGCTTTCCTTGACCTTTGAATTTGCTAGTGCTCACTACATTAGCTCAATTGATAGAATGCTCACTCTGTATACCGTGGGAGGGTATTTAGGTTTGTTCCCTGGATGTGGCCTGATCAACACTTGAAAATAGGTAGTAACTATTATTTTTCCAAGTACTGAACTTTTAGAAATGAGTCACAGTTTCCTTTAAAAGATACCTTAAAAACTGATGTCCCTTGTCTTGGAAGGCATGTCTTCATGCACATTTTGTTCTGGACACACTAAAAAGGTAAAAATTTCTGTAACTTTACTTAAACCTGGTAATGTCTCAATATAGAGGGAATAATATTGACTTGGAAATAAAACCCCATTCAATCAATCAAGCAATCTTTAATTACAAGTACAGCCAAACCTGTCTATAAAGTCCATCCAAGGGAACTAGTAAATGCGGCCTTTATGGGCAGGTGGTCTTTATATACAGGTTTAAACTATATGAATAAAGAACAATTGGGGTACAATTCTACTGACCTTTATAAGCGTTTGACTCTTATATAGAGGTGGCCTTTAAGGCAGGTTGGACTGTATAAACTTACCTTTAGTTTTAATCATGTTAATTATCACATCCTCTCTATTGTCTGATATTTTATATTATGTATTCAAGAAAACTGATATTCTGACAGACTAAATATAGCATCATTAACTAACTGTTGTGGAAAATGATTGGTGTCAGAAAAATTAATCTTGATCATTGATTACTTGCATAGATCTCAGAAAGATGTCATGTACATGATGGTTTTACATGTATTGTTTGTCAATTAAGGAATGTGAAAAGCATTCTGACATCTCAATATTAGCAGAATTAGAATATGATATTTTAGTACATGTAACAAGTTAATGATATTAGTGTCTTAGATCACTAGGAGGGGGGGGGGGTGTCTTTTAAACATGTGAAACTTATAATCAATAAAGCACTAGAATTATATAATAAATTAAAGTCCTTGAAATTCAATGTAACAAATTTGTATTAAAACATTGTTGTAATACATGCTGGGTTCAATTACATTTATTATCCATGGAATTGGCATTTGGCTTATAAATTCAGTTTCTAAAAGTATAATCAATTGGTGCTTTTAATTTAGGAGATTGTCAAGTCAATTGCAACATACCATACCTGGTAACTAAATTAGTTCAGCTTAGACATTAAACTTAAACTGATGCCATGGTACAGCACTGACAGCAGGTGTGACACTTTAAACAATCCTTTCTGCACACACTCTGCAATGCTAAAAAAAATTCTGTTATTGCTGGTGACATCTGAATATAAGTGAAACATAATTGACTGGGATGTAAAACCCCATTTAATCAATCAGTATTCATTGTTAATAAATAATAAAGAAATCAATGTGAGTTGTAATTTAAAAATATATATTGAAATAGTTTATGGTTAGTTTGATTTGAGATGTTCATTTAAAAGTTTTCAAGTACATGTATAACATTGATGTGATTTCATTTGATTAAGCTGTAACTTTCAATATTTCACACTGTATTTGTTTGAAAATACCTATTTTCTTAACAGAATTACTACATTATTTACTATCTTAAAAACAAAGGCCTTTGGTCCCATTTAGAATTAATTACCGTCCAATATTGGCTTCAAAGCTAAGTGACGTCTGTCCTGTAATGTGTATTGCTGTGGGGTATATTGATACAGGTATATCACAGTCAGATTACATTACAGGTGTATAATACAGGTGTACAATCAGGTGTAAGATAATTACAACAAGTTATGTATACTTCTGACAGGCGTATTATGTGTTACATGTAACCCAGAAGGTATAATATACCTGATATCAGATCCATATCTTCACTTATAAGTATTTAAGGCCATTTCAGTGCAATACCATATCATTGTAATGTATTTTGCCTTTAGGCATTAATGATTGGTCATTGTCTTATACAATGATACATGTATATTCTTATTGTCCAAGATTCTTCTTCATATTTCAAGAACTTAAATCAAAATTTCAAAGACATGTAATGCAACATACTAGTTCACTTTTTGTCTCATTCAAATCCAATTTATAATGAACCAATGACATAGTATTGTAAATTCTGAATTATGAGTGTCGGAGTAAAATATAGTTCAAAGACACTTAAATTGCCATATCCCCACTTTGTAGTTTACCACTTCCTTAGGTCAGTTGGAAGAGTTCTTGCTTTGCATATGGGAGGTTAAGTCTTGAACCCCAGCTGTGTCTGACATATACTTAAAAAAGGGGTAGTGTTTATTCTGTTGGGAAGCACTCAGCATTTAGAATTGAAAGTTGTAGGTTTCCCCAGAAAACACCTTTAAAACCAATGTCCTGTGTCACAGCAGACTTTTGCATCATTTGAGTAGCTTGTACCTTTATGTGATATATTGATGTCTATGTACATCAATAAAAGTATAGCTGTACATTAGTCCTTCATTAAAGATGGGTATAATTCTCATTGGGACATTATCACACTATGTAATTTGTTGTCAAAGAGGAACTATCTACTTGACATGTAATATCATGTTTTTTGTATCCTGTAAGATGATGTTCAGTAGGACATTACTACAATATTGATCAGTTACGTTTTGTACAGCACAATGTCGTCATATTACTCATACCTGATATATATTATTTACTTACTTCAGTACATAAAATGCATATATACATGTATATGTATGTACATAACATATAGATTTATTTATGGTTATGTTACTAGTCTGGACATCTGTCTATAGTAGGGTAGACACCAGTAGAGGCTTGTCTGAGTAACTCGTATCAGAAGTGGGAAAAATTAACAAAACATGCAAAATTCTGTACAGAAGAAATTAATTAAAAAAAGCTCTCCATTTAAATAAAATCTCATTTCTCTCTTTTTCTTAAGAGGTTCTCTTAAGAGTTGACCACTGCATATAGAGTTTGTAATATTCAATACTGAGAAATGGTGAGATACAGTCAAACCTAATAAGAGTCACCTGCCAACAAAGGCCACTTTTACCATTTCCATGATTTCCATGATTTCCATGGTTTGTCATTATAGACATATTTGACTGTTCAAATGAATATTAAAAGTTTGGCGTTTTGTGTTTTGCTGAACTCTTTGTTTGTTTCATTTGATGCTGTGTAACTTCCTACATCGTCCTAATCGTCCAGAATATTTCATTGAAGATAATAACCATGAGCCTGATGATAAGCCTAAAGCAGAAAGAAAGTGCTAGTAGTCTGCAGAGCAGTTTACTTCTTATAGAGCATTAGGCTACCACTGCCGGTCATTCACTCCATTTTGAAAGGTACTGGGTATCCTATATTTGAAGTCTTGGCTATTCTCGCTTTGTGTTATTTTACCAAATTATTGGCCCCACTAACGGTACACAGATAACTTTAATGAGAAATTGAAGCTTATATTTGTATGTTAACCATTTTGTTGTTTATTTTTTTGTAGAATTCGTCCACAGATGGCGAGAGAAAAGATTGACATGTGTCAAATATGTACCTCTGTCATACCCTCGGAGAACCAGGTCTTGATGGGCAAGGATAAAGCCTTTACATTTGACTATGTGTTTGATATGCCAACACCCCAGGATATCATATACGGTGACTGTGTCAAAGTTCTTATAGAAGGGTACGTCAACTTTATACTTTATAATCATGAAGAAAAAATCTTGATACAGTTGTATCATTGTTTAACTTTTATTGAAGTGGCCATTTATTGGATATTGGAGGCAACTGGAATGCCTACAGAAAACCACCAACTTTGGGCAATACAATCCACACACATTCATGATTCTCAATGGGATCTTCCTGACCTAGATGGTGAGACATGTTGTGTGTAAGCCAGCGCTTCATACCAATCTAGCACTGTGTGGTCTCCCCCCCCCCCTCCATCATATAAATGCAAGTGCTTCTGTCTGAATTTTAGTACCTCCAGTTTTGTAGTAAATTTCAAAATTCATTGTCAAAAGTATATTATGGCATCATGATTTGAATAGAAAGTTCAAAATGAGTGTAAATCATCTCCTTAGCTAAAAATTTCTCCAAACTTTTTCATCTGATTCTGATGTTCCGTTCATTGACTGTATAAGATAGTTAAAAAGCTTGACTGTGATTGTTTGCTTGTTTAGTGTTTAATCTAGGATTTCTACAGATGGGGACATTTTCAAAATCATTCCTCTAAAACACCATAAGTGACATTACATCCATATGTTTTATCATTCACATAATGCTAATTAAGTCCCCATTAAGGCCTTAACAGTGGGGTCATTTGGCAAAATAAAGGATCAATGTCCCCATGATTCCGGGCCCCTTCTAGAATGAACACTGTTTGTCACTATAAAAGTATGTATAGGTAAACAACATTGACCTATCCGCTTGACCTTTTATTAGGAATATTCATATAGGAGGATCCACCCAATATATGGGTAGTGTTAATATACACAGTGTACAGGTGTACTGAAAGTGGTGAGTATATCTCATGATATATACAATATAAATACCTGTGCTCCCTATACTTGGTCCATGATAAATATTTAAATGAAAGGTCAAGCGGACAGGTCAAAGTTGTTTACCTATACCAGTAGTCCCAAATATGTAAACATAATATTTACAGTATATACAGTATGTATAATACTGTAAGCACACTGGCAAAGGTTTAAAAGTTTTCGTAATGATTTGGTCATGGTCATAATTTCTCTAGAGATAGAATTTTGACTGTGAAGAATGCAAAGTAGTAGATTAAAATTGTATACCTTTTCAATACAACAAGTACAGTTCAACTTAGTGTATTGTGTAAATACTATAAAAAAGTAGATAAAACTCATGAATATCCAATGAATAAATTAAAATACCCATTAAAAATTTTCCAGCATCTGATCTTACCATGTTTACCTGTTTACCACAGCCCTGTTATTGCATTTCAAAAAAAAAAAAAAAAAAGTATGAAAAAAAATTGATTTAAATTTTTTATTGAAAATTGCTTCTAAATGAGATTTTTTGGTGGTTAAATTCTGAAAAAAATTGTGGGCGAGTTGATATTTAGAGATATGTTGGTTTGAAAAGCCACAATTATACAGTTAATATTTCTTTTAATGTTGACATTAAAGTAAGGGGTAATGATTATGTTTGAAATGAATTAAGCTTAAGAGTTTGCAGCCCAATAATTAAAGAAAAACTGATTTCCCTGTAGTTTTGAAATCATTCTATAGACTTTTAAGCATGAGTGTGAATGTTCTGAAGTGATTACGGTATGTCATGCTAAATGTCTGCATTGATGAAAATACAGTAAAACCTTAATTTATTACCATCGTTAGTTCAGTCAGAATTTGGCATGATAGGGGCTTGTAACACAGAACATAGACAAAATAGATTTTGGGACTTCAAATTAGTGTGGCAATAAGTGAAGTGGTGAAGTTATCAATGGGCATTATATACATGTAACAAGGTTTTACTTTAATGAAAAGTTGTTTTTCATACCGGTAAGCCACTTACAAATGAAAGAGATTTGTGGATTATCAATTCTTGCCTGATAAGCGTTGCATCCAAAACCTTTGCACATTATTCACAGTGTCAGCTGTACTAACTGCTGTGGCTCACACTCTTCAGGGGTTTCATGGGCGGAGTGTTCTAAAGTGTGGGCTTAGGAATCATAGTTCCTCCCACCACCTAAGTTTGGGACAAGTCTTAGTGTAAAAGTATGTCAGTTAACTGTTTGCTTACCAAGGGTTTGTAGATTTCTTTGTGCAAACTGGTTTCTTCCACCATTCCTGAATTGACCACCTCAATATAAGTAAAAGAATCTTGACTGGGGTGTGAAACATCATTACTCAGTTCAAATTGGCCCATACATTTCAGACAGGCAAGACAATGAAATCTCATGTACTGACGATATCTTCTCTTCTTCTCCTCTTATTGGTGAAATATGACTGACTGGATGCCAAAACCCGTTGATTCAAATCAGAACTAGATTTCCTACCTCATGGTTTAAAGGGGTACATTGTTTATTGAGAGCTAAAATTAGAATTTTCAATGAGGGGTTCCTTCTATTGATCCTGATTTGTTAACAGTAAAATTGACACCAAAATATTTGAACAAAGAATACTTAGAATTATCTACATGATATCAGATACTTGGCCTTTAAGTGACACATTTTGTCATTCTTAAGAAACGTCAGCGTGCCTGTGAAATAAATCCACAAATATCATAATTATTAATCTGATGGTCATGATAAACCTAAGCGATAATATTGTGTATAAATGTCGGCATTTAAAAGGCGGTGTGTGTACCATATTTTTCTGAAATTAAATAAGATCAGTATATTGGGAAATGTTTGAAGTCCTAGTACATTTACTTATAAATAAAACATAAGATACAGTCTATGAAGTTTTTTGATATAAGATGTAATGGCCGATTATTCTTCGCTGACATAGTTTTGTAAAGACGTGTTATAGATGATTATTGAACCCCCACCGTCTGTCGTTGTGCATTTATTAAAATATCAGTCTTTGTAACTTTGTAGGTCATCAGCCATGAAATTATGTCGCATGACATGTTAAAATTCATTAAACGTTGGATCATTTTATGACAGGTTTTTGGGAGGTATATTAAATACAGCAGAAAAAGTTTGCTTGAATGTGTTCAATTAATATAAAAGAAAACATTTGTGACACATTTACAAGTTGTTTATTTTTGTTCAAATCAGTCAGCATACATTTAAGTGTAATGCAAAGATCTCTTTATGCATTCAGACGAAAAATACAAAACCTGGGTTTTTATTGCAATCTAGCTACCAGTTTTACTTGATTTTTTATCTATTGGACTGCAAAAAACTTGGTACCAGACTTACTACATTTGTAATTAGCGGTAGTACAATGTCTTCCAATATTTTAACTGCATCCGAAACATCAAATCACACTCAGAACATTTTAGAGTTAAGTGTCATTGGTGAAAAATATATCAGATTGACCACAACAATACATGTCACTTCCAATATACAACTCCATGCTGGTACAAAATCCTTTGAATCAGCTGGCTTACAGGTCACAGTGCCTTTCACTGCTAGGTCCAAATTCCATTTTGGGGAGATCCTTGTGTGTAATTGATGTTTTCTCTAGGAACGCCACCATCCAGAACTGACCACATCTGTATAAGTGAAAGAATCTTGATAGGGGCATAAACCCCCATTACTCCACTCCTGTACTTTGGTTTAGTCAATTTGGGGGGATTGTCCCCATTAAGAGATCAATTGTGATGATACACATGTATTTAGGTTTTAGATGTATTCAAATTGTTGTAAAATTACTTTTACAGAATGTATTGTGTTACATTTAGATTTTATATACAGTTTACAGGGGGTTAATTTGCTCTTTCTTGAGAGAGCTTTTACTTTTGTTTATTTTGTCTATTTATATATTTACATATATCTGTTGTAAGGTACAGTAAAAGTGTGATTTGTATGGACTGATTGTCATCCTATTGTAGTGTTACTCCCCTGACACTCAGGTCATATAAGTACCATATATTCATTCATAAGAAATCTGAATTGCCTAAGTTTTAAAGGTGGGATTAGAATACAATGTCCTTAAAACTGACAGGTCAGCTAGAAAATACACATTATATCTACTGAATATAAATGTTTAAAACTTATACACATGGCATAGAAAAAGTTTTCAAGTGGCAATTACTGTTATAAATAGGGGGAACAATACACAGTTATGTGTATTAAAATCTCTAAGTTGTTTAGTGAAGATAAAGAATTGCAGAGAGAAAATGCAATTAAAGGCTCTCCTTCAAACATTTATTATAAATGATACAATTTATGTTGATAGTGTTTTATTTGACACTTTATGAAGTGTAAATGTTTAAAGTTTTAAGAGTGACAGATTGCTGTAGTAACTGATGACACTGAGCAATTGTTTTGCTCAAATACTGTAACTGTAGATATTCAAGCTACAGATTGACTTACATTCACTGACAGTTGGTATTACAAATGTAGGTGTATTGTTAAACTATAAAGTAATTCATTTGAAAACTGCTAACAGAGATCATTACCCTTTATACCAACATGTTCAACCTCCCATCTCTTCAGAAGCATATCTCATTGAATTTGCAGGTTTAGATCTTGAGGTACATTGCATAACTAAAGTCATCTATTTGAAAACTGCTAACAGATCATCCTTTCAACTATCCTCCCTTCCCTTAAGGAGCACATCTCCTTGCATTTGCTAAGTGGTCTAAAGCATCCTGGCATATTGGTTAATATCCTAAATCTTTGACTTAAGAATATCTACCCTCTTATATCCTTAGGTTCTCAATCTGCTTTTGGGTTTGATCAAAAGGACCAGCAAGAAAAGTCTACAGAAAGCAAATCCTAGTTTGTGAATTTTTGTAAATTCATTTATCAAAAGGCCATGGTTTTCTCTTGGCACTCTGGTTTTCTCCACCATCCCCAAACAGACTGCCTTAATATAAATGAAAGGATCTTGACAGGGTCATAAAACACCATTACTTCACCCTTTACAATTGACGGCCAGTTTATAGTAGACTAGTAGACTAAAACAGGTTACTTACACCTTGCATGATGACTTAATAGTTTGAGCACATTGATCTGTTGACTGGCTGCCCATTTAACTGAAATTATTCAATGTAATAAGGAACAGAGGTATAGAATTTACCATAAAATTGTCTCGATAATAAGACTTTAATTTAACAAACTGTTAAAACACATAAAGCTACAATACACCAGACCGTTACGGTATCTGAAGGAGTTAGAATAAAAAAACTTGATCATGTAATCATTCGTGAAATAAAGAACAATTACTCAGCACATCTGTATTGGATGATAACACATGTTATACTGAACTGGCCATGTGTTATTGGCAGGTTGATAATCTCTTACAAGATCATCTCCTAACTTGTGATAAACTTATAATGAAAGGCTTGAAACAAAAATAAAAAGTTAAAACAAAAACGTCTTTGTTTTAAGAGATAAATGAATTCTATGTAACAGACAAATAAACCATGGTTAAAACAGTGCCTATTTGTAGATTTCCTCCAGTCATGCCCTTGAATAGATCAGAGGATTGTATAGTAAAATAGTTTTCCTCATTTAAAAATTACTTTGTTGTATTTTAGGGTAAAATAAGCGACACATTTTTCAGTCTTTTTTGTCACAAAAACATGGAGAGTCAAAAATAGAATGTAGAGGTAAAATAGCTCCATGGAAAAATGAAGAATGTTTAAAAAATTTTGGGACATTGATGTTCTTGTTATATAATGACAAATAAATTGATAAATCTAAATCTAACTTTATCTTCAGTATTTTGTTGTTTTTTTAGCTCACCTGAGCCAAAGGCTCAGATGAGCTATTGCAATCTATCACCGTCCGTCGTCCGTCGTGCGTCGTGCGTCGTGTATAAACTTTACATTTTAATCTTCTCCTCCAAAACTACTGGGCCAAAATTGATGAAACTTAGTGATTATCATGCCTAGGTAACGGCCTTTCAAAATTGTGTTCGGGGTTTGGCCACGCCCAACAAGATGGCCGCTGTTACTAAAAATAGCAAAAAGACAAAAAAATCTTCTTCTCTGAAACCAAAAGGTGCAGGCAAATTTTGATTGGAAATTTGGATTCAGCATACCTGGGAACATTAAAATTGTGTTTTTCATGAAAATTGAACGAAAAATAGGTTACGCGTTTTTTGCGTAAAGTTACGTAATTTTTAAAATGAGACATTTATTGTTATAACTTCATAACGGCTGAAGATAATTGTATGGAGTTTTCACTGTTGATCTTGTCTTGCAATTTTCTTCCAATTGATGTCAAGGTCGAAGGTCAAGGTCATGTCCCAGTTTTTGACCTTTGATAAAAAATGCTATTTTTTAACATTTCTTGTGATAATGGCGTAGAATTTTCAGTTATTTGTAGGTATTGACATGACGATCATTTTGATACATAGATCAAGGTCATGGGTTCAAAGGTCAAGGTCACAGATGTCGAAGAATACCATAATAGTTAATTATCTGCAAAACTATGAATTTTTTGTATAGGCATGTATATCAGAATATTGTAGGTAATGGCACAATGGTCATTTTGATATATGAATAAAGGTCATGGGTTCAAGGGTCAAGGTCACAGATGTAAACAAGTACTGAAATGGTTAATTATCTCAAAAACTATAAACTTTTTGTATAGGCATGTATATTGGAATATTGTAGGTATTGGCCTAACGATCATTTTGATATATGAATGAAGGTCATAGGTTCAAAGGTCAAGGTCAAAGACAAACGAATACTTAAATGGTTAATTATCTCAAAAACTATAAACTTTTTGTACAGGCATGTATATTGGAATATTGTAGGTATTGGCCTAATGATCATTTTGATATATGAATGAAGGTCATATGTTCAAAGGTCAAGGTCATAGAATTGAACGAATACTTAAATGGTTAATTATCTCAAAAACTACAAACTTTTTGTATAGGCATGAATATTGTAGGTATTGGCCTTACGATCATTTTCATATATGAGTAAAGGTCATAGGTTCAAAGGTCAAGGTCATAGCTGCAAACAAATATTTAAATGGTTAATTATCTCAAAAACTATAAACTTTTTGTATTGGCATGTATATTGGAATATTGTAGGTATTGGCCTAATGCACATTTTAATTTACAGATGTTTTAGCTTTTTATAAATAATATATTGTAGCTAGACTTTAAATATGTTATACATAGCATACTTATATAATAATTATTATAATTAATTTGCAAAAATACTTGCATATTATTGGCCCTTACTGCTAAAAATTTTAATATTCTCTTTTATTAATGTCATTGACCATTGAACCTCTGCATAAGATATGTACTCTTCCTCAGGTGAGCGTTAAGGCCCATGGGCCTCTTGTTTATTGTTTGTTTTATTTTTGCATTCTACATTACGGTAATTTTCCAATTAAACAAGTACCGTATTTCATATCCACGTTGACCCTTGGAAGTTTTAGAATTTTACATTTTTATTTTTCTATATGTAGTGAAATGTTTCATTATTTTCCTTCTAATCTTAAAATACATTTGTTATATATTACAGGTGTTTCGAGGGCTATAATGCAACTGTATTTGCCTATGGACAGGTGAGTAATAAGGAAGACTTTCTATTTTCTATTTATCTTGTCATCTTCACGCAGGTATCATGTGATAACTAACGAGGGAGAGAGATGACAGAGGGAGGGAAATGACGGATATCTCTGTTTGAAAAGGTGAAATTTTGCATCAACATCCATCATCTGTCAGTCATCGTAGAGGAGGTTCTCAAGAAAACAAATGTATCTCTTTATCTTTATAAATAGATGTGGGAATAAATTTGAATTTAGCATTGAACTCCTAGGACACATTCGTCAAACAATTTGCATATATTCAGATTTTTATTACAGATTTATGCCTTAAGTATTACTTGTACCTTATAAGTATTGACATTGTTAGAGAGTGAATAAGTGTAATTATTTCGATGACACAGACAAGAGAAGTATGACATCATCAGTGCACATGTGCAGTACAGGCCTGTCAAAAGTTTACCACTGAGCTAGCAAATATAGTCGAAGCTTGGCTGGCGAGTGACCAAGATATAATTACTAATGCGGGTTAGCTCTGGGTCTTAAAAAGTTGGAGCCAAAATTGTGGCCATTTTTAAGATTCAGGAACCCATTTATATGATAAGGAGCCAGTAAAACTAAGAAAAAAAGGAAAAATGTCTGAATAGTTCTACTAATCTGCTGTTTATGTATTTTTTGTAATCGTCAACAATTTGTAAAAAAAAAAAATTTTCATATTTGTGGGAAAAAATAAAGAAAACAATCAGTGATATCCATCTGACTCATAATGAAATTGAAAAAAAATGGAGCAAAAATATTAGCCAAAAGCTTTTTTTGGAGCTAAGAATCATAAAAATTAGTAATTGACTAAATTGGTGAATGGCAGAGCTAACCCTGCTAATGACAGAAAATACAAATAGATGCAGAAAAATGGTCGAGATATAGGAAACTGGGGACAATGATGTCGATGAGCTGTTATTTCAGCACCATTTCGTCAGCTTTGTGTTAAACTTTCAACAGGTCTGTACTGTATGTTGATACATACAAATTGATAGCTATTTAGGTGAACATTATGAATAGGCTGATTTACTTGTCTTATTAATTCACAGGTAACTGTAACAGGTATCAGCCTGGTTAATCACACTGATAAATCACTCTGACGACAGGACCATATATTTCAAAAGATACATAGACCTCTGAGAGAGAGAGAGAGAGAGAGAGAGAGAGAGATTGTTTGCCTCGATTTAAAACATCATTGTTTGCCTCGATTTAAAACATCATCAAACAATGTGTTTTCATTAAAATGTTCAGACTAACATGAACGCTAGCAATGTATGGTTTGTGCAACAGAGGATATTATTCTTTACCTGTTAAGGTGGACTATGAACTTAAGAATTGATATTCAAGGAGGAGCTTGTTCCAGCATCATTGTATTGACTGTACTGCAATGATATTTCTATTTGGGTTTTTGACAAAACTTAATCAGAAATAAGACATTTTTAATAAGGGGTTTGCACATTTTGAAAGAAATTACAGTTGAATCTCGTTATCTCGAACTCGGATATCTCGAACTACCGGATATCTTGAACTTTTTTAAAAAGTCCGAACAGAGTTGTTCTTTATTAAACCAAAATCACTCCGGTTATCTCGAACTCGGATATCTCAAATTATTGGATATGTCGAACAATATTTTCGTCCCCTTGAATGAAAATCCTAGGAAAATTACACTCGTTAACTCGAACAAAAAATTTAGGAAAATTAAATTTGTGAACTCGAACAAAAAATTTTGGAAAATCAAATTTGTCAAAGCCTACAAATTTTTTGGTAGAAAAAACACATTCCGACATAAATAAAATATTCGACTGTCGGCCTCGTGTTGATTTTAAAATGACAACATTGCACTGACCTCCCAATTTCCTTAAGCCCTTAATTATTATCCCTTGCAGAAGCAATTAAACCCTCAAGGAGATTAACGGGTGTTATAATTACTGCCAAGCTGAACATGGCTGCCGAAAAGCGTGTGATGTGAACATTACTCAATACAACCGGAAGCTTGGGGTGATTAAAGTACACAAAGCGAAACTGGTATGGAGACCAAAGCGGACTCCACTATTTGTCGGCTAATAACAATAGCGCAATCGGTTATTGACAGATTTGAGTAATTAAAGAAAATCTTATAAAACAAAATGCATAATTGAATACATACGATACAGGAGAAAACGGCAATATACAGTTTGCCAAGATAAAACCGGCAACGACTTCCGGTAGGCGTGTACGAGTTACTTCCCTTTTGTTGCCGTTTTTACATCGGTTATCTCGAACTCCGGATAAGTCGAACTCTTTGCATTTCCCCGTCGAGTTCGAGATAATGAGAGTCAACTGTATTTCAAACTTTACACATCAAAATAATAAAATCTTGACTGTCATATGAATGTTGAAGACTTTATGAAAAATACTGTAAATGACAGAAATTTAGACAATTTAGCAGATATTTCATGTTGGAGTCTATGATAAAGGCTGTAAATGACGGAAATTTAGACAATTTAGCAGATATTTCATGTTGGAGTCTATGATAAAGGCTGTAAATGACGGAAATCTAGACAATTTAGCAGATATTTCATATAAACATTTTCTCACGTGTATGTTAATGTCTATACCTGGACTTAGCGTGCTCTACACAACATTACAGTTACCTATACTATATACATTAAAGAAAACCAGAGATGTGTATAACATGTGTAAGGTCTAGGTGTATAATTGTCTGTTAAACTAAGCAGAAGAAATACATCATATATTTTACTTTGGCACTCAACAAGGCAGACTTAACCACCCAATACACATAATACAAGTGTCAATTATATCAAGGGTGGTATATTTTTACATCAAACGATTAAGTGATATATAAGATATATTTATGGTGTAATGTTAGAATTATTTACAATTAAATACCATTTGAGAATCTCTTGTTGTAAATAACTTAGCATTTAGGAATTCAAAACATGTCTAGTGTCTGTTTTTTGGTGTAGCACTTTAGTAATCTGTGCAAAGTGGATAAGGCTGTGGAAATGTGACTGAATGGTCATTGGGGGTTTGAATCCCTGTGAAGGCATTATCATGTGCAAAGTTCTGGCTATGAGTCTAGTTAAACATAATTCAAATTTGCAATAGTCACCAAGTTGATGAGCAGAAGTATTTGGGTTAACATCATGATGGAATGGTAACCTTTCCAATATGGAGTGTTTCATATCATCTCAAGCATCTTGTTCCTTTTGCAGTGTCTCTTAAAACATAAAGGTGGAGGTGGTTTAATCTAATATAGTTCGTGTTTCAATTTAATCAAAGACTGTAAACATGTCATGGATGGTCTATCAATACAGACCATCCTGGCTTAAAGGCCACCTCTATATAAGGGTCACCTGCTTATAAAAGACAGTAGAATTGTACCCCAATTGCTTTTTTCCCGTATAATTTGAACCTGTATATAAAGATCACTTGCCCATAAAGGTTACTTTTACTGGTTCCCTTGGGTGGCCTTTATAAACAGGTTCAAATTACAATGTATATGAAAAAAAAACCAATTGTTTATAGGTTTGGTTCCTCACAGATCTTAACAAAATTCTTGAAAATATGGGCAACCAGTATAAAACCTTGGAAATTGCATCATTCAGTGAATTTTTGTGATTATATAGATTGATTGAATGATTGAATGGAGTTTTATGTCCATGTCTAGAATATATCACTTTTATCGAGACATTGCATTATACAGAGTTTCTCAGTTCTTGTTAGCATTGAAAAAATAAAAGTTATTACCATAAGCTTCAGATCTATACATTTATGATGACATAAATCAATACATTAAAATCTTTTGGTTATTAAAACTGTTATATATATATATAAAGATATTTAGAATACAAACTCAATACACATACTTGTATATATATATACTAGGTCAAGACCTGATCATGTCTCTTGATATATAAAGAAAATTAAGCCCTAAGGCTTGTTTATCTTTGTTTCTGAATAAGTAGTTATTGAATTACAAAACCATTTTCAAATTTAATATGTTCATTAAATGTCCAGTAATCCGCAGTAAAAATGTTGGTATATAGATGTAATAATATTGGTCTATAGGTATATATTATGTCAATAATGACCGCTATGTATGTTTTGGTTTGCTTTAGTCCACTAAGATAAGTTAAGATATATATTAAGTCAATATGGCCTTAACTGACCAGTGTGGTTATACATGTATGTTTTGTTGTGGCTTAGTCCACTTAGATAACCTAGGATAAAGATTTTTGTCCTTCTTTTGGAACAAGTGCACTTACAGAAATATGTGGCTTAGCTGTAAAATGTGTAAACTTGTACCAATACATGTACTTGTCCAAACCCAATTCAACAAAAAACAAAAAATAAGAAATCGATGAAATAATGCCTATTGAGAATGTCAATTATAAAATCTACTTCAGATGGGCACAATATAGTATGACAAAATGGTATCCAGAGGTTAGGTTTAAGTGCTTTTGTAGGGTCCTTACAATCAAACTCTACTGATAAACAAAGTTTAGAGGGGTAATTTCAATATTGTGTTGACCCCATGACTTCTACAGATGTTGATGGATTTTGATCAAACTTGAGACAAAAGCATACCAACATGAGGTTATGTGTTGCATTCCAAATTTAGATGTGAAGGTCAAAAGTCAAGGTCATAAGATCAAATCTTAGATTTGTCCCCTTAGGCAATGGTTGGGAAAAGGCAGTATTTGTCACAAGAGACTTGCTCTAGGTTCACAACCAGTGATACCAAAAACACTATATAACGACAATCTGTATAACTGGAAGTACCCAATGTTTGAAAACTAATTATGTATATTGTACTATATAACATCTAAGAAAAATAATTACCGCTATCTTAGCATCATGGATAGAGTGTTTGTTCAGTGACTTTCAGGTTGTATGAGCTGTTTTAATGTAGCAAAGTCTTATTCCAGGTTATGAAGACTTGAAAATAAGTATAATGGCTGTTTTTAATGCTTTAGAAAGAGAAACCATTGGTCCAGTAGATGAGATCTTAAAAACTAGTACATTTTACTGCACATTAACATAATGAGGTTACTGCAAGGTTTATATAGTTCTGCATGTGCTGGTGACATCTTAATATAAGTAAAGAAATTTTGACTTGGATATCGCAAATTCAATTCATCAATAATTTATGATTTCAGTTTCCTGTTGGGTTTTATATATATATATATAGACAAATTAACAAAACTTTTAAAATTAATAGTGTATTTTGGTATATGATACAATGTAACAAAAACATAACACGTACAAGGAAATGTTTTATGCTGTAATTTTACATTTCCTGGTATATCGGTAGACAATAGCAGAATTAAATACAGTATTGGGGCCATTATGTACACATTATTGATCTGTGTATTCTCAGAGAGATTAAATTTACCTCTATTTTTAGCCTATAAAACATTTTATGTCCTAACTTTTAATGTCATTGTATATAACATTAACTTTTAAATCTTTAAGACTGTGTGAGGCTTATCTTGGAAGAAAATTGTCTTTAACAGAAAGGATATGCAGCAGTTATAGTCTTAATCTGAAGTCAAAGTCAATCAATATATGTATAGAAGTCAAATATGTAAACCTGCCGCTGGCACCACTAAATAAAGAACCATTGTTAGATTAGTTGTGTATTTATTTAGTTCAAGATTACATTAGTGCAAGTGTTCCTGGTTGGTTTTTGTTCTAGAGGGTGCTTATGGAGACTTTAAGACTACTAGTACTTGAGCCTACAGTGTAATATAGTCCAAACCAATTCCATTCAATCACATTAAAGGCTCAAAGTACAAGTGTTCCTGGTTGGTTTTTGTTCTAGAGGGTGCTTATGGAGACTTTAAGACTACTAGTACTTGAGCCTACAGTGTAATATAGTCCAAACCAATTCCATTCAATCACATTAAAGGCTCAAAGTACAAGTGTTCCTGGTTGGTTTTTGTTCTAGAGGGTGCTTATGGAGACTTTAAGACTACTAGTACTTGAGCCTACAGTGTAATATAGTCCAAACCAATTCCATTCAATCACATTAAAGGCTCAAAGTGCAAGTGCTCCTGGTTGGTTTTGTTCTTTTTGTTCTTGGGGGGGGGGGGGGGTGTTTTCTTACAGAAACTTGCAGACCTCACTGTGAGTCATGGTGGTGCCAACCAATTCCATTCATCTCATAAAGGCCTGTGTAAAAGAAAAATCCTCTTACCAAATGTTCTCTGTTATGTTGAGACATGAGACTAGTATGCTTTTATAGACCACCTTTTCCTCCCATTGAATCCTTTACACCATTTAGATGCCAAAGTGAAAAGCAATTTCATGCTTAAAAAAAAACATTTTGAAATGTTTTGATGCAAAATAGATTATTATTTGATGCTAAACTGAAAAACATTTTCATTCCAAAGTAAAAGACAGTTTTGATGCCAAATGAAAAGCATTGAGCCTAAACTGTAGGTAAACAACATACAAATTATGAATTCTTCAGTAATTTGCCAATTTTCAAATGGTTTAAATATAAATGTGGTTTGTTTAGGAATAAGATGCACTTCCGGTATTATGCACAAAGGGTGGGTGGGATAATTATTCTTCAGAACATTGATGGAGAACAGAAAAGGTTGTTAAATTGTTTTAAATTGGGTAACAGTCATGAAATATTGAATTCCGGGGAGGCTTAAAAAGGGCATTTGTACTGTAATTTTTGCCTGTAATTTTCATTATAAAATAACTTTGCTTTAGGCAACTTTTTAGCTCACCTGGCCTAAAAGGCCATGTGAGCTTTTGCCATCACTTTGCGTCCGTCGTCGTCGTCGTCGTCGTCGTCATTGTCGTCGTCGTCGTCCGTCGTCCGTCCGTCGTTAAAGATCAACTCCTCAGAAACCACTGGGCCATTTGCAACCAAACTTTGTCACAACAGTCCTTGGGTGGTCTACTTTAAAAATTGTGTCCGACATGTCCGCACCTAATCCAAGATGGCGGCCAGCGGGTAACATAGATTAACATTGGACCCTATGGGAAAATATGTTCAAAGATATTTTTCTCTGAAACTACTGAGCCAATTGGAACCAAACTTGGTCACAGTAGTCCTTAGATGGTACCTTCTGAAACTGGTGTTTTTTAAGTCTGCACCTAATCCAAGATGGCGGCCAGCGAGGAACATAGGTTAACATTGGACCCTATGGGGACAAATCAAAGATCTTTTTCTCTAAAACCCCTTAGCCAATGGGAACCAAACTTGGCCACAATAGTCTTTGAATGGCCCCCTATAACATTGCGGTTTTTGAGGGCCACACCAAATCCAAGATGGCCGCCAGCGGAGAACATATTTTAACATTGGACCTTATGGGAAAATACGTTCAAAGATATTTTGCTCTGAAACTACTGAGCCAATTGGAACCAAATTTGGTCACAGTAGTCCTTAGATGGTACCTTCTGAAAACAGTGTTTTTTTAATTCTGCACCTAATCCAAGATGGCGGCCAGGGGGGAACATAAGTTAACATTGGACCCTATGGGAACAATATCAAAGATCTTTTTCTCTAAAACCCTTTAGCCAATGGGAATCAAACTTGGCCACAATAGTCTTTGAATGGCCCCCTACAACATTGGGGTTTTTGAGGGCCCCACCAAATCCAAGATGGCCGCCAGTGGAGAACATATTGTAACATTGGACCTTATGGAAAAATATGTTCAAAGATCTTTTTCTCTAAAACTACTGAGCCAATTAGAACCAAACTTGGCCATAGTAGTCCTTATATGGTACCTTCTGAAACCGGTGTTTTTTTAAGTCTGCACCTGATCCAAGATGGCCGCCAACGGGGAACATAGGTTAACATTGGACCCTATGGGAACAATATCAAAGATCTTTTTCTCTAAAACCCCTAAGCCAATTGGAACCAAACTTGGCCACAATAGTCTTTGGGTGGCCCCTACAACATTGGTGTTTTTGAGGGCCACACAAAATCCAAGATGGCCATCAGTGGAAAACATATTTTAACATTGGACCCTATGGGAAAATAAGTTCATACATATTTTTCTCTGAAACTACTGAGTCAATTGGAACCAAACTCAGCCACAATAGTCATTTGGGTCTTTACATTTGGTATTTTAAAAAACATCTGCATTTAAAAATCAACTCCACTTGGCCAATTGCAATGATATTTGGTATGTGTCTTAGTCTTGGAGAGTACATGTCAGTCTGCCATATGACTTTTGTCTTTGACCTAAACTTAACCCTCCAGTGACTATGTTGAACTTTTTGGATTAGGTCAGTTTCTCTAAATCTCGAATACTACAATGGTAGGTCAATGATATTCGGTATATAGCTTGATCTTGGATAGTACATCAGTCAGACTGCCTTATGGCTTTTGTCCTTGACCATAATTTCATGGTCCATTGACCAGTTTTTGGATAAGGAAAATTTCTCAGGTATTATACATGAAAAGTCGATGATACTTGGATGTATTGTCTCAAAATTTTGAAATATGGTTTAGTTTTGAAAGGAAATAATATTGAAATTTTGTGATAGAAATAAATATTGTGTAATAAATTTCAAGCATTTATTTAGACAATCTGTTGATTTTCATTCTGCAACAACTCTACCTAGGTGAGCTATACAGGCTCCTGGGAGCCTCTAGTTTAAATTTCAGTAAGCATGAAAAATCTGAGATTGAATTAGTAGTTAAATGACTATTGAAGCATCACATTATCTTAACGTAAGAGGCTTTTGTCAATATCTGTCTGCATGTGTAAGTTAGCAGCTTTATTACCTGTATTTAAATGTATTTTTAAAGGCTTCAGGGTAAAAAGTGACACTTTACCTGTTACGGTTGATTCATAGAGCTGTTTTACTTATTAGAGCATACATATATATATCTTTTTTATACCTCTTCTCTGTGGTTCTTCAAAGTTCAAACCCATATTCCAGCAGATTTGGGAAAAAAATATCCTTGCAGTTAATTGCCATAAGCATATTGTAAAAGTATAAATTTCTATAATAAGTCCATCTACATATATATCTATGATATTGACATGTAAAAATAATCTCAACTTTTTTTCACTAGCTCTTTCACTGAACTTGAAAATGAGAAGTACCATAATCATTCTTGCAAGTACAAATACAATTACCAGTATTTCACTCAAATAAAGTCTGTTTGAGATATGTTGATTTTGTTGTTTTTCTTATTCCTCTTTTGCTTCTTCTACTTCAACTCTTGTCCAAAGTATTTCTCTCCATAGGATGGGTATATAGTTGTGATACTTTTTTTAACCAGGTCCATTGGGTCTATTTTTGGACCCAATTCTGATCTAAATCATTGTCATTTGGAGACACAGTGATTGCATCCAGTTACAATCATTAACACTTGTTTTCACTGATGTGCAGAGAGTTTTACATTTTTTCAATAGATGTTCCCATTTGGAGCCTCTGGTAATAAATATGACATTTCTCATTAAAGTTTACACAATCCCCAATGGTACCTCTGTGTCTGGGACTGGGTGTGGGTGTGTTATTTGAGGGTATAATATTTATTGATGGTGTAACACTATCAGTATTACAGTGGCTTAGGATACACAAATATTTGTTGTTTGTTTTACTTTGATGGTAAATAATGTATATTTACAGAAGTAATTGTATATTTGAATAAAGAATTGTAATCATAGGTGAAAGTCAACATTGTTAATAGATATATGGATAATAATCAGTTTATTTAATAATACTAATACAACACCAATTAATAGGTTAAAATTTACCATTAAGTTACTTATAGGTTAAACCCCCTTCATTTGTAAGCTTCTACTGTTGGTATGCTGACACAGGGTCAGTTACATTTGTAGGTCAAAAATGCTTCTGCATATTCCCAATGTTTTCTAATTGCTTTCATTAACAATGCCTGCATTTCATCAGTGAAAACCAAAAAAAATCCACAAAATAAGTTCTCATATAAGCATTTATTTTTTAAAGCAATACATATTGTGTGTATATGATTTTGTTTAGAAACAATTTTGATTTGTGATGTACAGTACCTAAAGGTTTAGTAGCAATTTTAATGATTTATGGAAGGGAAAACTCAAACAAGTGACTTTACACATGTTGTGACAAAGTTCTAGGATGGTGGAAGAAACTTGAGTGCCTGAAGCAAACCTGCATCCACCTTCCACAAACAATTTAACAAACGTTCTCACATTAGAATCTTCCCATGTGGGATTTAGACCTAGGTGGGGATAGGTACTGTGATCTGTAAGCGGGCACTTGGACCACTTGACCCACAAGTTCCCAACTTATAAGTCAATGTGTCAGCCATACTAGAGCCACTGACTTATATGTAATTCTTATGTGTGGGATGATAATGATCCCTCTGTGGTTGAGGGGGTCTTCAATTATAGATTTTCTTATTTACAAATAGCTTAACTTTGTCACACCTGTGGATTTGGATTGACATCAGGTGTTTTGAAGATATCTTAGGATTGTACATAGAAAACAATTTTTAGTTGATATCATCAAATACCTGGATATTTATTATTTACCAGTAATCTACATGTGTGTATTTATGTAGGTGGAGATAAGTGGAGCATTTATCCAAAGCCTTAGACTCGTTGGGCTGTTGCTTAACCTTTGATTCCTTGCATGGGGTGAAGTGACTGAGAGCAAGACTTTACCCTGAAGTGAGACTTCAGTCCACTGCAAGGTTAACCCCAGCATTTCTGTACTTAAGTGTACATTAATCAGCTTGATGGACAGGAAAAAAGTGAAATTAAATGTTCTGCTTAAACTGTGTAACCAAGCTAGGGTTTGAACCCACAACCATTGAATGATTGAATCTTGGAACCACAACCACTTATCCATATGTCATGTCAATATTGATATTGGTTCTGGAGCTCCCTGGTGGAGGTTTGCGTGTTTAACTGAATTTACCAGTTTCCAAAGTTTTTGCTTTGTTTTTGGGATTGAGATCTGAGCATGGACCACTATGTTTGATTTATTTATATGTGGGAGTAGATAAGTGGACACGGCTTGTTAAACTTATACATAATGGGATATATTAGTTTGTAGTTTATTTAATTAGATAAGAGACATTAAAGGCAATTTTCACCTTGGCTTAGATCTCTGTTGTAACTAAAATCAATGTTTATATGATTTGTTTATAACATTGATCATAGGTGTTTATTTATGGTATGTTTGCTTCTTAATACCCTGTCTGTCTTACAATTTTTATACATACTTAGTCACTGTGTACTGACCATATATGTAAATGGAAGAACGAACTTGTCCCAACATTTACCTTCTTGTCCCAACGATATTGCAGTTTTGAAACAAGTATCATTTTTCCTTTTAGAATGTCTGTATACTACATACTTGTGTCTAAAATAAAAGTTACAAATTGGTTCATATAACATAATAGTCAGAGACTGATGATTAGGGCAATAGCAATTTTAATGACTCTTGAGATCCTGTCTAACAGCTTCAGGCAACAGTTTCACAGGTCATCCCTGATACCTCAGGACAATGGATTTGACTGTTCCAAAAACACCCATGAAATAAATGGTTTATTTACCTGATAATAAATTGCATCTAACATATCTTTCACTGTTGTCTGGTACAATAAAGGTTAGTGGAATGCTTTACAGAGGCTTTTGAAAAAGGGCATCCTTTGTACATTCAGTTGGTTCATGAAACAGTGTGTTCTATCATTAACTGTTTCATGCCTGTCTAAAGAAATTAAAACCTCAAAAAAAAAAAAAAAAAAAAAAAAATACTTTATTGAAGATTAGAGATTAGTTGATAATTGTATATGCATAATGTTTGGTATTTAACATAACTAACCATTGCAAGCACTGACAGATATATACAAATGACACCATATATCCAGGTTTCATCAAAGAGAGATTGCAGGTTTCCCTCCATATTGCTTGATTGATAGATTAAAATAGATTTTTATGACTTCATGCCTTAAAATAGAACTCAATACCTTTGTTGAAGTGTGAATTGAAGATGAACATAAAAGTGTTTATATTGATCCTATATCAGATATCTCTATATAAACCTGGCTGGACACTGGTCACTCATTGATCAAAGGCAATAACAGCTACATATTGTTCTATATAGACTGTTTTATGACTTTAATTTACTTTCTGTATAACAGTTCTGTAGTCTGATTGACCCTCTATATTGTAAACATCTATAGATATCTGGTACCTACTAAGTGCATTTTACTTGACCACTTGATGTAACAAGCAAACTTTATTGGACCATTTGTATTTAGCAAGTGTTGACCACTCATAAATAACACAAATATAACCTGCTGCAAATGATCACACAAGTTCTATGGAACCTGTCTGAACCAAACACCTTATACACATGGTTACCATAATGGTAATTTTACACTTTGGTTTATACAAGCTTTTTAATGAAACAGCTAGCATTTGAATAACAGCTTATTGTTTAGAGAAGACATAAGGTCCTGATTCTTTCTATATTTACATCCAATAAATGCCCTGTTGACAATAGCAATCTCATGTTTAAATTGGGCCAATTATTGATGGACAACTGTTTGAGAACAATGATGTATAGACTTATCAGAAACACTAGAATTATATGTGAATAATGTTCAGCACATTTTTTAAAAGACTTTTAAGTTAATTTATGTTTGTTGATGATTTAAATTTATTGTTCAATGACTTGGTGCTTTGAACTGTATCACTGAATTGTCTGAACAAGTAGCTTTAATGCTTTGAACTGGCTTATAAAGGTTTGAACCCTGAACTATTATGGCTTGACTGAAAATTAAATTACTACCTTGAATGCACTTACTTTTTGGCCATAGAATAACAGATTCTAGCTGATTTTGGCATTGGTTGAACTGTAGCCAACATTGTTTAACTGTCAACTGGTGATGAAACCATTTTGCCAGTATATGATATATTGTTTGTGCCTGAATATTAGGATTTGAACCACAACATTGATTATAATTGATTGGTCAGAGATTGAGCAATGATACCCTACAATGTTTTGCACTCATTGACCATACCCTGACTCTGAGTGCATATTGGCTGGCCATGAGTTGATTGAACTAAAACTTCAAAAGTACCCAAATAAAACCTCTTAATAAATACATGGACATTTTCTTTGATGGTTTTGGAGTAGCAGATGACTGGTAATTATAATGAACCATATAAGGAAAGAAATCAATGAAGATGAAAGAGTTTTAATGTTTTATCTATGAAGATAAGGATATAAGACAGAAGGAAATTGAGGTGACAGAATAAATACATATGAACATTTATTTGTGATGGGAGAAATCAATGTAGCCATGGTAAAAAAAATCCTGAGTTTATGTATTGATTCAAGTTCTCACTTCTATTGTAATCCTACTATTATGATCCGTGGTATTATATCTATATATGTAACTCTATTGTTTAGGTGCTCTAAGGTCTGGTATGATTAATTGATTGTTTTAATGAGATTTAAGATCTCGGGACGGTAGAGAATATTATCCCAAATTATTTCAAGATGTTGTCACAAGATTAAGGTTAATATCAAGTAAATTTTGTCCTTAGGTATGTATCAAAACAAATTTCTTGACACAAAACTATCAGGTTTGACCCTAGAACTAACCTGTTGGTTATCCACTTTCCAGGTCAGGGTTGTACAAGGCCCCAAATTAAACAGGAAAAAGGGGGAAAATGAAATACATAAGACTCAAAACCAGGACCTTCCTGATACTACAGCAATGCTCTACTAATTGATCATGAACTGACCTAGCCACCTATTCAGCCTGGTCTGAAAAATCTGTTAAAAAATAAATTATATTGCATTACATATGACAGATACCAGAATTCAGTCTATTCTGAAAAATCTGGTTTTAAATTATCGGTATATTGCATTGCAAACAACAGATGTGCAAATCCCAGAGAAAAAAGCTGGTAGGGAATCCACTGAATTTGCTTGTTATGGTAGAATATATTGGTATATATATATATATATATATATATATATAATATATATATATATATATATTGAAAAAAAATCATAACTGACTGCAAATATTTGTTTGAAGTTTATAGATGATATTGATTTTTATGTATGTGTAGGAAAATTTGACCTAATAAATGTGTTGATAACCTTTAATTTTATTTCTCCTATGTGGGTTTTGTACTATTATGTTTTTTGCATTATTAATCATTCATGATTGACACTTTGTATTTTATATAGAATGTCAATACACTGAAGTATATAAACTGGTAGATTTATCATGTATTTGACATTTATCTGGTGTAAGGCGTGAAAATAGACTCCAAAGCCATTATTGATATTAAAATGGAATATGTGGTTGGATCACATGAAATCCTTTGTCAGAAATTGCTAATTTCTATGCTAATGCTAACCATTTTTTTTCAACATAAATGCCAGAATTTATTTTTTGTTTTGCTCTCTTTTATGATGTCAGTTCTGATAGCAATTATTAATGTTATGTTTGTACACGTGTATATTGTAAGATTGAATATTTCTTGTCATGATGTTTCCCTTGCTTTGTTTTCCCAAGTATTTGCTTGCCATGTTTTCACAGTCAGTGTCTTTTAATCTGATCTGTTCATCCAAGATGATGTTTCTATACTTTTGAAGCAACACTTGGATATTGAGTACAGGGTGTCCCATAATACATGTATATGTCACACATTTAACTTTTCACAAAATTTTTATTTCTTTACGCATCAAAGTCAAATTTTGCATAGGTGTAGGTTTTATTGTAAAATTTTATTCTGGAAAAGTACGGGAAATTGTGTGACGTCATTCCAGAATTATGACGTCATCAATGATGTCATCATAATTTCAACATGGAACCTTCAGCTCAGCAGCTTGCTGATGTTGTGAAGTTGTTTTATGAGACAAAATCAGCAACTACAGTTATCAGAGTTGTGAAACAGAAGTATCCAGGACTTATTAAGCTGAATAGGAGTAGAATTTACAGAATTGTAAGAAAATTTGAAAATAGAGGAACAGTTACTGATGTTAGAGAAAAAAATGCAGGTAGACCAAAGAGTGTGTGCACAAAGAAAATATTGCTTCTGTTGAGAAAGTGATAACAGAAACACACAAAGGTCAGTTAGACAGGTCATGCGAGATTTAAATGGTGAAATTAGTAAAACCAGTGTACATAGAATGTTAAAATTTGACTTAAAGCTGACACCATATAAGATCAGCATTATGCAACACTTAAAACAATCAGACATTGACAGCCGTCTTGACTTTGCACATTGGGTTTTGGAAAAATCTGCGTCTTTTCCAGGCTGTATCTGGTTTTCGGATGAGGCTCAATTTTATTTAAATAATGCAGTAAATAAACAAAATTTTAGGTTTTGGGGCACTGACAAGCCAAACATGTATGCAGAAAAGCCATTACATGGTGAAAAGGTGACTGTATGGGCCGCACTTAGCAGTAGTGGAATAATCGGTCCGTTTTTCTTTCAGGATTCTGAACATAACACTGTAACTGTTAATTCTGAACGTTATTTGCGCCTGTTGAAAACTAAATTCTTGCCAGCGCTGACAAGGAAAGAACGCAATCTTAATTCAGTTTGGTTTCAGCAAGATGGGGCAACACCACACACTGCTGGCAATGTCATCGAGTGGTTGAATACGACATTTGGGGATCGATACATTTCTTACAGAACACAGTATGTTTGGCCACCCCACTCTCCAGACCTTAACCCTTTGGACTTCTTTTTATGGGGATATCTTAAGGACAGGGTGTATTCACCAACTCCTGAAAACACGGATATGTTAAAAAGTGCCATTCGCAGGGAAATGCAGAAAGTTTCAGAAGAAACCCTCAGAGCAGTTATTGAGAAGTTATAGGAGAAGAATGACGTTGGTCATTGAAGAAAGAGGACGCCATTTGGAACACATGTTATAAAATAGAACACTTTTATATTTCAGGTATATCTTTTTAAAAATGATAGCAAATTATATAAATTTAATAACATAAAAACTTTAAAACATAAATATGATTTCTTGAAAATTTGACTTTGATGCGTAAAGAAATAAAAATTTTGTGAAAAGTTGAAAGTGTGACATATATTATGGGACACCCTGTACAAGGCTCCCAATTAGACAGGGCACCGGTTCATCACAGGTCCATCCCTTTTTGCCAATGTCCTGAATTCCTTTTATTTATCAGGAGCCTTGGTGGCCAAGTGGTCTAAAGCACATGGTTAAGGATAACTGCACCATTTTGCTGTCTAAGTTTTGAATCCCACTCAGCAGATCTTAGAGTGAAAAAGTTTTCAGTTTACTTGTCGAAGGTTGACAGTTTTCTCTAGGTGCTCAAGTTTCTTCCACCATTCCTGAAATACCCACCTTGGTTGACTTAAGTGAAGGAATCTTCACTAAAACACCATTACTGGACTCAACTAAGTTAGCTGGATCATCTGGATCCTCATTAAGACTAAAACATTGTGAAATGTATTACTTGTTTGTATAGGTACTGCATTACTACACAGTCCAGCTGGGATTCTAACCCATTATCTGCCAACCTGAACCACTTGCCATGTGTTTAACTTTTTGTTGGAAACTGAAATAAGGCTTAATTTTCTAATGCTTACCATACAGTACCTTGACACCTTGACAGTCTGGTTCAAGTACAAGAGGCTATAGTAGATGCCTGTTTTGTAGTTTTGTATGACCTATAGTAAAATCTCAATTTATTAGTTTACCACCAATAATATATTCAAATTTTTGCATCATAAGGCAGTTTGATGATAGATTGTTGGATGCACACAAAGAAAAACATAGAAACACATTTTCAAAATAGTGGTGGCAAACTTATTGAGGGCATTAAAACAAGGCTGTACTGTATGTGAAGTAAAATCCCTGTCCATATTTCAGTTGATTGAGAAAAACAATATGATGGCTGGCTAAGGAAGAGTTGTAGTTGTACATTGTTTATTGAGAAAAACAATATGATGGTTGGCTCTGTGTCCAGGTATTACACAGTACAGATAGAAAGAGTTGTAGTTGTACATTGTTTATTGATTCTGTGTAGCTTCATCGTCTCTGTCAGGGATTTATATATACTACATATATACATAGTCAATATCAAAACAAAAGCCGATCTATTTCTGGACTGTTTGACATAGTTTTCTAGTCCACTACTAATATATCGCTGATTATTAACATTCAATAGGATTAATATCATCCCTGTAATATAAAAGTATAGATTAATTGATTTTATCATAGTCACGATTCATCAGAATATTCTAGAAGTGTTTGTAAGAGATGACTGCAATTAGCTTAGCTGAACCGAATCTCGAGATTGTGGAAAGCCAATAATGACCTAATTATTTTCCTTGTTTACAACTCTCAGCTCTTCATTCCTGGAATGATTAGAAATGGCTCCTCTGCATCATCGGTATTGTCAATTGTCACATGGGTGAAATTGTTTATACATAAGTCTTATTGGGTCTGCATGCTGTAAATATATGGAGAACATTTTATATTCCGGTGTTTGCTAATTGACTCAAACCATATAAAACAGTATCAATTTCCCAAAATCACATCATTTAACATCAAATTGATATAAATTAATTATTCATGAAAGTTGCATTATATTAGTCTTTTTTTTCCTTGTTGCTTTTAAATTTGTCTCTTAATCATAACCAAAAGTAAACTACATCACATTTTCAATATTGCGTATTCTTGATACAAGCATAAGGGTTAAGTAAGGATGTGCAATAGTTTTCATCAGAATAATTTTCATAGATGACCCAGATGTTTAAAGGTTGATTAATATAATCAATATACTAGCATGCAGAAATAAAAATGAACATATCATTTTGAATTTGACAATTTTAAACAAAAATGTGTTTTAGTTTATTCTATTCAGTTTTGTTCTTTTAACCAAAACAAGCTGAAACAGAAAAAGAACATCACAAAATGTTGATAATATCAATATCAATATCAGAGAAACATCTTATCAAGCTTCTAACAACTAGACCCAGGTGTGTAATACAGGTATATTAATTAAGGTGTAAAAGGTTAAAGGTAGAAGTTTTGTGTTATGATGATAATGGTGATTGTCTATAAGAAAGTGCATTTGTATGTAATAAAAACCTTGAGGATATCAGTTTGATAAGTAGCCTCAGGCCTCCCCCTGTCATTATCTAATGTTTATTGTGCAGTAATTAAGATGAACGAGTTACGTATGGTTAATTAATGAAGTAATTGGGTATGGTGAATACATGGAGATAACTTATTGATAAACTTATAGTTTTAATTACACACAATAATTGCACACAAAATGGAATTTTCTTGTTCAGAGATTTTATTGATTCCGTCATACCTTGGAGATTCCATGATGACATTGACCTCGACAGACGGACAGAGATTCACAGATTCTGATCTCAGACATGTTTACTGTGTGGTTAATGACCAGTATGTTATTATTGGCTAATGCAAAGATTAAGTTAATTGATATCAAATCAGTCATTCATTATCCATAAAGCCGACTCCTTTATATTAGTCATACAATAAAACACTAAACCTTTACTCGTAGTTTTTGTCATTGAGTCACTTAAAATTTGATTTTCTCCTAGTCTCATAAAATACTTTTATCATGAAAACACAAAAAATGTGATTTGTTCATTTCTCTTTAGTTATGAGACAGCATAAAATAAATTTTCTGGTTCATAGAGAGAGAGAGAGAGAGAGAGAGAGAGAGAGAGAGAGAGAGAGAGATAAAAAAATACCATATTTTTGTAGTTCAGAGAGAGAGAGAGAGAGAGAGTGTTATGTTTGTGCATGTCTGTTTCTCTCTCTCTCTCTCTCTCTCTTTCTTTCTCTCTTTGCTTGTGTATGTGTGATGTTCTGTCAGAGAAAGCAATGATTATTACTGGTTTGTGAGTAAACTGACACTTTTATGATTTTTACAATGACAGTCCGCTTTTGATTATGGCCAGAAACTTGATGGATACAAAGTTACATGTACCAAATTATGAAATCTTGCACATTAAATTTGATTCATGAGAGAACTGCTCATTCTCTCGGCCTATGAAATATTAATGATTGTGTCATTTTAATTGCATTTTCAAACAATGTTCATTGCGTATTTATTAACTGCAGAATCCCTTGAATTATATTACTGTTACACCAAAGCATCAAATATGGTTTATAATTAAGGCACCCAAATGAAGTTTGGCGACTTATTGTTTTTGTATCATTTCTTATTTCATGTCTGAAATTTATAACTGGATATGATTCTGATTTCAAAGGATGAATAACATTGTTAATTACCAACATCAATGGTGTAGTTGATGTTAGTGACTTCAGTTGATGCCAGAGACTTCAGTTGATGCTAGAGACTTCAGATGATGTCTGTGACTTCAATTGATGCCCATGACCAGCTGATTCCATTGACCCCATTTGATGCCAGCAACTTGAATTGATGTATTTTGACTTCAATTGATGTCTGTGACTCTAGTTGATAACTGTAGCTTCAGTTGATGCCATGTCTCTGATTGCTCTTGTACTTGTAAACTGCAATTTTGATTTCTCTGGACGAGACTTCTTGAATGATTTATTATTTTTGTATGCCAGTCATTTCACATTTTGGGAGATATCGATAAAACTGAAGATAAATAAATTTAATTCTTTGTCATGCAAAATTGAAATGCCTAACATATAGTAGTGGACCTTGCTTTTTAATGTTTTATAAAAAAAAAATATTGGCAATTTTGCAAAATACAGCAGTAACAATCTATTTACAGTGTTTTGGTTACAGGTTTTTGCTGACAGATGAGATTTGATCCTGTAGCATCCAATCTTCCATTCATAGAGATCTTACCTTCTGAAATGATAAAATATATTTTAGTACACATCTAATATTCTTGTCTTTTTACTTTCTTTGTAGACTGGTTCAGGAAAGACCTATACCATGGGTACAGGGTTTGATGTTAATATTTCTGAAGATGAAATTGGTATCATACCTCGGGCTGTGGACCACCTGTTTCAGGGCATTGAAGAGAGAAAACGGTTAGCACAAGAGAGGAATGAACCGCCACCAGATTTTAAAGTTAATGCTCAATTTATGGAGGTATGCTCACATTTCATATTATAACAATATTACATATTTTATCCTACCATTTATTTTGTAACTTGATTTGTCCTTTTTACCTTGATCTTTGTAACTTCATGATCTGTTCTTTGCTGTTTTTTGTAAATTCATATAATCTTTATAATTTTAATCATTCTTTGTAACTTGATATGAGAACTTGCTTTGTTCTTTTGTAACTTTCCAAGTTACTTGATTGTTCTTTGTAGTTTGAATTGTTCTTTGTAACTTTCTTTGTTGTTGTCTTTAGTCTTTGTAACTTTTGCTTCTCAAAAAAAGTGGAAACTAAACAGCCCAAAGTTATTCATATTATGCAGCTTTTTTGTTTAAACAGGTTAATTTACAAACATTATGAAATGAAAGTCACGGTTCTTTCTGATGGGAACTTAAAATAAACAAGGTCCCATGTCACGTGGGCTTGGCACACTAAAGAACCCTGCTGTATACTGCCATCAGCGCAACACACAGGCAAAATTTCTGCACTTTGTTTTATAGCTGACGACTTCTTGATATAAGTGAAATATTCTTGACTGGGATGTTAAACACCATTACTCAAATCAACTCATTCTAAAATGAGTTCCATCTAGACAGGATTTTGATTCACTTTGATGTCAATCTTTCACTGGTTCTGCTGTAGTAGCATCTTCTAGTCTATAGAATCTGTAATTAACAAAAATCTCCAGTACAGTAACTTACGGATATTTATGTTTACAATTTCAGCTATATAATGAAGAAATCTTGGATCTGTTTGATACTACAAGAGATCCAGAATCAAGAGTAAGTAGGATTTATTTATAATATCTGTATAAAACATTAAGAAGTATAATATATTGGGGTTTGCCATGACCTGGAAAAGTATTTGAATGGATGATTTGTCTGGAAAGGCTTTGAAAATGAATTAAACCATCAAATTTTGATGCATAAAAGTCCTGGAGACATTGTTTTGGAATTCTAGATTTGCAACATGTCATTTGAAAAGTAGAATTTCAAGTTATCCATTGTTATAAGGTTCACTAACATATCACATGATCTCTATCTCATGGAATTTGTGTGGAACAATATGTATAATGTTTACATTGCAGAGGTCTGGAACAGTAATTCAATATCCAATGGAAATAATTGTTTTGTGCAATCATTATGAGGCATCAGGTGGTAAGTTAGTGAAGCCTGTTTGATAAAACCATGTTTGGGTTCTCAGAGTTCTGCTGTACTTAGCTTCAGCATTCTGAGTAAGTGACCATGTGTTTTGTCTGTTGTACTTGTAGATTTATTGTGATTAAAATTACTGAATTTATTTTTTTAAGGGTAAAAAGTCACATATCAAAATTCATGAGGATGCTGGAGGGGGTATATATGTGGTAGGAGTGACCACACGTCCAGTTTCTTCATTACAAGATGTAAGTATATATAGATGGAGATACAATTTAGAACAACAACCTCCTAAACAGTGGAGAAAATGACCACCCACCCCACAAGTTAAGACATTCCACACCCGTTTGCTGCTAATGAATAAAAATATGTTTACAAGTTTTGGGAAAAGAACACTTAAACTGAATTAAAGTTCACATTTTATGATTTGACTCTTTACAAAGATTGTAAATGAGGAGTAATAGGGTTGGTGTTATAATGTACATAATTCTTGTTACAAAAAAGTACAGTAAAATCTTGTTATAATGCCCCTCGATAACTTTGCCACCTCGCTTATCGCCACACTATTTTGAAGTCCCAAAATCCATTTTGTTTATGTTTTTCTTTATCCGACTCCCCCAATTTATTGCCAAACCCCTTTATAATGCCAAAATTTGACTGAACAAATGGTGGTGATGAATCGAGGTTTTACTGTATTGAAAAGAACCTAACAATTTCAGCAATGTGGCTTATTGTAACTTTTGCAGTCATTATATCCAGTTTTACTGTAAGGTATCTGGTATCTGGGCTTCCAAAGTGCCCTAAACTAAGTCACTGGGATGCAAATTGCTTGTGTCTTCTCAGCTCTGTTTTAAAACCAATCACACATAACATTAGAAAGTTTCACAACTTTTATATTATCATGTAAAAACCCCTAATTTTTGTTTTGCTTGATACAAAATTGAATATTTTTAACTTGGACATGCAACACTATGATTAGATGTTAAAGAGAAATATATAGAATATATAGAATTTTTGATGGACACATGTTTAATGATTTTGAATAAGTTTTCTCATGGACTGGATGTACAGCTGACATACGGGTCTTGTTGCATTAGCATCTCTGCTTTATATGAGGAATTTACTTCTGCTTCCCATTAAAAGCATAAATAAGCATATAAACTGCTCCATACAATTTAACTTGGTGACATTTGGATGTATTATACAGCAATATAATATAAAAACACAATAGAAATGTACATACCACACAGTTTCATAATAAACATCTGTCACGTTATCAATACCAAGCCATTATGCGTCATTTGATTTTAAAAATTGTCAGAATGCAAATGATGAAATAACACTTATCTGTTTTAATCCTGTTACAGAAATTGCATTCCTTTCGTAACACAGATGGTGGGCGATATTGTACAAATGGGGCGTTAACGATTTTAAGGAATTTGACTCGATATTATGTTGATTGTAAAATACAAATTTATGTGCGTAAAACAAGATGATTACATCAGAGAAACCTGAAAAAGGTTGTTACATATTGAATAATTTGTATAATCCTTTAATACGACATAAGTCAAATGGTGCAGCGGAAAATAGGTCAATGACATTTGTGTGGTATTTTTATTTTTGAACTTTGTATAAAAATACTCATAAATGGTGGAATACAATAATCTGGATAAAATATAATAAATAAATAAAAATTGTAATTTAAAAAATAAAAAAATAAAAAAAAAAAAAAATAAATAAATAAATTTGATAGCTAGAGTATAATATAACATAACACATTTATGATAGGAGTATTATTTGCTACACTCTTTCTTTGTCAAGTTTGGTTTCCAAATGATAACTTTTGTTTCTGTAACAAATTTAAATGATATAATTTTGATGAAAGACAGGTCAAGTTTGAATTTACTTTCTGAAGTTATTGACATTATCATTCAGATGTAAACCCCAGGGGAGTATTTTGTATATTCAGTGTTGTGTATATTTATTATACCCACCCCTGGGAATACAGTATTATGTGAGCTATTATGTGAGATAAGATATTTATTGATTTTTATATGGAGATGATGAGAACACTATACTCTCTTCATGAAGATAGGGCCCTAGCTGACTTTATAAATTATCATTAATTACATGTGAAGATGTGCATGATACAAAATTGTAAATGCAATTGTGAACAAACTTACAAAGTTGTAGGAAAGAGACCCATAGTTAGAAGAATTGTAAGTTAGAATGTTCTGAATACCAATAATTGTTGATACAACTTGATTTCCTGCTGTGGTTCCATTAGCTCCATACTAGTCATACAAAAATTACTGACCCTATTCTGCAAACTAAACACTATTTACTTGATACCCATTCTGTATGTATTCATCTGAATATTACCAAATAGAATTATTTTTCATTTGCATCATACGAGCGTATCTAGTATATACTGTACATTTTGAATGTTTTATTTTTTTTTCAGACTATGCAATGTTTAAAACTTGGTGCTTTATCTCGGGCCACTGCCAGTACAAATATGAATGCCCAATCATCACGATCTCACGCTATATTTACGTTACATGTAAAACAACAAAGGGTTATACGAGATGATGTAAGTATGCAATACACAGATATTAGTCTCCTATCCTATATTTCGCTTTCGTAAATGGGAAGTCATGAGTTCAAATCCTGACCAGGTCTGACCCAAGACTTGAAAGTGGGTATTGACTTTTCTTTTGCCAAGCGCTATGCATTACGAAATGAAAGTCACAGTTCTTTGAGATGGGAACTTAAAATAAATGAGGTCCTGTGTCACGGTAGGCTTGGCACGATAAAGAACCCTGCTGTATAATGCCGTAAGCGCAACACTCAGGCAAAATTTCTGCACCTCTGCCTATAGCTGGCAACATCTCCATATAAGTGAAATATTCTTAATGTCATAAGTGAAATATTCTTGACTGGGACATTAAACACCATTACTCATCTCCTATCTTATATTTTATATATTCAAAAACTCTGAATTCCTTCAATGTTTTGTGGCGACCTCTGGTGGCTAAGTTGTCTAGACCATATGCTTACAGATTACAGCACCTATCCCTAAGTTTGAAGCCTACTCAGGACAGATTTAGTTAGAAAGTTTGTCAGTTTTCAGAATATCAGTGGTTTTCACCAAGAACTCAAACTTCTTCCATCATCCCTGAACTAGCCACCTTGATAAAAGTGAAAGAATCTTGATTAGGGTGTATAACTCCATTACTCCACTCCACACTTTAATGTTTTGAAACTAACTTATTTTGCTAGGAGATTTGATAGGTTTTCTATTATGATTTCTTTGTGGGCTCCCATTTTTGATATTACAAGGTAATCAAAACTTGTCATTGTAGAGTAGACAAATCGAAGTATGATTGTATTTTTCATTTAATCATATGGGATAAAAGTAGGTCACTGTTATTCAGATTTCATGCACAACTTTGTAAAGTTGTGTGTGGAGTGTTCAACACAGATTATAAATCAATTATCATCTGTTGGATAATTTGGTATGGCAAAGAGAGATAGGGTATAAAAATAGCACTGGGATTTGACCCATTCATGCTGGCTACCTATTCTAAAGATAGAGTCGTTCATTAATTTGACAAAGTACAGCCAGTGCCATTGTTCTGGAGTAAGATGACAAGAAAAGGCAGACATCAAGAATGCATCAAATATCAGTCTTAGTGATAAGATGACTATATTCAAAGATTTAGAATTTTAAAATGAATGCAAAGACTCTATGTAATTAAGACAAATTAAAATTAATATTCGTGTTATATCTATTGTAGAATTTAGAGGAGCAAGATAAAGAATCAGACTCTACTGAAGGTTTAAATGAATTTGAAACTTTAACGGCAAAATTCCATTTTGTTGATCTGGCTGGTTCGGAGAGATTAAAACGTACTGGTGCTACAGGAGATCGTGCTAAGGAAGGCATTTCTATAAACTGTGGATTGGTTAGTCTTGTTAATACATTTTGTCATTTATTTGTAGAAAAAAAAAGCTTTTTAATTCCTAGAATATAGATTGTAACATTTTCAGTTCATTGTCGGTACTATCTTGGTTATGATAACTTGAATTCTGTTTTTAGCTCACCTGACCGAAGGTCATGTGAGCTTATGGCATAGCGCAGCGTGTGTATGTGCGTGTGTGCGTGTGTGCGTGTGTGCGTGTGTGCGTCGTTAACACCTATTTTCGACTTCTCCTCTGAAACTACTGGACAGTTTTTAATGAAACTTTGTCAGAAGTATATATGGGCCGGTGCAATTCAGATTTGTTCGTGGCGTTGCCATGGCTACCATAACTAGGTCAAGGTGACCTAGGGGTGCAAAAATCTTAAAAAATCTTCTTCTCCGAAAGTACTGATTGGAGAAAAAATCTGATGTGATATTTGGCTTCTCTAGGGTCTTAAGCCTATAGTTTGTTCATTTTGTGAAATTCGGATAAAAAATAGGTTACGCGTTTTTGCGTTTAATTTTGAAAAAATCGTAAAATAGCTTCAAATTGTTATAACTTGACTATTTGACCAGATAATGACATGGGGTTTTCAGTTTTGACATCTTCTTGTTAGTATCTTCAAATTGAGGTCAAGGTCAATTGTGAAGGTCGTGACCTAATTTTTTTTACCTCTGATTATAATTATTATCTCGAAAACTATAAACTTTTTGTATAGGCATGTATATTAGAATGTTGTAGGTATTGATACAACGATCATTTTGATGTATAGAAAAAGGTCATGGGTTCAAAGGTCAAGGTCACAGATGTGAAACAATACCGAAATGGTTAATTATCTTGAAAACTATAAACTTTTTGTATAGGCATGTATATTAGAATGTTGTAGGTATTGATACAACAATCATTTTGATGTATAGAAAAAGGTCATGGGTTCAAAGGTCAAGGTCACAGATGTGAAACAATACCGAAATGGTTAATTATCTTGAAAACTATAAACTTTTTGTATAGGCATGTATATTAGAATGTTGTAGGTATTGATACAACGATCATTTTGATGTATAGAAAAAGGTCATGGGTTCAAAGGTCAAGGTCACAGATGTGAAACAATACCGAAATGGTTAATTATCTTGAAAACTATAAACTTTTTGTATAGGCATGTATATTAGAATGTTGTAGGTATTGATACAACGATCATTTTGATGTATAGAAAAAGGTCATGGGTTTAAAGGTCAAGGTCACAGATGCGAAACAATACCCAAATGGTTAATTATCTCGAAAACTATAAACATTTTGTATAGGCATGTATATTAGAATGTTGTAGGTATTGATACAACGATCATTTTGATGTATAGAAAAAGGTCATGGGTTCAAAGGTCAAGGTCACAGATGCGAAACAATACCAAAATGGTTAATTATCTCGAAAACTATAAACTTTTTGTATAGGCATGTATATTAGAATGTTGTAGGTATTGATACAACGATCATTTTGATGTATAGAAAAAGGTCATGGGTTCAAAGGTCAAGGTCACAGATGCGAAACAATACAGAAATGGTTAATTATCTCGAAAACTATTAACATTTTGTATAGGCATGTATATTAGAATGTTGTAGGTATTGATACAATGATCATTTTGATGTATAGAAAAAGGTCATGGGTTCAAAGGTCAAGGTCACAGATGTGAAACAATACCAAAATGGTTAATTATCTCGAAAACTATAAATTTTTTGTATAGGCATGTATATTAGAATGTTGTAGGTATTGATACAACAATGATTTTGATGTATAGAAAAAGGTCATGGGTTTAAAGGTCAAGGTCACAGATGCGAAACAATACCCAAACGGTTAATTATCTCGAAAACTATAAACATTTTGTATAGGCATGTATATTAGAATGTTGTAGGTATTGATACAACGATCATTTTGATGTATAGAAAAAGGTCATGGGTTCAAAGGTCAAGGTCACATATGCGAAACAATACCAAAATGGTTAATTATCTCGAAAACTATAAACTTTTTGTATAGGCATGTATATTAGAATGTTGTAGGTATTGATACAACGATCATTTGATGTATAGAAAAAGGTCATGGGTTCAAAGGTCAAGGTCACAGATGCGAAACAATACAGAAATGGTTAATTATCTCGAAAACTATTAACATTTTGTATAGGCATGTATATTAGAATGTTGTAGGTATTGATACAATGATCATTTTGATGTATAGAAAAAGGTCATGGGTTCAAAGGTCGAGGTCACAGATGTGAAACAATACCAAATGGTTAATTATCTCGAAAACTATAAATTTTTTGTATAGGCATGTATATTAGAATAATGTAGGTATTGATACAACAATGATTTTGATGTATAGAAAAAGGTCATGGGTTCAAAGGTCAAGGTCACAGATGCAAAACAATACCCAAATGGTTAATTATCTCAAAAACTATAAACTTTTTGTATAGGCATGTATATTAGAATTTTGTAAGTATTGATACAACGATCATTTTGATGTATAGAAAAAGGTCATGGGTTCAAAGGTCAAGGTCACATATGCGAAACAATACCGAAATGGTTAATTATCTCGAAAACTATAAACTTTTTGTATAGGCATGTATATTAGAATGTTGTAGGTATTGATACAACGATCATTTTGATGTATAGAAAAAGGTCATGGGTTCAAAGGTCAAGGTCACAGATGTGAAACAATACCGAAATGGTTAATTATCTTGAAAACTATAAACTTTTTGTATAGGCATGTATATTAGAATGTTGTAGGTATTGATACAATGATCATTTTGATGTATAGAAAAAGGTCATGGGTTCAAAGGTCAAGGTCACAGATGTGAAACAATACCGAAATGGTTAATTATCTTGAAAACTATAAACTTTTTGTATAGGCATGTATATTAGAATGTTGTAGGTATTGATACAACGATCATTTTGATGTATAGAAAAGGTCATGGGTTCAAAGGTCAAGGTCACAGATGTGAAACAATACCGAAATGGTTAATTATCTTGAAAACTATAAACTTTTTGTATAGGCATGTATATTAGAATGTTGTAGGTATTGATACAACGATCATTTTGATGTATAGAAAAAGGTCATGGGTTTAAAGGTCAAGGTCACAGATTCTAAACAATACCCAAATGGTTAATTATCTCGAAAACTATAAACATTTTGTATAGGCATGTATATTAGAATGTTGTAGGTATTGATACAACGATCATTTTGATGTATAGAAAAAGGTCATGGGTTCAAAGGTCAAGGTCACAGATGCGAAACAATACCAAAATGGTTAATTATCTCGAAAACTATAAACTTTTTGTATAGGCATGTATATTAGAATGTTGTAGGTATTGATACAACGATCATTTTGATGTATAGAAAAAGGTCATGGGTTCAAAGGTCAAGGTCACAGATGCGAAACAATACAGAAATGGTTAATTATCTCGAAAACTATTAACATTTTGTATAGGCATGTATATTAGAATGTTGTAGGTATTGATACAATGATCATTTTGATGTATAGAAAAAGGTCATGGGTTCAAAGGTCAAGGTCACAGATGTGAAACAATACCAAAATGGTTAATTATCTCGAAAACTATAAATTTTTTGTATAGGCATGTATATTAGAATGTTGTAGGTATTGATACAACAATGATTTTGATGTATAGAAAAAGGTCATGGGTTTAAAGGTCAAGGTCACAGATGCGAAACAATACCCAAACGGTTAATTATCTCGAAAACTATAAACATTTTGTATAGGCATGTATATTAGAATGTTGTAGGTATTGATACAACGATCATTTTGATGTATAGAAAAAGGTCATGGGTTCAAAGGTCGAGGTCACAGATGTGAAACAATACCAAAATGGTTAATTATCTCGAAAACTATAAATTTTTTGTATAGGCATGTATATTAGAATGTTGTAGGTATTGATACAACAATGATTTTGATGTATAGAAAAAGGTCATGGGTTCAAAGGTCAAGGTCACAGATGCAAAACAATACCCAAATGGTTAATTATCTCAAAAACTATAAACTTTTTGTATAGGCATGTATATTAGAATTTTGTAAGTATTGATACAACGATCATTTTGATGTATAGAAAAAGGTCATGGGTTCAAAGGTCAAGGTCACATATGCGAAACAATACCGAAATGGTTAATTATCTCGAAAACTATAAACTTTTTGTATAGGCATGTATATTAGAATGTTGTAGGTATTGATACAACGATCATTTTGATGTATAGAAAAAGGTCATGGGTTCAAAGGTCAAGGTCACAGATGTGAAACAATACCGAAATGGTTAATTATCTTGAAAACTATAAACTTTTTGTATAGGCATGTATATTAGAATGTTGTAGGTATTGATACAATGATCATTTTGATGTATAGAAAAAGGTCATGGGTTCAAAGGTCAAGGTCACAGATGTGAAACAATACCGAAATGGTTAATTATCTTGAAAACTATAAACTTTTTGTATAGGCATGTATATTAGAATGTTGTAGGTATTGATACAACGATCATTTTGATGTATAGAAAAAGGTCATGGGTTCAAAGGTCAAGGTCACAGATGTGAAACAATACCGAAATGGTTAATTATCTTGAAAACTATAAACTTTTTGTATAGGCATGTATATTAGAATGTTGTAGGTATTGATACAACGATCATTTTGATGTATAGAAAAAGGTCATGGGTTTAAAGGTCAAGGTCACAGATTCTAAACAATACCCAAATGGTTAATTATCTCGAAAACTATAAACATTTTGTATAGGCATGTATATTAGAATGTTGTAGGTATTGATACAACGATCATTTTGATGTATAGAAAAAGGTCATGGGTTCAAAGGTCAAGGTCACAGATGCGAAACAATACCAAAATGGTTAATTATCTCGAAAACTATAAACTTTTTGTATAGGCATGTATATTAGAATGTTGTAGGTATTGATACAACGATCATTTTGATGTATAGAAAAGGTCATGGGTTCAAAGGTCAAGGTCACAGATGCGAAACAATACAGAAATGGTTAATTATCTCGAAAACTATTAACATTTTGTATAGGCATGTATATTAGAATGTTGTAGGTATTGATACAATGATCATTTTGATGTATAGAAAAAGGTCATGGGTTCAAAGGTCAAGGTCACAGATGTGAAACAATACCAAAATGGTTAATTATCTCGAAAACTATAAATTTTTGTATAGGCATGTATATTAGAATGTTGTAGGTATTGATACAACAATGATTTTGATGTATAGAAAAAGGTCATGGGTTCAAAGGTCAAGGTCACAGATGCAAAACAATACCCAAATGGTTAATTATCTCAAAAACTATAAACTTTTTGTATAGGCATGTATATTAGAATTTTGTAAGTATTGATACAACGATCATTTTGATGTATAGAAAAAGGTCATGGGTTCAAAGGTCAAGGTCACATATGCGAAACAATACCGAAATGGTTAATTATCTCGAAAACTATAAACTTTTTGTATAGGCATGTATATTAGAATGTTGTAGGTATTGATACAACGATCATTTTGATGTATAGAAAAAGGTCATGGGTTCAAAGGTCAAGGTCACAGATGTGAAACAATACCGAAATGGTTAATTATCTTGAAAACTATAAACTTTTTGTATAGGCATGTATATTAGAATGTTGTAGGTATTGATACAACGATCATTTTGATGTATAGAAAAAGGTCATGGGTTCAAAGGTCAAGGTCACAGATGTGAAACAATACCGAAATGGTTAATTATCTTGAAAACTATAAACTTTTTGTATAGGCATGTATATTAGAATGTTGTAGGTATTGATACAACGATCATTTTGATGTATAGAAAAAGGTCATGGGTTCAAAGGTCAAGGTCACAGATGTGAAACAATACCGAAATGGTTAATTATCTTGAAAACTATAAACTTTTGTATAGGCATGTATTTTAGAATGTTGTAGGTATTGATACAACGATCATTTTGATGTATAAAAAGGTCATGGGTTTAAAGGTCAAGGTCACAGATTCTAAACAATACCCAAATGGTTAATTATCTCGAAAACTATAAACATTTTGTATAGGCATGTATATTAGAATGTTGTAGGTATTGATACAACGATCATTTTGATGTATAGAAAAAGGTCATGGGTTCAAAGGTCAAGGTGACAGATGCGAAACAATACCAAAATGGTTAATTATCTCGAAAACTATAAACTTTTTGTATAGGCATGTATATTAGAATGTTGTAGGTATTGATACAACGATCATTTTGATGTATAGAAAAAGGTCATGGGTTCAAAGGTCAAGGTCACAGATGTGAAACAATACCGAAATGGTTAATTATCTTGAAAACTATAAACTTTTTGTATAGGCATGTATATTAGAATGTTGTAGGTATTGATACAACAATCATTTTGATGTATAGAAAAAGGTCATGGGTTCAAAGGTCAAGGTCACAGATGTGAAACAATACCGAAATGGTTAATTATCTCGAAAACTATAAACTTTTTGTATAGGCATGTATATTAGAATGTTGTAGGTATTGATACAACGATCATTTTGATGTATAGAAAAAGGTCATGGGTTCAAATGTCAAGGTCACAGATGTGAAACAATACCGAAATGGTTAATTATCTTGAAAACTATAAACTTTTTGTATAGGCATGTATATTAGAATGTTGTAGGTATTGATACAACGATCATTTTGATGTATAGAAAAAGGTCATGGGTTTAAAGGTCAAGGTCACAGATGCGAAACAATACCCAAACGGTTAATTATCTCGAAAACTATAAACATTTTGTATAGGCATGTATATTAGAATGTTGTAGGTATTGATACAACGATCATTTTGATGTATAGAAAAAGGTCATGGGTTCAAAGGTCAAGGTCACAGATGCGAAACAATACCAAAATGGTTAATTATCTCGAAAACTATAAACTTTTTGTATAGGCATGTATATTAGAATGTTGTAGGTATTGATACAACGATCATTTTGATGTATAGAAAAAGGTCATGGGTTCAAAGGTCAAGGTCACAGATGCGAAACAATACAGAAATGGTTAATTATCTCGAAAACTATTAACATTTTGTATAGGCATGTATATTAGAATGTTGTAGGTATTGATACAATGATCATTTTGATGTATAGAAAAAGGTCATGGGTTCAAAGGTCGAGGTCACAGATGTGAAACAATACCAAAATGGTTAATTATCTCGAAAACTATAAATTTTTTGTATAGGCATGTATATTAGAATGTTGTAGGTATTGATACAACAATGATTTTGATGTATAGAAAAAGGTCATGGGTTCAAAGGTCAAGGTCACAGATGCAAAACAATACCCAAATGGTTAATTATCTCAAAAACTATAAACTTTTTGTATAGGCATGTATATTAGAATTTTGTAAGTATTGATACAACGATCATTTTGATGTATAGAAAAAGGTCATGGGTTCAAAGGTCAAGGTCACATATGCGAAACAATACCGAAATGGTTAATTATCTCGAAAACTATAAACTTTTTGTATAGGCATGTATATTAGAATGTTGTAGGTATTGATACAACGATCATTTTGATGTATAGAAAAAGGTCATGGGTTCAAAGGTCAAGGTCACAGATGTGAAACAATACCGAAATGGTTAATTATCTTGAAAACTATAAACTTTTTGTATAGGCATGTATATTAGAATGTTGTAGGTATTGATACAATGATCATTTTGATGTATAGAAAAAGGTCATGGGTTCAAAGGTCAAGGTCACAGATGTGAAACAATACCGAAATGGTTAATTATCTTGAAAACTATAAACTTTTTGTATAGGCATGTATATTAGAATGTTGTAGGTATTGATACAACGATCATTTTGATGTATAGAAAAAGGTCATGGGTTTAAAGGTCAAGGTCACAGATTCTAAACAATACCCAAATGGTTAATTATCTCGAAAACTATAAACATTTTGTATAGGCATGTATAGTAGAATGTTGTAGGTATTGATACAACGATCATTTTGATGTATAGAAAAAGGTCATGGGTTCAAAGGTCAAGGTCACAGATGCGAAACAATACCAAAATGGTTAATTATCTCGAAAACTATAAACTTTTTGTATAGGCATGTATATTAGAATGTTGTAGGTATTGATACAACGATCATTTTGATGTATAGAAAAAGGTCATGGGTTCAAAGGTCAAGGTCACAGATGCGAAACAATACAGAAATGGTTAATTATCTCGAAAACTATTAACATTTTGTATAGGCATGTATATTAGAATGTTGTAGGTATTGATACAATGATCATTTTGATGTATAGAAAAAGGTCATGGGTTCAAAGGTCAAGGTCACAGATGTGAAACAATACCAAAATGGTTAATTATCTCGAAAACTATAAATTTTTTGTATAGGCATGTATATTAGAATGTTGTAGGTATTGATACAACAATGATTTTGATGTATAGAAAAAGGTCATGGGTTCAAAGGTCAAGGTCACAGATGCAAAACAATACCCAAATGGTTAATTATCTCAAAAACTATAAACTTTTTGTATAGGCATGTATATTAGAATTTTGTAAGTATTGATACAACGATCATTTTGATGTATAGAAAAAGGTCATGGGTTCAAAGGTCAAGGTCACATATGCGAAACAATACCGAAATGGTTAATTATCTCGAAAACTATAAACTTTTTGTATAGGCATGTATATTAGAATGTTGTAGGTATTGATACAACGATCATATTGATGTATAGAAAAAGGTCATGAGTTCAAAGGTCAAGGTCACAGATGTGAAACAATACTGAAATGGTTAACTATCTTGAAAACTATTAACTTTTTGTATAGGCATTTATATTAGAATGTTGTAGGTATTGATACAACAGTTATCATGATTTAAAGAAAAAAGTCATTGGGGTTTAGTATTTATGTTTTCTTTAAATCTATCAGCTAGCCATTAGTTGTCAGGTGAGCGTATCAGGCCCATGGGCCTCTTGTTTTATACTGCTTTGATACAGATTTATTATAAAATAAAGTTTGCATCTTTCTGAGCTTCTAGCTTGTTAATTGTTAAACTTTCATCACCATAGAAACAGTGTTTTATCCTGATACCTTGTTAACTTAAGTTCATTGTATTTCTGTGATATATACAGATGTAACAGCTCTCATGAGAGACAGTAATGACTTCAAATGATCATTTGATAATGATTTCTCTTGCTCATTATTTTCAGAGTTAGACTCATTATTTTATGATACATACATATGTTATTTCTTCATGTTCTTATAGCTTGCATACTTATTATTTTACATATATCTTATGTTATTTTTCTCCATGTGTACTTTTAGCTTGCCTTAGGTAATGTAATATCAGCGTTAGGTGATGTAACTAAGAAAGGTTCACATGTACCATATAGAGATTCTAAATTAACTAGACTACTGCAGGATTCCTTAGGAGGCAATAGGTAGGTACAGTCAGTCCTAGATATTTTAGAAGAGTGTTTATAAACACGGGCGAGTCTAATCTACACAAATGCATGTAGGTTTGAAGGCAGGGGGCATTTAGCTCTCAAGAGACAGTTTTAGTTAATATAGTAGTTAAGATACCAGATTTAAAGAATAATAAAATTCTTTAGTATGAAAAACCACCAGGGTGACAAAAATTGATCCCTTATCTGCATTAGTAGTATCAGGGCATCAAAACCTCAAAAACAAAGTCGAGTCCTTTTATGCATTTCACTTTGGGCAGTTGTTCTTAGAAAAAACCTTGCAAGCAATGCATCTTGCCTTTCATGTATGTATCCTGCATTTTAAGTCTTGAAAACATGATGTTCAGATCATCCTTAATCAAACCATCCTTTAAGAACCTTTTTGGGATTCTGTTTAATGAGCTTATATGTCTAAATGATACCCAATTTAGTAATTTCATGATTAAAGAACTTAAGTAAAATTTTTGCCCTTTAAGACTTTTAGACAGATATATCATATATATATATCTATAGAATCATCAATCTCTTTTTTTTTTGGAATCAATTTAAATGAAAATGTAGTATACATTAATTTAAGTTCATTTGTATGAGGTTATTAACTGTGATATTTTGACATTTATATGTAAATTTTTCTACATTTCAGTCGGACTTTAATGATAGCATGTATATCACCATCTGATCGAGACTTTATGGAAACTTTAAATACGTTAAAATATGCAAATAGAGCTAGAAATATAAAGAATAAAGTAATAGCCAATCAAGACAAGGCTAGTAAACAGCTAGCTGCTCTACGATCTGAAATAACCAGATTACATGAAGAATTACTGGAATTTAAAACGGTAAGATTAATATTAAAGTTTGTTGTGTTTCACTCTGGAAATCAAAACAGAATGATTATAGAGATCAAGTTTGTTCTTGTTTCATCCATTGAAAGTTATTGAAATTGGTAAATAAGTTCTCTAAGATACCAAAAGGGAATTATTTAGGTGTAGAGGATGGTGGATTAATGTCATGGGCATTTTTCACCTATAAAGTTAACAATCTCTTAATTTTAATTTGAAATATAGAAGGGGGACATATAGTCTTAACTCCATTTCTTCCGTCAGGATTTTGTTTGCCAATTTTCTAGAAAATTTTAACAGATCTTTATGAATCTTCAAAGGAATAATCTTTGGGTGGAGTAGATGTGCCATTGACTATTTGTAATTTGATCATGCACATGATTAGGGATTTTTCAGTTGAGGTTCATTTTGCCGACACTTTTTAAATAGCATTCCATTTCAGCTATAATTTGATCCCTGCCTTTCGAAGAAAGAGGGGATATACAATTCCAGTTTCTATCCTTCCTGCCTTACATTCAAATTTATCTCCAAAACTATGAAGCACTATTTGATGAAACTTGGTGCAAAGTATCAACATAGATAGGAGATACGCATATTGATACCTGAGTTTGTTTGCTCATTTTTCTTGGAGTTATGGACCTTTGAACATAAGTGCAAATCACAAAAATGAACCTGCTGGTGGGGAATCCTAATTCACTGAATTTACTTGTACCATCTCATTTTACAGGGTAAAAGGGCAGTTGATGCAGATGGCGTGGAGAGTGTAAATGATATGTTCCAGGAAAATACGATGTTACAAAACGAAAATGAAAAATTAAGACAGAGACTTAAAGCTATGAATGATACTATAGACAGTTTAACCAATAGAAATACACAGTTAATAGCTGAAAAAGCCTTAATAAGTGTTGGTAATATATCAGGTATGGTTTTTGTATAGTTTATTATAAATTCTAGAAGTTTTTGTCTTGTTACACTGCCCCCATGTACCCTGTCCAAGATTTATGTACCCTGTACTGCAGACAAAAGATAAATCAATTTTTGATCAGGTACATTTGACTATGTAACATGTCAAAAACCTGTATTATATTTTTGTCACCATACAAAGCGGCACTAATTTTATTTTTTTTTAGCTTTGATTTCATATTCTGCCTGACTTGCGTTGTTTATGTACCAACATAGTTTCATGTACTCTTGCAAATAAATCAATCACTATGTGAGAAATTTTCCTGAAGGGTGAAAAATTTTATTATCTCGAAGATGAAGATTTTGGAAAGTGGCAGATTTTATTCTTGATATTATGATATATTAAGTACACGCATTAAAAAAAATCCTTAAAAAATTAAAATACAAAACTTGTGTCAAACTTTTCAAAAACATTTATACATTGTTCAAAATCATAATCGGCCTTAACTGCAGACCTCTTGGATAATTTTATATCTTCAATCAAACTTGGGATGGTATGCTGTTTGGTTTACTACTAACTTGCTTAACTCGCCACTCAGCTCTATTCTTGGGTTTGGCCTCTGCCTCTCCCCATGCTGTTTGGTTTACCTTAGCTTAATTATTTATTTTCATTACAGAGGATGCTAAAGGCGATGAGGTATCTAAACTAATTCAGGGATATGTTAAAGAAATAGAAGAATTAAGGTATTTCTTATCATTATAATTAGACTCCTGTTTTGAAGATTGTGTTAATTGATTCTGGATGCAAACTGTATCTTATACATGTAAATGGTACACAGGCAAATATTCAGTGAACCACAACATGAATTAGCCTCACTGAAAACTGTAAGAAAGTTTTTCATATATGGATGCAAACTTAAAAATTTGAGATGATGTTTTCACACTTTATTGACAAATTTGCAAAATAATTTTAACATAAATCCAGGAAATCTAATATATTTTAGTTACTTGAACATTTGAAATATTGTTTTCATTAAAAAAAGTTAATTAGAATATAATATTTACATTTCTGTCAATGCTTATGAAATTTCTATATTTCCGTCAATACTGATGTTACTTGTTGATTATGTATTTCAGAGCTAAACTTGCAGAGTCTGATGCTATGATAGATGTTATAAAACGTCGTAATATGTCTTCGTCTAGATTAGGGACCAGTATGATGAGCCCTTTACATTCTCCAGCACCCCCTATGACCAGTATGAGCAGTAGTTTAAATTTGGACTTTCCTCTCTCACCAGATAATACTCTATCTTCCATTATTGAAGAAGCTAAAAAAGATGTAAAACGATTAAAAAAGACCAAAAAAATTAAATCTCGATTAAATCAAAGGTAAGCAACATTGAATAAGATTTAGATTTTGTTGGCTGCTCTTCATTTATAAAACAAAACTTGGCAACTTTTGTGTCCATTGACAACACTGGTTGATAGATACCTGTATTGTTGTATATTTTTGTGTAATTATGGTAATGTCATTGTTTTATAAGTGAAAAATTTCAGGATTTGATTCTCTAGATTTAACAATATTCTATCAAGAACTATCATGTAGAGAGTATTATGGTTTGTAAATTTTGTCTAGTCACCATTGTGATAAATCTGTGATTTCCTGGTACAATAACAATCAAAGTGATTAGAATCTGGGTATTAAATAATGTTACTAAACAATAATTTTACACAACCAATAGGCATTTTCTGTTCTCTGATGTAAAGTATGAAGGACAAACTATTATATCTGTGTACAAAATCGAAAAATTCATACTTAATTGACAGGGTCTTATTCACAGGTCTTTGTAACTGGCATCCCTGTGATAACATTTATATGAAATTTAAGTGTTATGAACTAATTCAGTAAATAATGAAAAAAACTTGCACAGGGATCATAGAAAACCCCTAAAAATGTCATGTGTTTTGGAAATCCCCTTGAAAATGTCACATGTCTTGAAAAGCCCCTTAAAATGTCATGTGTCTCGAAAAGCCCTTGAAAATGTCATGTGTCTTGAAAAGCCCCTAAAAATGTCATGTGTCTTGGAAAGCCCTTGAAAATGTCATGTGTATTGGAAAGCCCTTGAAAATGCCATGTGCCTTGAAAAGCCCTTGAAAATGTCATGTGTCTTGGAAAACTCTTGAATATGTCATGTGTCTATAAAAACCATATAATTTGGGAAATGTCTTGGGGGGGGGGGGGGGAACCTTGAAAAATCCTTTAATTTTTCTACCCAAAACCTGCATAAACCATGTAGATTAACTAATTATCCAAATAACTTTTCATGAATATATTTGATTATATTTAGTAGTGATAAAGAAAATATAAGTGATGATGAGAAGGATCAGAATGAAGCTGATATAATCAATCAAAATGTTGTTAAAGAAGATGTTATAGAAGAGAAAGACAGTAAAGGTGACATTGAAAATGACGAGGGAATGGCTGAAGAAGATGACTCCGAGGTAGGCATGATTCAAATCAAACACAGAGCCTTCCGTGGAATGGTGATATTCTCAATAAGTGCTTTAACATAAGTAAAGTTCCAAGGTCTTTATCTCAGAATAGACATGATTTTCAAGTATGGAAAAACATGATTTTGCACAAATGTAGACAATGGCCACATGAATGACTGCTTTGTCTTGCACTCTTTGGGCAAGACCAAAATATTTTCATTGCAATCTTGTACAAAAGCAGATCAAGAGAAACTGCATGCAATTTGATTACCAGGTAAATTATTTGCACAGAAGAGCTTTAATATGCCATATTACCCTGGTTTGAGTTTCCTTGTGAATATTTGTTTTGGCATCCATTTTTAGTTTTAGTTGAAGTTAAAATTTTGAAAAAAGTTTTTAGCTCTCCTGCATAAATTGCAAAAGAGCTAGTATCAAACACCTGGTGTCTGCATTAGTGTCTATTGTTATAGCCTGTCAACGATATTGTGGCAGAGTATTTATAAATGTGGACAAGTCTAATCTACACAAACAGGTATTAATACCATGTGATTGTATACATATATCCATGCCTGCATGCATTAATTTGTCAAAAGCACGTTTATATGATCCCTATCTGCATTATATAGGCTATTTCATGTTTATAAACACTTTGCCAAAATATTGCTGATGGACTATAAGTTTATGGAGCAACCTCTGTAAGATGATGCATCCACCCATAAAGGTGATCTATCTGTTGGTATTTTCCTCTCTTTGATTTTATAATGAACTAGATGTTCAGACAAGCTTCATTTTGTCTTTTATGGGGCAACTTTTATTTTGTTTGGATATAAGTGACCTTATTTAGTAATGTATACATATTTTTGTTGGTTGTATCAGATGGTGGAAGAAGATGATGAGGATGAGGATGAAGAAGAAGAACTAGAAGATATAGAAGAAGATAGTTCAGAGTCTGAAGATAAAGGTACAATACAGTATACATATTAAAACTGTTAGTTTTTGAGCACCTAGTCTCACTTCCCTGATGGAAGTTCACACATGTTTAACTTAATTTGGTTGTTAGTTCCAGAATAGTCTCACTTCCATGGTGGAAGTTCATGTGTTTAAACAATTTGCCAGTTTTCAAAGGTTTTACACATACTTTGCTTTTGGATTTGTGATTTAAACATGAACCAACATGTTTGTATTTGATTCCTATTAAATTTGATCCTTTTGTATTCTTAACAAGTGTTCATTTGAATTCCCAATGTTGGTGTAGATTTAATTCTATTATTGTACATTTTTTTTCAAAAAACATGTAGAATGTCACATTTGACAGTTGTTTGACACTACCATAAATGTAATAAGAAAATCAAAAGCATAACAAACTTGTCAAGACTCAATAGCTGGAAAAAAAATTGGTCAATTACATCACCAGAAATTCTATGGTAGATTACAAGTTTGTATATATTCTGTACACATTCTACATGTAGACATAGAACTCCAGCAAAAATACACATTTGATAGTTATTCAATTTGCTTAGAATAGTTTATACCGTTATAAGACTGTCAGATATCAACAATTTATTTTATAAAAAGAAATATAATGGTAGGAAACTTTCGCTATTTTAATCTTCTTAACTATTTATTGGTAAAAAAATTTCACAATTCTGTCTGTAGGGAAAGTATAACAAGGGAATTAAGAAATTTTCTCAGAGAAGATATAATAACAGTGCAAGAGTTTTTCCCCATGCGGATGTTTCTTCTTATACAATATTGTATCAGTATTATGTCTGTGTTTTCTATATGATAACCTGTATTGATTGTTTCACTCGTATGCTAACAGTGGAAATGTTTCTGGATTATTGGTTATACTGGGCAGGTACTATACTACTATATAATCTAAGTAGATATACATGTTGTCTGTGATGTTTTAGTGTCATAAAATCAATCTAATTTCCTCTCTGTACATGTATTGCATTATAGTCTCATTTGTTATTTTTTTATTTTTTTGTTTTTTAATTTTAATTTTTAAATGTATTATAAATTTTTGTCTTTGATTTAATTATTTCCATGGGAAAATATTATTTATCAAGTCAATTTTCATTTTTCTTTTGTGTGGCAAAATTAAGTTTTCTTAATAGATTTTATTTTATCGTCTTGGAGAAATTTTGTTTTTAGACGACTATAGGAATGCCATTCAATCTTGTCTGATTTCAAGTTTTGTTGATAAATTTTTCTATTTCACTTAAGTTTTGTCAATTTTATTCCTTTAGACATGGATAAACACTCAGCAATTTGTAATTTTCACTTCAGAATATTTTTATGTATACAAGCACATATGTATTGAAAACATGTGTTACGATTTGTCTGATCAAATTTGTAATGTGAGAGACAAAATTTGGAATATAATAAAAATTTTCTATAGATTAAAATCAAGACATTCTGATACTTAAAATTATCATAGCAAATTATGCTTCATGTACTTATAATTGAAGACTATACTGATTTAAAGTTATTGTACTCTGCAGTTCAAAGAAAGAGGGGATATTAAATTTAAACTTCCATTTTTATTTTCATCCTTCTCTCCATCCACATTTTTGTTCTGCAAAGCATCAACTTTTATAGGAGATGTACATATCATTAACCTGAGTTGGTTTGCTAATTTTTCTTTGAGTTATTGCCCTTTAAACATTAGTACAAATCACAAAAAAGTACTTACTGGTAAGGGATCCTAATTTACCAAATTCACTTGGCTACTTTTTAGTTAGGTGAATTTATTACGTCAGTTATACTTAAGATTACATTGCAGTCCAGATTACCAAGATGATGGTTAAATTCAAGTTTTTAAAACTGCTTTCAGATTCAAAGGATGTACTGGTCTTTGCAGAATTGACTTGTGAGACATCTATAGCAAAGTGTTGATAAGTTAGTAGAACAGGGACCTCTGTATTAAAATACTTTAAGTACTTTCAGTGTTTTGAATGAATTTGCATGCTTTCAGCACTACAGTACTTTGATTTCATTTTACTTTCAGATTCTGACAATATTCATGAAGATTTGGCAGAATTAACCTGTGAAATATCTATAAAACAAAAGCTTATAGATGAATTAGAACAGAGTACACAAAAGTTAAATGCCATGAAGCAACATTACGAAGAGAAAGTATCGCAACTACAAAACAGAATCAAAGCAACGGAACAAGAGAGAGATGCTGTACTGTCAAATATAAGTAAGTAGTAAACTCTTTACAATGACAAGGGGTTTCCGTGGTCCGAGTGGGGTAAAGGGAGCTCATGTATCACAGTGCCTCTCGCCACCTAGGTTCAAATCCAGCTTTGAACAGAACCTAGTTTGAGAAAGATTGTCAGTTCACTTACTGAATGATAATGGTTTTCTCTTGGTACTCAAGCTTCCTCCACCTTGACTTTATTTTACAAATTTTGTTGATATAGTTCTTATATGTAGATATGATGTAAATCTGTTTTAAACACTTAACTTTCACGTTATTCTCTATAAAATAAATCACAAATTGCATACCGCATTGGCTGAGTGGTCTAAAATGCTGGATGAGGTTTGAATCCAATTTACAAGTTTGTCATTTGCCCTGCTGAAGATCAATGGCTGCCGTCTCCTTGCACTCCAGTTTCCTCTGCCATCCCTCAATGCTTTGATGTAAGTGAAAGAACGAATCTTGACTTGAACATTGAGCATTATTACTCCACTCCACTCACAAAAATATGAAGCCCCAAAATAGTTTTTGGTTCAGATTTTTGGAAGTAAAATAGAAGAAGTTATTAACATTGTTCAGTCATTTAATTATGTTAAAAACTTTACTTTATACTTATAAATATTTCAGATCATGTTGAGTCTGAATCGGGGGACAAAGTGAAGAAAGTAAAGAAGGAATATGAGAAAAAACTACAAGATTTACAGATGGATCTGAAGAAAATGCAAGCTGCCAAAAAGGAACATGCCAAATTGTTGAAAAATCAGTCACATTATGAAAAACAACTAAAAACACTGCAACATGAACTAGGTGAAATGAAGAAAACAAAGGTAATTATTACAATATTAATAATTATGTAATAGTGGAGATGTGGGCCAAGTGGTTAAGTCTAAAGAGTCATCACAGTGATGCTCTATGGACCAGTTTTGGGTTGGCTTGTATGTGGGGCCCAAGTGGGTTTCTTCTAAATTGTTCTGGGCCTAGTTGTTCAATGCTCTGTAAGCTTAACAAACAATTAGTTTGGTTAGCAAACAATTGTATTTTGTGTTTTAGGCAATATCTCTGATATTTCTGTTGAAAAATTAAAGCACACAACTATTATCAAATAGAAGCAGTTAACATCAAACCTGTATTTTTACATCAAATATTTCGAATTTGAATAACATTTTGAAATTTTTTAAAGTTTTGTAAACACCCAATGCACCAAAAATTATTGATCAAAAAGCAATGTTATTTTCAAAAAGACAACATATTTTCAAAGCAGCCTGAAGCTTTATGTAGATAAAGTTTATTTTGGTAATTTTGCAATTCAAGGTGAGACTTATGAAACAAGTTAAAGAAGAATCGGAAAAGAGTAAGATGTCCGAGGCCAGACGTAACAAAGAAGTAGCACAGTTTCGTAAGGAGCAGTTACGGAAAGAAAATGTGATACGTACACTGGAGAAAGAAAAGAAACAAAAAGAGATGGTTTTACGAAGGAAACAGGAAGAGGTTTGTAACTCCATTATAACAGGTCATTGTTTCCATGTGTACAGATATAATTTGGTTACAGAATTATTGTGAAATGAGAGCAGGAGAAGTAAAACTTCAAATAATATAGGAACCTGTTTTTTTTGTTAGAATGCAGGTAATGAGATTTTCTGTAATAAATTGTTTTGAAGTAGTATACAATTTCCTAAGATATTTTATTCAATTTATTCAATTTTTACGAACAGGGAAGGACTACTTCCCTGGAAGTATTGGCGTAGGGCTTAAAAGCGATTCACCAAACAACTACTCTGACTTATCCGTTCGAGAAATGAAATAGTTCGTTAGATGCTTTAATGTCAAGATGTAATTAAAGTGAATTGTGTTGACTGCAAGGAGTATTTTAGTATCCAAGTAGTAAGAGAGGTCCTCGTTGGTAAAGGCTGATGTTAGTTTTTATTTTTGTATAATTTGCAAGTGTGTATCAGTGCGGCGCAATAATATTTTGTGTTTGGGATATCCCGACCTGGTTCATTAATATTCATTACGTGATACGTCACAAGGATTTTCCTGCTTTCATTTGGTATTAAAATTCCTTCCCGTCAGTTTGCCGGTAGCGAATGCATGACAAAAAAGTAGAAATCAAAGATTATTCCCAAAAAGTGATACGAAACTGAAAAAAAGAAGTTTATTTACAAGTTCATTGGCTATGTTGATAAATTATTTGTGACTCGTGTAGGCTATATCGATACCGTAGTTCATATGCAAATTAGCCATGTGTTTGGGGCATGCCTGCGTTTGACACCCAATGCCCAAGCTTATTATGTATTCACATAGTGTAGCGACTGACCACTTTAGTCCAGTACACCATTGTCCCTTTTAAAATGATCATGACACCCTGTACATTTCAGTTATCAGTTAAATATCAAAACGACATGCTTTATTCTCGAATCTCTGCTACATACTTCCGATCTTCCGCACACACTCCACTTCTCACGTGCCATATGTCTCCGAAGACAGATAATTTCATGATCAATGTTCATTTAAATACTATTTTCAGTTCTATAGTTTGAATAAAAAAAAATAAATCGACGAGAAAGAACAACTTGAAATCAAAATCTAAACAAAAGAACTGAAAAAACGATGTTTTAAAACATTCAGATAAAATTTATTTACCTTGTAAATCCTTATTAGCAGATCGTTTTTACAGTGGATATCCGATTAAAGTTGTCAGTAGTTTAATCCATGGTTTTTACAACTCTTAATTTCTTTTCATAAAGCCATATTACTTTATTTCACATAAAATGAACAAATATGATGTGAACTCTGGACATGCAGGAATACTAAAACGTTGTGCTTTCTTAAGTTCTTCCGATTTTTAGAGCACCATTGGTGTAGTAGAACAGTAACTAAGGGCCGATTTTGTGAACTCAACTCCTCTTACAGTTTTTAACCAAAAACCTTGAAACTTCACAGGATGTTTCTATATATATTGAGAATGAGCACCTCACTTTATGGAAATATTTCAAGATTTTTTCCCCATTTTTCCAGACTTTGAAACTTAGTTACTTTTTAGCAAGTATTTGAATGGGGGTACCTACTTAGTGAACCCACTCCTCTTACAGTTTTCAACCAAAAGCCTTGAAACTTCACAGAATGTTTATATATATATTGAAGATGTGCACCTGACTTTATGGAAATATTTCAAGATTTTTCCACATTTTTCCAGACTTTGAAACTTAATTACTTTTTAGCAAGTATTTGAATGGGGGTATCTACTTTGTGAACTTACTACTCTTACAGTTTTCAACCAAAAACATTGAAACTTCACAGAATGTTTATATATATATTGAAGATGTGCACCTGACTTTATGGAAATATTTCAAGATTTTTCCACATTTTTCCAGTCTTTGAAACTTAATTAATTTTTAGCAAGTATTTGAATGGGGGTATCTACTTTGTGAACTCACTCCTCTTACAGTTTTCAACCAAAAACATTGAAACTTCACAGAATGTTTATATATATATTAAAGATGTGCACCTGAATTTATGGAAATATTTCAAGATTTTCCACATTTTTCCAGACTTTGAAACTTAGTTACTATGTACTGTATATATCAAAAGTTTATCAAAGATGTGCACCTAACTTAATGGCAACCCAAACCATCGAGTCTTTGACCCATTTTATTTGATGAATGTAAGATAAAATACACTTTGAATAAAGTACACCAATTGATTTATATTCCCTTTTCATAAATAATTTTTCTTTAAGTATTTTTTTTTAATTTTTGGAACAATAAAAATATAAAATATTATCATCGATCATTTGAAATGGTAAAAATAACATGTAAAATGTAATAATCAATTTTGCAAGTTCATTTTACATTTTAAACATAACCCCTTCCCCCTATTGGGATATTAGAAAATAAACAGTCCCTTTCCATGTGTAAAATTGCCTTTTTAGGTCACCCGAGCAACCTCCTGAAGGTGACCTATAGTGGAAGTTCTTTATCTGTTGTGCTGCCTGCATCATAAACATTTTCAACTTCTCCAGAACCAGTTAGCCATTGATTGTGAAAGTGGATATGGATGTTCCTTGGGCAAAGTCCTTTTAAGTTTGTGAAAATTGGTTGACCTTGACCTATATTCAAGGTCACAGTAACCTAAAGTAACAAAACATTAAAGGTCTTCTTGTCATGAACCAAAAAGGATATAAGCATGAACCAAAGGAGATATGAGCTTGAAACTTCATATATTGCATCAGGACAAAAAGGTCTTCCAACTGTGTAAAAGTGGTTGACCTTGACCTACATTTAAGGTCACGGTGACCTAAAATAACAAGACCTTTAAACATCTTGTCATGAACCAAAAGGACTGACCTTGAAACTTTATATATAGCATTAGGACAAAAAAGACCACAAAGTTTGCAAAATTGGTTGACCGTGACCTACATTTAAGGTCACATTCACCTAAAGAAGTAAAAATCTTCTTGTCATGTATTGAAAGGTCTAGGAGCTTGAAACTTCATATACATGTATATAGCATCAGGGGATAAAGTTTTTACTAAGTTTGCAAAGCTGGTTGACCTTGACCTATATTCAAGGTCATAGTAACTTAGTTAAATAACATTGAAAGATCTTATAGCCATGCATTAAAAGGCCTAGGCACTTTGGACTTCATATATGATTCCAGAACAAGAACCTCTAGTAGGTTGCAAAGCTGATTGATGTTGACCTACTTTCAAGGTCAAAGTGACCTAAAGTAGTAAGAACTTAATGTAAGAACTTAATGTCTTCATTTCATGAACCCAAAGGCCTATGAGCGGGAAACAAAAAAGGTCTACCTAGTATTGGAAGCTAGTTTATCTTGACCTATATTCAAGGTCATGGTGACCTTAAGTAAAAGTTAAACTATAATACTTTGTCATGAGCAGAAATGACTAGAATGGTCAAACTTCATATAAAGAATCAGGACATAAAGCTTTACAAAATTTGCAAATCTGGTAGACCTTGACCTACTTTCAAGGTCACAGTTGCCAAAAATAAAGACTTGAAACATTTTTTGTTATGAACTAAAAGGCTTTGTCGCTTGAAACTTCACATACAGCTTAAAACTTCTCATGCAGCATCAGGACATGAAGCTTTTCCAAGTTTGTGAAGTGAATTACCTATACCTACATTGAAGGACCTAATGAAATGAAACCTGAAAACATCTTCTTGTCAACAACCAAAAGGCCTTGGAGCTTGAAACTTCATCAGAACAAAAAGTTCTACCAATAATGGGAAACTGGTTGATCTTGACCTATATTCAAGGTTGTAGTGACCTTAAGAAGTATGCAAAACTTTAAAACGCGTCTTTTTTCATTTAATAAAAAACCATTAAGGCTTTTAATTTGATATATAGTACCAGTTCTACTTTGTTTACGAAGTTAATTGACCTTGCGCTACCTTCAAGATCTACTAAGTTGGTTGACCTTAATCTCAGGTGACCATTGTTGCAACAGCAACCTACCTTTTTGAAATCCTGGCTGGAACACTGGTCTGACTCAACAGTGACAGTTCATATCATCTTATTAACTTTAATGCCTTTATAATCTATATTCACATGTTTAAAATATTTAAAAGTTCATTATTTTGGTCCTTGGGAAGCATTTGGAGAAGAAATTAGAACAATATCTGGGACTGATGTTAAAATTTAATTGCCATTCTTTGAATGAATACTTTGAAATTACAAACAATGCAGTTTATTTATAGTAGGATCAAGATCCAATTTCCCTGTTCCCATCAGTGCTTTGATTTCTCTTCTTGTATGCAAAATATGTTTTGATCAATAGCTATTTTTACCTACCAGTATAATATTATTAGTATGGTTTTAAACACGTATCCTGTGTACATAGCTACTGCAGTCTTATTTGCAAAAATGCCTTAAAATATTCAATTTAAATTCATACCTGTATGATGTCATTAGAAATATTCACCAATGATATCAATTGTACCAAATGCTTTATATGTTAGTCTCATCAATAATTCAGTGTGATAATTTTTTTTTTCCATTTAGGTTGAAACTTTGAGAAGGCGTCAAAAACCTATGTCATCTCGAGCAGCTGGAAGAGTTGGAAAATATGACAGACCTTCTACTATACCAATAGGTGGGTAATATAACTATTGTGATATTGTTGTGGTATTTGTATCTTTTTATTATTAATTTATTTGTAAAAAAAAATTCAGATATTTTTCCTTGGAAAAACATCTAACATGGTGGATGGGTAGATTTTGTTTGATAGAAGTTATTCTTAGTTAAAAAATTTTAACTTTAACAGATGTTTAATTTGTTAAAAGTAATATTTTGGTTTAAAATGGAAACATTTTTGCAAACAATGGCAAAATAATGTAAAAAAAAAAAGAAAAAAAACTTTAACAAACAAATACCAAATGTCTAGTTAAGAAAGCTTTAGAAGAAGCTTGGGAATACCTTGTAACAAAAAATAATTGTGCATGATTATACAGTATCATATACAGTCAAACCTGGCTGTAAAGGCCACCCAATGGAACCAATAAAAGTGGCCTTTGTGGGCAGGTGACCTCTATATCGAGGTTCAATTCACATGAATGAATAACAATAGGAATCACGCTTTACTGGCCTTTACAAGCAGTTGACTGTTATATAAAGGTGACCTTTAAGGCAGGTTCGACTGTACATGTAGATGTAGAGTAGTTTTTAAGTTTTTCTTTATTTTTGTATCAGTGAATCCAAATAGCCCTGCATGCAACAACAGTGTAAATGTCAGCATTACAAAACCCGCTGGTGCTGATAATGTCAGCATTACAAAACCTGCTGCTGATAAAAATAACACCGGTAGGAATGTAACGGTGAAAAATCAGAAGTGTAAGAAATACAGTGATAATAATAGAAGAATTATAACTTGTATTGGCTTAGTGTATAGACAGAGCATTGTTGTACTAATACTAACATATTTTTGCTGTTTTGTGAAGATGACAAATTTAATCACAATACTTAACACAAAGCAAGTCTTCCATGTATCATAGGCTTAATTTATACCCTATTAAAGTTTTTGACATGGGCTGTGTTGGATCATGTGTTTTGTCCTTTAAGTGGCTTAACATTATTGAACTTGATAACTTTGATATTGCAGAAATGTATGGAAGTTCAATTATAATTTAAGCTCGGTTTATTCAAGGGAGTTATCCAATGCACCACATAAATACCATATATTGCTTATGCAGAACAATATAAATTGCACATTAAACATTGTGCCTTAAATATGATGTTATTTTCTTGAATATATGGTCGAGTCTTACTAGTACTGGCAGTATCTTATACATGTATCTTACAAACTCAATGGGGTATTACAACGGTGACCATTGCTGATATGGAATATATTTACACTCAACCATGATGGTAAATAATGCTGTTTGGAAATAATGAATAGTTCAACACAAACTTTATGGGCTGTGGCCATGGTTATCATCATTGATTGATTATAATTATTTCGATTTAAACATGGAAGATTTGTCTGGTGTATAGTGGTACACATTTATATGTATTTGTACTATTGTATCCTACTGTAAATTGGGAAATTTTCGTGATCACTTTATTTTGGCGTAAATCGCGAGTGAAGTGAATCGCAAAAATAAAAGTTTCGCAAAAATAAGCAGTAATTAAAATTATAACTACAGAGTGGCGATCACGCGAAAATTAAAAGACCAAATAAATATTAAAGTGCGTTCACGCCAAAATTAGATGACATGAAAATTTTCCAATCTACAGTATATGTCTATATCACCAGTAGATAACATATATGACACTTTGTACAGATGGGATAGAAGGGAGAGGAGATATTTTACCACAAACACAGCATATACATATATCTCATTAGCTTCAATTTTATTATCAGGAGGTCTGGTAAAAATACAAAAAAAATGCTGAATATAAGCTTCATATTATAAAATAAACCCTGAATATTAGCTTAATGTTATAAAAAACCTGAATATTAATTTAATATTATAAAACCTGAATTTTAGCTTAATATTATAAAATTATATTACCAGGTAGTATATATAAATGCTTTATATATGTACTTGTACTCCACATATTGCACTTTACTGTTAACTTCTTTTATACTGTCTTGTTTCTGATAACTTTTTATCTTACAAACTAACGTTAGGCAAATTTTTCTTAGATACTTTTTTAGAAAGAATAAATTGTAGACAATAAGGTTAAAAATTACTTTGGGTTTATTTCATTGGTTTGTTTTTATTTATTAAAATTAGATACTTTTAAATTTTTTTTCCAAATTTGTAAGTTGTCAAAAAAAAAAATAATGATTGGATTTTTGTTTATTTTAATAATTTTTTCCAGCAGTTTATGTTGCCAAAACATTTTAGAGGGTTTATATAATCAACAAGATAGTTTTGGGCCACTTTCAGCACTTAATAGGACTGGCCTAAATTAATTGGTGGAAATTTTCAAACTATTGATATTATAATTCAAAATTATTATGAAAAAAACATCATTGTAAATTGTCAGAATCCATAACAAACTATCCTTTATTTGTTTTATTTCCTAATGTTTATTGAGATTAAGTAGATTAAGTAAATTTGTTTAGTTTCTAATTCTTTCTAGTTTTGCTTAACTTTATTAATAGTCTTATTTCATTTTTACAGCTCCAATACCAACATATCTAAGACGACGGAGACGGACAGACTTTTCAGCAAAAGCAGCCAAAAATAAATGGGACGCTATTGAGAAAAATGTAAGTAACTATAATTATTTGTATTTTCTGACCCCCATTGACTTGCGTCATATTTATGATATACAACAGGTTATATGAAATAATGGGATGTGAGTTAAGTAACAAATTGTGTACAAAGGTAAGCCATATCAATTGATTGGTTTTAAAGAAAAAACTGAGGTCTGACTGCTATAAAACTTTGACTTTTATTGTGACACATGTGCTATTTTTTTCAGAACCATTTGTTATGCCATGAATTTATATAAGCTTCAGAAACAACTTGTAATTTATAATGTTAATATAACACTATTATATTAACACACACATACACATTTACATGTATGTTCCTGGTATATCATATGCAGATTTAAAAATGCCATTTCACCCTGTACAATACTACAACAAGTTGTGGGGTACATGTTTATGTAACAAACTCTTATTTCTTTATTTTGTAGGTGAGTGCTGTAGTTACGAAGAAACAAACTATATCACATTTAGAAAAGGATATGGATGTTTGGATCAAGGTAAGACATATTGTTATACTTTCCAATTACAAATCAGTGCAATAGTACAGTCAAACCTGCATTAAAGACAACCACTATATTAGGACCTACTGCTTTTAAAGACCAATAAAACTCTGTCCCATTTTGATCTTTATTCATGTTATTTGAGTCTGCATATAAGGGTCACCTGCCCATAAAGGACATTTTTACTGATTCTCCTAGGTGGCCTTTATAGACAAGTTTGACAGTACTTCTATACAGTAGGATAGCCAAGTCCAAATTGTGCGTTGGTTTTAAAATTTGAGACCTTCCGCGGTAAATAAAAAGGGATTACTTTTTGGCAAGTGTCTGAACCCGAAAAAAATTCGCCATTTTCAGAATCATTTTTATACCATAAAATTAACATTTCTATCTACGAATATGATGCAAGCGTGTGAGGAATTAACTAAACTTTCTACATGTATCAAAAAGTCCGAGATAAAACGCCACATTTACTTAAAATTACTGATATCCCGACGATAACCGATTTCTCTTGAAAATCAACAGAAATTTCTTCTCCATTTTTGAAACTGGTACGTTTTTTGTGTAAAGAATATTTTCCTAGAAATTTTAATACAATGTCAGAAAATTATTATAGTATACGCCAGTAAATTATCGTACCTGGTGCATGAGGGTTAAATATGCGAAAATCGCAAAAATCCAACAGCATGATTTCAGTACGCCTTGTTGTCAATGAAAACAAATATGGCCGCGACCTTGATAAACATTGTTCTAACGTAATGACGTAAACAACGTTCCCCTACCAAATATATAGGTCAACTGTCTACTGTATACACAGTACACACAATGTACAGTACAGACCTGTCGAAAGTTTAACACTAAGCTAACCAAAAGAAGTCAAAGCTCGACTGCCGAGTGCTCAAGGTATGGAAAGGTAGCGGTTGAAAAGCTGCCGAGAGATAGGCCTAGATGGCAACTGCTGTCGATATAAACACCAAACGAGGAACCAATAAGGGCTGTCGGCACTAATTAGTTAGCTGGATGCTAAACTTTGTACAGGTCTGTACTGTATTTATTGATTTTTTTTGCAACAGGCATCCTCATCTGGCACACATCATATGACATGTGTTTGTTGATGGAGATACTTTAGGACCCCAACAGGAATAAATAAATAGGCCTACATTAAAAAAAAAAAAATAAATAAATAAATAAATAAAAAGAAATTCTACAGAGAAATAAGTTAGAGCTGGGACACAATACAGGCAATATGTCAGCAGTTAATAAATAAATAAATAAATCAGAAATTCTACAGAGAAATAAGTTAGAGCTGGGACACAGTATGTTGAGCAGGTTACAAAATGTCTAGCAGGTAAGAGATGATAATAAATAAAAATAAATAAATAAATAGATAAATAAATAAATAAATAAATAAATAAATAAATCAGACATTCTACAGAGAAATAAGTTAGAGCTGTGACACAGTATGTTGAGCAGGTTACAAAATGTCTAGCAGGTTAGAGATGATAATAAATAAATAAATCAGACATTCTACAGACAAATAAGTTAGAGCTGGGACACAATATGTTGAGCAGGTTAGTGATGATAAATAGGGTAAATCAGAAATAGAAATCCAAATAAGTTGCATTTTGTCTTTCCTCAAGGTACTAACATGAAATAGATGTGGTATGGGTACCATGGAAAGCAACCTCAGATATTTTTTTGAAAAACAAAATTTTTATATGAACAAAATCAAAATTTAAAAAATAAAAGATATTGAATTACTAAAAAGTTTAAAACAAATTTATGAACAGGCAGATAGTTAGAAATTTTGTCATATTGTTGTTTGTTAAATGAATGACAAGTGGGCCATAATAGCATTTAAAAGGACTAAAATTGTCTAAATTATCAAATTTAATTTAGAAACTACACAAACATGTGATTTTATGGGGGACAGGTTACTTTCTACTTGTTCTGGCTGTGATAAATAGATAAATCATTTACAAATAAATCAAAAAGTATGTGATCATATAGCAGTGTTCATTCTAGAAAGGGGCTGTTGATCCTTTATTTTGCCAAATGGCACCATTGTAAAGGCCATAGTGGGCCACATTTGAAATTAGATTTCAAATGCAAGTTCAAAATATTTGATAGCATTGTCATATATAAAAACTACATTATATGAAACTTTAAAATACTTCATTACAAAAGCTTTTACATGAGCCTAAAAGACTACAAGTCACATCAAACATTAGATTATGCAAAATTATTGATGTTATTCAACTTGTTATTATTAGAAATGAACCCATCTGAAAAAATCCTAGAATGAACACTCATGGTTATTACTGTTTACACATAATGGAACATTTTTCAAAGAAAAATGCATTATGTGTGACTAAACCAACTTTGTAAATTGTAATAATGTTGAATGTCTCATTTCATGTAAAATTAAAACATAACAATATCTTTAATACACTAGGAATTAGATATCACCAGACATTTATGAATGTTTCATTTTATATAGAATTAAAAAATCAACACATATCAATATCCTTAACATACTGGGAATTGTATACCATTACACATTTATGAATTGAATGCTTCTCTTGATACTGAATACCTACTTTTTCACCACATGAAATGCTTTTCATGCACCCTTGTCTGCCCTGAAGTGTAGCATACAGGTAACAGCATAGGTTAAAATCTTAATATGTCAGAAAGTTTGCCAGTTCTCTTGTTGAGGGGTGTGTTTTACCTCAGGGATGAAGCCTAACTATTTTGAGCTAGGGGCCAGCTCACTTCATAAAAGAATTTGTAACAGTAATGAATGGCTTAAATGTGTAAACATTAAGGGACCCAGACTGGATTTTAGAAGTCATTGGCTACTTGGCCCCTGCTTATCTTCATCCCTGTACCTAGTTGCCCCCTTAATCTCATTTACCTGATTATAATTGAAATAATCTTGAATGGAGTGTGTTTACCAACCAATCAATTCTAAATTTAACTAATAAATCAATAAATCTGGAATAGGCCTGTGTTTTACAATTATTTTGAATTCTTTCAAACTAATAATGCCCATTTGGATACACTGACTGTCATGAATTTCACTGCATTTGCATAAACTTATTTCTTAATGTTATTATCAAACCAGTTCCCATGAATTTTCCTGAAAGGTGATATTTATTTATCAGAATTTTACAATTTTACAGAAATTACTAAATATTTTACAGATCTGTATTTAATCATTATAATATGGAGTTAAATTTTTAACCACCACATGATTGGTATTCACTTTTCCTATTTCCTACTTCCACATAGTCTATTTTAAATGTTATTTGTGCTATGTCAAGTTGACTTAAAACTTTTAATGAAGCAAAATAATCAATTTTTCATGTCTAAATTGTACTAAAAAATAATGCCGGGGTTATTGACATTGGAACAGAAATGAAAATCTAAATAATAAAGACCAATGTTGTGTTGACTCTGGCTAAACTAACATGGGAGATGTTTCCTCATTTTGGGAAATATTTCATTAAAAAAAACCAGTCTAACCCTTTTTAATGATGTTAGCTTATTTATCCAATGATATGTACTGATATGACAGACAGGTCCTGTTTATATTTTGCCAGCAAAGCAAAATCAGTTGGTAGTTTTCAGTAATTCTGAGTCCCTAACTAGCCCTACATGAGCAGGTTGCACTGTACACTGTATTGGCACAGATCCCGAGTCCATATGGGTAAAATTAGAACACATGCGTATCTAATGTGTTCGACAGCCATGCAGATGATCATACATGACAAATAAGGCAAAAAACTTGACTATTTTGTCCAAAATACACGATGACATTTTCTGCATGCTAAAATTGTGATCGAAGCGGGACGAATGCTAATCAAATATGTCCGACTGGAAGTAGTTCCAAAAAATCGCAGATTAGACGAGAAATGGAGTGAAAATACAATATTTTTAAGAAAAACTTACTTTATTTCAATAAAAATATCTCCACAGCGTCTCTCGATTATCAAATTTATACATTGCATACAATAAGGAAGCTGTCTTAGCATTTTTTCTTGTCAAATTAGCCGGAAAGGGGGCGGCCCATGATCGAGAATCCGGCAATGTCATCGATTTTTTCGACATTTGAAACTGGTACGTTTTTTGTGTAAAGAAAATTATTTGACAAATTATACATCAAAATAACCGTGAGAAAAAGTTCTTTCCGTTCATGTAAAAACATTTTTGGTGCATGAGGAACTGCGTACACAGAATGATATTTTTTAAAGTTTCAATTTTCAATTTTTTGCCGGTGCCTCACATTCAATTACGATTTAAATGGTTAAATTCTCACCGACTTTGATAAAAATCGTCTTTAATGACTTACTTTTGTCCTCAAAAGACGATAAAATACTACAAATAGTATTAAAAACTCGCAGTGAAATAAATATTATGTAATTTTACCGCCTCAAGTGAATTCAAATTTTTGACAATTTTTTCACTTTGTCTGCGCGTGAAATTTTGTTTGATGAATCAATGCGCTGGCCGGGTTGACTATCCTACTGATAAGTAACTGTCAATCTGACTTCTTTAATGATTTCAAGTTATCCTTATTATTTGAGAAGTCTGTGTTCTAGTTGTTAAAATGACTCTGTATTTGAAATTTGAGTTTGTAGATGATTGGTCTTATTCAGATCATGGGTCTGATCCGGATCTGGCTGAGCATTATTGTTTTATCTTCAATATGCTTTTGGTGTTGTTAAACTCAATTAAGTGAAACTAAATCCTGCTTAAATGTTACTAGAGTTCCTAAAGCTTTAATTGAATTCTGTTAATATGTTACAATTCTGAAGTTCCTGGAACATGTTTTAAACTCTTTACATATTTTTGTTCATTATGTGCTGTTTGTTTTAATCAAATATCTTGTAAAAGTAAGAAAGGGAGTCTTTCAACTAGTTTGTAGTGATACAAATATCTTGCCGATTAGTTGATTATAAGATGAAACTTATTATAATATTGATTTATGTTATTAATTTTTTTTTGTAAAACAGCAAAGAGAGAAATTATGTAAGAAGAAAGACAAGTACATCAGGAGAAAAGAAAATGCTGTGAAAACAGGAAAGGTATGAGAAACACATACAGAAGAAAAAATTGTGATTCAACAACTTATATAATTAGAAAAAGTTATATTGTTTGTAATATTTCAAATATTTTAAAGAAATTATTAATTTAAAAAATGAATAAGTAAAAAATATTCAATATACTTATGTTTAAAAATTGGTGGATCCAGTCATTTACTAAGAAATGTAATACTCTTATCGGATGCCATCCTGTGAACTGTCAAAGTTTTTGTCAGTGAATATTTCTATATTGCAGATTATGTTCATTTAGATGTTAATGAGATGATGTGAAGTTTATAATTGCAGTAAAACCTCAGTTCATGGCTATAATTTGTTCAGTTTAAATATGATATTATATAGAGTTGAGTTGAGTAATGGTGTTTGATGTCCCAGTCAAGAATAATTCACTTATTTCGAGATGTCGCCAACTATAGGCAAAGGTGCAGAAATTTTGCCCGTGTGTTGTGCTGATGGCATTATACAGCAGGGTTCTTTATGGTGCCAAGCCCACTGTGACCCGGGACCTTGTCTATTTTAAATTTCTCATCCGAAAGAACTGTGAATTTCATTTCATAATGTCGAGTGCTTGGTGAACGAACAGTCACTACCCACTTTCAAGTCTTGGGTCAGACTTGGCCGGTGATCGAACCCATCACCTCCCACTTACAGAGCGAGCACTCTACCAACTGAACTACCCCAGTGGTGACATTAGATAGAGGTTGGGAGATAAATTGAGGGAAAGTAATGAAGAAAAACATATAAGAAATGGTTTTGAGACTTCAAAAAAAATGTTTTGCAAAGCGAGGTGGTAAATTTTTTATGGACATTATGTTGAGGTTTTACTGGAGTGATAAATGAGGTGGCAAAGTTGTCTGTGGACATTGTAACGAATGAATTACTGTACATGTATATGATTTTATTTCTATTTGACAGGATGACACAGATATCAAGAATATCAGTGACTATATTGAAATCATAGATAATCAACTATTATACGCTCAGGAAAATATAAATGAATGTCAAGTCAACATCATGCAGATGGAAGAAACAAAGGTTAATATTATTATCACATATAGATTTTTGGCTCTTTGAGTTGGTTGACTTTGGTCTTGATTCACGGTCACAGTCGCCTTGTATAATAAAATTTTTTTCACAACTTCTCTGTCTTATACTGTAAAGGCCTAGAAGCTTGATACTTCATTTATAGTGTCAGGACATGAAGCTTATAACATAAGATATGAAACTCCACCTAGTAAGGAACCTTGACCTTCATTAAAATATAGATGACCTGAAGTAGTATAACTTTTAAACCACTTCTTGTCTTGAATCAAAAACCTATAATTTCAAAACTAGTTTTCTCTAACATTGGCTTCTTGTTTTATTTCACTTAAAAAGTTTTAACCTGCCTACACAAATTACAGAGCTTATGTCAAAGTGCTAGCATGGGATCTAATGTAATTGTATTCATAAAGTTATTTTAATGGAATAAATAAGAAGATGAGCTACACTATTTTTCTGACAGCTCTTGTTGTTTCTATCTGTGTATTATTGAAAAAAAATTCAAATTATTTTAAAATGTTTATACTTTATTTTGTCTTTTGATATTGTAGGATGAAGCAGAAGACATTGATATCAGTGTTGTTGTATCTAAGTGTAATCTAGAAGAGGCTCGTTATCTTCTGGAGAAATTTATACAACACACTATAACTAAGGTAAAAATAACAAACAGTAAAAAACAAACAAAGAAAGAACAAAATCTATATTTTTAGCCCAATGAAGTTTTCCAAGCACCATATGATAGCCCAAATGTTTGTGTAGAAAATCATTTTCATTACATATGAAACCTCATCAGTTGATGTTTTCCCATAGAAACGATGTTCTTCCAGAATTTTAGGGGACATAAATGTTTTCCAAAACATAACACACAAATGTTTAGACATATTGATCACTTGGTACACTGTATGAACACTATGTGTCAGTTAGTTTATATGATGTGACTGGAGTGTTTTAATTGTTAATATGATACAATGTGGGTCAGTTTATTAGTCAGAAATGGAATCTGTACAAATTTGACGTATATCACAAAATTTCACTCTCCATCACATGAACTTGCATCTGGGAAGATCAATTTTTGAAGATTTAAAAAAATAATTCTCATTCAGAATAGCAGTAAAAATGTCTGATCTAGCATAAAACAGTATACAACAAATCAACTAAGGCATCAGTTCTTAACTACTGGTAACAAATTACGATCAGAGAAATCAGTAAAACTAGAAAAAATTAACATCAAATTAAATCACATTCTGTCAGTTTACAATGAGTGGATTGGAGTAATGATTTTATGCCCCAGTCAAGAGCGTTCAAGGCCTTCAGTTTATGGATTGTAGAGGAAACTGGAGTTTTCAGAGAAAACTACCAACCTTCAGCAAGCCAAATGACAAACTTTCTCACACTAGGACCTGTCCTGTGTAGGATTTGAATTGGGGCGCTAAAATACAATGCCATGTTGAACTTAATTCAATACATTTGGCAAGTTTTTCTTTGGGTTTGTAATGCTTGATGTTTCATAGTTGATTATGTTGACATCATTAACATTTATACAGGGTCTAGCCTTAGCACAGAAGGAAAGCGAGATCAAGGATCTAAATGCTCATCTACACCAGACAGAACTTAATAATACGCTACAACAAGACTTACTTAAACATATGATACATGATAGAGTGGACATTGAAGTGGACAATCTGATGACCAATGCATTAGAAGGTAAAAAATAAACATATGTTTTAAGTTGTATTTGCCATATTGTCAATAGGTTTTATCTCTATTTTAGGAAATATGTTATTGGTGGACATGGCCGAGTGGTACTGTCACCGGCTTTCTAAGTCAAGGGTTGTGAGTTTGAACCTTACTTGGGACTTGGAAATTTTCTGAGATGATTTTCATCTCCTGTCCATACTGGAACTGCAAAAAGCTTAAATTACTAAAATAGTCTTTCGGATGAGACTCAAAACCGAGGTCCTGTGTCTCGGTGCACGCTAAAGACACCTCTGTAGAGTTTAAATAAGAGCAGGCCACCTGTGGCCGCTACAGAGGATGCTTACAACTAGAAGCGATTGAAACAAACTGAGCAAGAGAAGATATACTTTCTGCAGTATGAGAACAGATGTTGTCTTCTGATATGTCAAATGACCTATTTTTAGTGACGACATTTTAAACAGTGTCCAGTCACATCTGGAAATTGAAAAATTCATGCTGGTCACATGATGAAAACTTACAGACCCTTTAATCAGATAAATTTACTTAGGGAAACCTCTTCTTATCTGAAAAGCTAACTTTAGTAGGAAATTCTTTCTGATGAGACTAAAAACTGAGGTCCTATTTTACTCAGTTCTTGCTCAAAAGGAAAAACAATGGGTAGCTGCTTGCAACTATAGATGATAGTTTCTGCATAGATGATAGTTTCTGCTACAAAGGAAATAAATACTCTTTATAGAAAACAACCAAACGTTCATTGTCCAAAATTACATTCAAGCCCATTCAATAAATTTTCAAGTAGAAGAAAAATTTCTCAAAGTAGGCAACATGTATGGAGTAACATGTTTTGCAAAACATGTTCAGAAAAAGTATACTTAGTGGAAGTAGGCAAGAAACTTAATCCAATTCCAAATTATTGCAGGAAACTTTTGTAGCCCTGCTGGCTTTATTGAAACCACTGCATTCATTGATCTGCAATGTATAAAAATATCATTAAGATTAACCTTTATATATTGTTATTTCTCACAGAAAATGACAGTTCAACAAGCTCCTCCTCCTCATCACCAGCTGACAGGTAGGTCAACTTAAATATTATAAGTAGTACCTAGTTATATATAGGTCAAATGAAATGAAAGTTAAAATTTGTTATGCAATGCTTATGTTTTGTTAGATATACATGTATATCATTTACAATAAGAGTTTAGTGTGAAAATTACAACTTCTGTTTATGCTTAGGCAAGGTGGTTGGTTGGTTGGTTTGCTTAGATAGTCTTATGTTTGAAATTACAATAGAAAAGTACAAGTGAATACTGTGTATTGCTTTTTTTACTATTTAAAATTTTTAAAATTCAAAAATACAAAATGTTTTTTTTTTCAAAATAAAAGAAATTAGTAAAAAGGATAAGATTAAAAGAGAAATCAATAAATGAATTTACTTGTACTTTGAGACAGGATTTCTAACTTATAAATTAATTTTGTGTATTTATCTTCAACATGTGGTTAAAGGACATTTTATAATTGTATCAATGAGACAAGTAGCTTGGGAATGTTTTTAAAAAAATCTTATCAGATTCTAGATTCAGTAAAACCTCGTTATAATGCCCCACAATCACTTACCTGGTAACCCTTAAGTAATTTGAAGCCTCAAAGTGTGTGTTTGTTATGTTGAAATTAAAGGCACTTGGTACCCTTTAACTTTCTTAACTTAGTACAGTCGAACCTGCATTAAAGACCACCTCTCTATAAGGGTCACCTGATTTTAAAGGTCAGTAAAATTTGATCCCAATGGCTCTTTATTCATATTATTTGAACCTGTATAAAGACCACATGCCCATAAAGACCACTTTTACAGGTTCCTTTGGGTTGCCTTTATAGACAGATTTGACTGTACTTAGAAGAGCTGGACAGGAGAGTTCCAGAACATTTGACCATTTATAAGTTTATGTGTGTATTATGTTGGTCAAATTTTCCAAAAATGAATGGATTCCAGGGCCAAAAAGTCTTATGTTTCGTCTGTAATTGTTGTTGATTAAAAAGGTTAAACTGTATCAAGTGACCATTAGTCTTCCTCAATATATCACCAGATCCCTCTATCACACCTAAATCTGTCTGAACAAATAGTGGGTTGTCTCGAGGTTTTACTGTATATACAAATAATAAACAGAATGTAGTGGTGCTTTCTTCATACATAACAAATACTGTGTAAATAGAAATATTCATGATGTGTTATGTTAGCAGTTTCCTTGATTGTTGAGCAGTCAGCAAAATATAACATTCATATATCATTCCTACTTGTATTTACTTCTACTTACACAGTACTGTATAAATGAAGAATTGAAAGAAAATTTTGACTGCAATACTGTACATGTACTTATACAAAATTATTTTGAGCTTAATCATGTTAGTTTTAAAAAAAAAAACCTGTTATCTTAAACATGTTTGATATCTTATTATTGAAATTTCAGAGAAGAATAAAACATTAAAATAAAGTTTTCGTGAACATTTAATTTTAAAATAATTACTGGAAAATAATTCACCTACATTTTCATTAACTATCACCCGGCAATGTGAAAATAACTTGAAATGTTGGTTCTTGTGGAAATTAAATTACTTGTACAGTACTGGTTGTTTAAATGAAAGCACTGCTGGTCTGTTTATTTGTATTTTTCTATTTGGAGGGTTTTCATTTTACTGACAATACAAATTAATGCATTTTATTTCAATTTCTATGTGTACACAATATATTCCGTGCCCATTTCTGTAAATAATCAGTTTCCTACTTATATTTAAATTAAAAAACTCAACAGATGTAGTAGAAAATCAAACCCAGTAACTCTCATTGTTGATTGGGCAATGTTGGACTTTTTATACAGAAAATGGATAATGAGGAAACTGATATTTGATTCAGCTTTCTCAAAAAAAAAATGCAATGTTGTAAAATGCATTAATTTTCAAAATGTAATTATAGCTATTTATTTTGAGGGTTGATTTTGCCTTCCAACAATATTATAGAACCATTGTTAGTCTTACAAAGTTGCATAACCAAAGACCATATTATAAAAATACAATAAAATGTGCATATTTGAACATCATTATCAGAAAACTTTTGAAAGAAACCTCAAATTTTTTTTCTGGTGATCATCTAAACAGTTGTGTTTCTATCACTGCTTCAAAATTTTAGAATTTGTTCAAAGCAAAAATTTGAATTAAAAATTTGAATCTGATACAAGTTTTGCTTTACATGATTGAATCATGATTTGTTAGCACTCATTCTGTATCTGATCTACTTTTAAAATGTATTTCTAGAATTCACTTTCACATTGGTCATAGTTATGCAACACTTGTTTAATTGAAAAGTTAAGACATTTGCATTTTACAAGCAGTTAATTTGCATCACCACGGTTACAGGATATTTTTGCAGCTTTGCTTTATAATTTGGAAAGGCTCGACATTTAATGTTTTTGTTTTGTTCACTAACTTTGTTATTGTGTTGCCATGATAACACTTTTAAACGTTGCTGCCTAAGATTGTAAATGTTATTTTTTGATGATGCATTGTATGGATTCTGGAAGGCAAACCTAACAAAAGTCACCTAGAGTAGACTTAAGTACTTATGATTTACTAACATTTGGTATGTAACATCTGCAGAGAATTTGCTAACCTGTTGTTTTGGATTTGTTGTCTTTTTACAGTATGTCACTTGTGTGAAGGAAAAATCTTTTTGAACATTAAAAATTCCCAAATTAGTTGAATAACTTTCAGTTGAATGCTGAATTGCACTAAAAACTTCTACTTTCTATTTATATATATATTTATTTAGTTTATTTTTTTTTAAAAAAAGGAGAAAAAATAAGATAGGTTTGCTTGCCTTCATGAGACATTTAGCTTTTGAAAGAATCTCAATTGCTTGAAGGCTTCCATGTCATATTGGGCCATATTGGACATCCATTGATTTTTGAGCTGTTCACATAGAATTTTTAGCATTGAATTTCCACTTGATAAACATAATCAAGACGAAGAAGAATTTCTTTTTGTCATTTATGAATTATGAAAAGTAAGACATTTTATTGGCTGAATAACTCGGGGTTAAAATTGAGTTAAGTGATTATAGGGACTAGATGGACTTAAAAAGAAAAAACATTCTTAATTTTAAATGACCTTTTATTGTTTCAAAAAAAAAAAAAAAAAAAATTCCTGACTTGAGCAATATCTCTGCAGATGTGTTTAAAATGAACAGTAGAATAAAAACTAACACATTTTTAGAAATGTTAAAATTTGATGTTAATTTTTTAATATCAACTAACAAGATTCTTATTTTTTGTTTTTTCTTTATTGCTGCAACTTACAACCAACCTGGCATTACAACATTACTACAACCACCTGCCTTATCACACGGCTGGCTGGCTGGCTGGTTATACCTCACCTTACCAAACAACCACGCCCATTCTTCTACCACCCATCTACTACTACCTCCATTAATTTTCGTTGTTTTTTACTACTTGATCACGATCATCCATCATCATCATCGTCCAAAACTGTAGTAGTGACTTTTGTTGCTTTGCTGTTCTGGTAGTAGTGTGTTTAGTCCTGTTGGAACTCTTCTGGGTGTGAGCAAATGTAGTAGACATACAAACAAATGTAGTGGGTATGTGCACTTAATTCTGTATGGCTTAGTATAACCATCTTTATAACCTATTTTTAAGTTTTTAAAATTTTCTCTTTGTCTTTTTTATATATTAATCTGTCTTTTAATATTGTGGTCTTTGTTTTCTAAAAATTGTCTTTATTTTACTGGCACTAAGATAGAAATTCTTTTTTTTTATGTGATTTCGCAATGTAGAGCAGAAGAACTAACACATGTCAATGGGGTTTGCTGCTGTACCACATGATACCCTTAAAGTTTGCATGTAACAATTATTACCATTGGATATGAAATGATTGAAATCATACCAGTCTTGTTTTCCCGTAACAACGATTTGAACGTCTTTTTGAAACATCCAGCAAAAACATAAATTGGTGTTGATCCCATGGTACAGCAGCGAACCTATTGAATTGTTTCTGTTGGTTTTGTTTTCAGATAAAAATTATATTATTTAGTTTCTGTAGAATGTGCACCATAGTTAGTAAATGTTTGATAATATTGACAGAGAGATTATTTTAAGTTCAAATTTCTTTGTGTTGGATGCCATTATCAATTATTTTTATGAAGCAAAACTTTAGTTTTTATATCAGAATGATACAATTTTCTGTAACTTATTTTTAAGTTTTTGAACAAAATGTTAGGTGTATTTATTTTAATAGCAACCATATTCTAAATATTAGAGTTGTCTCCCTTATATTACTCACTTAATTGAAAATTCATCTAAAATGTTTACAAGAGTAGAAGCTTTTTTAGCTTGAAAAGCACTTGGCAAATTACACAGGTGTGAAAATTACATGGATTTTTATGCTAATTTAAAAATAAGATGAAAAAGGTTGAAGAATTTAGCCCTATATGAGATAAAAATATGTTTGGAGTATGGTTGTTTGACATAGCCATTGATGTGATAATGTTTCTTGTATTAACAAATCAGACTTAGAATATAATTTGGTTACTTTTTATAACTTTCAACTTTAGACTCAGAAAGAAAACCATGAAAAGGTACAGGATTAAATCAAACAAAACCTCCAAATTATGTAATCATAGTGCTACCTTTTTATCAAAACCAAACCAGCTTCCTTAATTTTCACTACATTGCTTGATTTATGAATGATTTTGCATTCGTTTAAGTTAAAACTTGTTGAATTAACACAAAGATAAAAATCTGATGCAAATTAGATGATTTTTGATAATGCTATAGCTGAACCTCACCTATGGTATATAAAATGGCATTGTATTAAATGGTGATGGGTTAAAAGACATACCCAGCATCCCACCCACCAATTTCCATTATGCTCATAGCAGTGGGAAAATTGTCCATAAAAATACCAGTAAAATTGTAGTCTGTTTTGTTATTAGAATTACCAAATACATATATATATAAGCTTTGTGTAGTAGCAAATATTATTTTTAGTTGTCATTATTTTTTATTTTGGTTTTATCCCCTTTTTTTCCTTTTAATTTTCTACACCGATTGGATAATGTGTGTATTGTTTTGTGCTTGATGGAACAGCATGTTTGAAAGTCAAATTCCACCACTGCCGGGTAGCATGTCCGCCGGAAACATGACATTAACGGAACAGATGAGAAAAGATAAGGTATTGTATAGTAATCAGTTATATTACATCATTGATAAATGTTAGAATTCTGGCGTTTTGATGCACACCAATATCTGTGTTGTATGTTTTTACCGTTCTTTTGCATTTCAGATTTAGGCACTTTGCTTGTTTCACAATTTTCTTTGTAACTAAGATTTTCCTTATATAATCAAATATTCTTAAATATTTAAAAAATCTAAAGTTTTGTTTTCTCCAAAATTTAACAGAGTATTGGAAGTTGACTACTTTCGGAGTGTTACAAGTTCTGAGATTCCTTTCTTTTATTTATAATTGTTTCCTTCAATTTGAAGTAGATTTGAAATGAAATATAAGTAATCGTTTTCACCTAAATTTCATATTTAAGATTTGTTAACTATAAGGAAAATCTTAGCTGCTGGCCGTGAAATAGGGAACATTAGATTATAACTTAAGGTTAAACATTTTGTTTTAAAATTTCCTTAAATGCTAACTTAACTAGGAAATTTCAAAGGAGACTGCCGGAATACAGAGAAACAAGTTCCCTATGTTTCCCAACACCAATTTGGTACATAGATACACCGCTTGATGAGGTACATTCTGAGAGTTATTCCCCTTTGATGTTTGTTCCAGCTGTATTTTCAGTCTTGTTTGAAAAGTGTCAGACATAGTTGTCATATTATCATCATTATAAGTCTCATCTTTATCAACTTTCTTGATTTTGGATAAAGCCCTTTTTTAAAACCTTAATGTTTTCTAAGATTGTAATTAGTAATACAGTCATAGACCAGATGGACAGACAGACAGATGTACATGGAGATTCCTATATACCTCCTTAAACCCTGTTTGGTAATACAGTCATAGACCAGATGGGCAGACAGACAGATGTACATGGTGATTCCTATATACTTCCTTAAACCCTGTTTGGTAATACAGTCATAGACCAGATGGGCAGACAGACAGATGTACATGGAGATTCCTATATACCTCCTTAAACCCTGTTTGGTAATACAGTCATAGACCAGATGGGCAGACAGACAGATGTACATGGAGATTCCTATATACCTCCTTAAACCCTGTTTGTACAGGGTATGATAAAGTCATTTTACTTACTGAAGGTAGTTTCCTTCAGGTATTCCAGTTTCCTCCACCATCCCTGAACTAACTGCCTTGATATAAGTGAAATAACTTGCTCAACTAAACTACTGGTAATACTTTTATTAGCACTAAGAGGACACTTTTCAGACAAGACTTGTGATTCACAGATCTATTGTTTTTTGTGATACATTTGTATTTCTTTTGATGGTTCATTTTGTATTTATTGATGTTGTGTTGTGTCATTTGTATTTCTTTGTTAAAGTTTTGATGTATCAATACAAAAGATAAAAATTATGCCAATTTAAAGATACAGGGTATGGTTTTGGAGTGGGTACAGTTGTGTGTAATTAAAACATTTTGCAGTATTGGTAGCTTTGGAACTATTGGTGTGCACTGTGTGTAACATGTGTATATTGTTAAAGGTTTTCCTGACTGAAATGTCTAAAATTTCATTGTAACACACATTCACATTTCATTTACCTTCAAAAGAAAAATAAGAATTTTTTTTGAAAAAGAAGCTCAGTTTTACAAATTATTTTGTACTTTGTGCATCATAAGATATGGGTTGTTTTGCAAATTTTTATCCTGTCTTGATATTCGACCTTCTAAGTTTAGTAATTTAAAAGTTAAAACACTTAGGTTTTACTTATTATCATCCTCTCCGTGCTCAAAAGATAAGGTATAAAGAAGAAGAACATGTGCCATGTTGATGTGGCAGTAGAATTTTGCTTGCTGAAAAGGCAAATTATTAGATGTGTTACCAATTTATGATAATATTTATATGATACCTTCAAGTGTATTTGTGTTTGTTTTAATGTCACTGATTTTTGTGCTTGTTTTGTAATAATCATTTTTTGTTGATCATTGTTGATGAAATGCTTTCAAAGATACAAATAATATGGGTTTTAATTTGTTAGAGAAAAGAAACAACCTAAAATTCATATCTGAAATTACTGTTATTCTAAATCTATGCTCTTTTTTCACTTATTCTCTGACCGTGTTGACATGACCACTGTTAATCAAATTTTCAGTCAGAATCTTTGCATGATGATGATGGTTTTACATCAGCTGTAAGAAATATAAAAGTTGACATACAAAGTTAAGGATAATTTTTATCTATCTTTGTAAGAGCTCTTGACACAATTAAAGATGATTGTTAGTGTAAATGAAGTTCTTAGTTAAAGTTTAATAATTGTTTGTTCTGATGGACTGGATGTGATGGGACCCTATACTTATCGGTCAGGCCTTGTTTTAAGAAAATATGAACTAATAGGGTAAATTGAGTAATTTATAAAATATACAAATGTAATAAGTAAATGTTTGAACTGTTAGTCGAACTTTGGGCCTTATTTTATTAAAAAAAATGCAAACCAATTGGGTAGAACAATTGATATATGAAATGTACAATGTTGTAAGTAAAGGTTTGTACTGTGAACTGCTAACTTTATCCACTTTAGGACATACGTAAATCTTTACCGGTAAGTATCAGGACCACACTGTAGTAGCTGCAGACATCTTGTTTATTTTATTTACATTTAAGTCTATGTAACAATATATTGGGGTATATAAGCATGAATTTTGTTCATACATGTGCACTGTAATACAATATGTTGGTATAGAATTTTTATCAAAATCAAAAAAAAAAAAAAACACAAAAATTTTAATTCTGTTTCATTTTACTGGTTAGTGAATTTTATTCACTATTTCAGTATTTTTTTATTTTTTTATACAGATTATTGATTTTATAATTGTTTTGATATTGAAATTTATGTGCATATTGTTATAAACACACTGTTACGTTAAGGAGCCAAGTGCTATGAATAGCTGCAGTAATGATGATGCAGATTTAAACAAGAACCCATTTACCTGTAAAATTTATTCTGAAAAATCATTCAGCATCTCATGAGAATGCCTTTGTGCTGCTTTATGATTATGGAGATTGCAATGACGCACATAACAGTTGAAATTCTTCAGTGAAAAACCATGTTTTGTATGATAGCTGTGTTGGGAAGGCTTCACAGAAAAGATGATTGGAAAGCTTTACCAGTTTAAAAGTTGTTGCACTCAGTGTTTTAGTTGGGTGAATTTTAATTGGAATAGCTTGTTGTGCATAGAAAAAATACCATTTAGAGATATTTCCAAGAACAATAAACGATAATATTAGCTCATCACCTAAAATAACTTATTAATAACTACCTGTTATCCCTGGACTTTTTAATTATGGGTCAGTAAATAACACAGTATGAACAAAGAAACATGTACTTTATATCCAACAGATCACATTAACATTTAGAGAGAATAAACAAGTCAAATGTATAGAAAGTTACCAAAAACAGAACCATTTCCAATGATACTCAATCAGATTGTCATTCTACAACAAATGAGAAATAGCATATGTTATACCTTTATTCTTTTCAGTACATATGTATTGTTGTCATCTGCATTTTGAAATTAACATTTAGTATTCTGTAAATTTTAACATCTAATTATGCACCGAGACACAGACAGTACTGGCTGACTGTTGTCTATAGTACCGGTATATCTATACTTGCTATATACCGATATTACTATATCCAGTATAAATAGATTTCATACTTGTTGCATTGAACAATTTGCATTTACTTAATATAAAAAGTTTCTATAGGTTTGGAATTCAAATCAGTCTTTCACAGATTCAGATCTACTTAGGGTAGAGTTTTCGCATTCATTAAATGGTACCTTATCTAAGTCAACATTGCAAGATATATTCAGAAAATGGCTTGAAATCAGTTATGTTTATTTTTTCTTAAAAATAAAAAAGGTTCTGAATACAATTTGAACATTGGAATTGGTTCTGCATCTTATGTTCTCATATTTATAAACCAGCTCTACATATAATAATAATTGCTCTTCATAATCTAATATACTGATTCTTCCACCCCTCTGAACCAGTAGTATTGTCCAAAAATGAAGATGTGGATCATGCTATTTCTGGGTTGAAGGGTTTTTTAACTTCCCTGTGTTGTTTACAGTAAATAGACATTAACTTTTTCATGTTTCAGCTTTACAGTTTTATAAAGAAGAAACCTAGTGTAAATTTATGTTTTTTAAAAATTTAAAATTCTAATATATATGTATATATTTTAAAAAAGCTGACTCTAACTTAAAAAATATATTACTTCGGCTTATAAATAACATTTTGACTCATAACTCTTTGTCAAAATAATATCGTATTTCATCTTGTGACCGTCTCTATAGACATGTTTTGTTGTTATTTTCATATTTTGTTTGGTAGGTAAAAAATAGAACATCAACGTTTGTGTTCAACTTGTACATATTCTTGAGTGTTTTTATCATTTTACTTTTATTCGTGTAAAAAAGAAATGTTTGAGATTTTTTAACAGCTTGAAATTTTCTTTCTTTTTTTAAACTAAACTTTGTGTATTGTGTAAAAACAACTTAGAGAATAATTGTGTGATGTATCTGTTCTATCTTTGACAGTCTGCACATTGGTCGATAGGTGCCATGGAGACCTTTATAAAACCTAAAACTCTTTGTTAGTTATCCCCATCTTTCGAAGAAAGAGGAAGGATATAAAGTTCAAGTTTCCATCCTTCTTAAATTCTTGTCTGCACAAATTTCTCCAAAACTATGCAGCACTATTTCACAAAACTCGGTGCAAAGCATCAACATTGATAGGAGATGTGCATATCTTTAACTTGAGTTTGTTTGCTCATTTTCCTTGGAGTTATTACCCTTTGAACACAAGAGTAAATCACAAAAAAGAAAAAGAAAAGAGAAAAAAAAAAAAAAAAAAAAAAAGAACCTGCTGGCGGGGATCCTAATTCACTGAATTTGCTTGTTTAGTCTATTGGGGTTATTTTAAGAAATTGTTCGCATTGACTGTGTTATAAATGTAGCAGAAAAATTACTCTCTTGATCAACTTGTCACTGGATTATCTGTAATAAGATTGCTTTTGTTGCCAAATAATAAAAACCAGTTGGGGTTTTGTAAAATTTATTTTCTATTTTATCAAGTTTCAATTTTATTTATACTGAAGTAAGCTAATGAAACACTTGCATTAAAATGATAATACATGTATTCAATTTTACCAATTTCAAACTAACTAGTCATTAAGTTGCTATCTAGTGTTTGACCAGGGTGTTATTGTTCCCCAATACAGAACATTGAAATACAAAGTTAATGCCAAATTATAAAGTTTTTCTGTAATGTTATTGAACAATTTTTGGTCATTTATAAAGTTGTTTTACCAGAAGCAGCACCTCTTAGTGCCTAGGTTCAGATCCCAATTGAAAACATCCTAGTGTGAGAAAGTTTGTTACTTTGCTTGCCGAAAGATACTGGTTTCCATCAGACACTCCAGTTTCCTCCACCATCCCTGAACTGGCGGCTTCCACACTAGTTAAATCTTTTTATTTGGGTGTTATAAGATAACACTACTCCACTCTATTCATTCACCAGAGGATCATAAAATAATTTTTAGTAACCCTAGACTTTCTGTGGCTGATCTTGTAACCAGTTTGTCAGTAGTATAAGTAAAAATCATATGTTTTGTGATGTAGGTGGCTTATTATGTAATTGTAAGTATAAATGTATAGGTGACACCCAGTTAGATATCATACAAAATTAATCTTATTACTTTTATACATTTTAAAAATTAGCTTTATTTATCCCCTAATAAAACTTCACTTTTGTAGCATTACACCTCCCCCACTCCAAATCAATTCACAGTGATAGCTTAGATGAAAATCAGATTCAATCATAATATAGTCATGGTATCATAGATTCAAAGTGTGTACTTTGTGGCAGTAATGTTTCAAGAAGGATGTTTTTGTACACATGCTTTTTGTTAACTCTGTTCTCTTATGGAAAACTAGGAAACTGTAAGCTTATGAATAAAACCATTCTTGATAGGGATTTCATGCAATGACAATATAACTGAGCAACTGGTATGCTTAGGAATGGCATCATTATGTCTATACAGAAAAACAGATATTGCTTAAATACAGAATTTAAAGAAGGAAATGCAATAAACATATATGAATGTCAACATTTATGAAGCATGGCTTTTGTCACTAGAATCAGCTAAGTTCTCTTATAGATTGATGGTACTTTGTCATTCTTATTTCTCTGATTATGTTATCATCTTGTAGTGTTATCTATTCTGTTTTAGTCTTCTGACATCCTGTATCTCTGAGAGTCAAATAATAAAATAATAAAAATGTCAAAACTTACTCTTAAGGACTTATTTGCTTTGTCAACTGTCCAGATGTAATGGAAATTGTAATATCTTTTGTTACATGTAGTTATTTCAATTTGAGTTTTATGGATATATGGATTATTTTTGTCCTATATGAACAATTTTCATTTTTTCCTGTAAAATTTTATTTTATTTTACATATTTTTTGTTAAGAGTATTTAGTATTTTTTCAGGTTTTTTTAAAAAAATATTATTTTGTTTTTGAGCACAATACCAAAAACCATAATATTGCACTTAAGTATCATGTCATTCATTATAACACAACACAAATATATATATACTGTACATATGATGTAATATATTATAAAAATATTAAAGCACAAAAGGTGATAGTTGTTTAATGCTTCAGTGTATATTTATATATACTTTCTTTTTTTTTTTTTTTTTTTTTTTACATCAATCAATGTTTATCAACTAAGTTTTAACTAGGTCTATAGAATAATTTATTGTTCCATTTGATTTTGAGTACAATTCTCTTTAAGATTGAGAGTCAAAATTTTAACTTTAAAAAACCATTTATCATTTTATTCAAATTTTGATATTTTAAAAAAAAAAAAGAAAGAAATTTGTAAAAAGTGTTAATATTCCTATGATTTCTAATATGCTTGGATAAAAATTTATGTAGTTACCTCCCTTTAACAAAAAATCATAACTGTTTATGTGTTAAAATATTTGAAAATTTATAACTTCAGAGAAAACCCATTAAAATAGTTGAAAATTTATATTCCAGAGACTGCTAACTGAATCATTAAAATTGTATTTTATTTCATAAAATAAAACATATAAAACTCAAAAAGTTATTTTGTATATAGTAGCTATATTTTGATGAAATTTGTCGGAACAAGCCCATCTGTATATGACTTCATACATGTATTTGACTTCTGATTTAATTCCAGTATGTAATGTTTGTTTGATGCTGAATTTGAATATTTTCAAGGAAGTAATGTTATATATATTTTTCTATAGGCAAGGAGGAAAACTGCCACACCAGAGGAACTGCTGTATGCAGGCTCATCGCCAAATGATGCTGCACCTTCTCAATTACAGACGGTGGCAGAGACACCAGAAGAAGAAAGCAAGCCAACACCAGGACACCAGGCAACGGTCAAGCATACCCAGGTCATTGTAAGACAAGATCTGGTTGTTAGTAAATTTGAACCACCTAAACAGGAGCCACACTCAAATGTTAATGGCAATGTGGATAGTCTGTTAATGCCACCACCAAGATCTTTTCCTCCTAAGATGCCATCCTCCTCAAGTTTACCAAGGTATGTAATTGTCATTCACTATCAGCAGTCATGTAATAACAGCATTATTTATCATTACATAGATCAAATTCATTTGAATTGACTGTCAGACTAGTTCATGTTGGTCTAGCTGTACAGAGAACAGAAATGCTCTATTTATACCCCTGTATGAAGAATGTTCACATTAGGTTACAATGTTGTGCCCAATTTTGACCCAATTGATAGAAAAATATTCCTGAGCCATATATATTTTTTTGACATGAGGTCCGTCATTTTGATTCAGGTGAACCCAATTGCTTTTCTTCTGATTTGTTGAAATAAACACCACTAAAAATAAGTATTTTTGATCTGCATTTTAAATTGCAATATTGTGAATTATTGGCACATTTGTTCCATTTTTTGGGTCCATTTTATGTTATTTTATTTTCATAGGATTTGTTAGGATAAATCAAACAAACATACTAATCCATGTCTGAATCATAATCCAGAAGCAAAGTAAAAACTTTGGACCTACCAACTGACAAGTCAGGTTAGACATGAGAATTTCCACCTTGGAAATGAGGCCAGTTGCTGCGGAAGGGTAAGCACCTCCTGTTTAGCTAGCTACACTCGCCATAAATATACCAATTGTGCAAGTGTTTCAATTATACATAGACCTAATTACTGTAATTTAAATTTTCAGGGTTTCAAGTGCTGGTAGAATGGATCCAGGTCCCTCACCTGTTTTACGAAGGAAAGAGTTTCCAAAACCGAGCCCAGAGCCATCTCCTGTATTACGTAGAAAAAATAGTTATAGCATGTTATCAAGATCTAGCTCTGTGTAAGTTATGTTTATCTTACTCTTGTTATAGAAGAATCTTGTCAGTTGGAGTATGTCTGTCTGTCCATCTGTGTCTGTTTGTCTGTCTATCTTGTTATGTGACTGGCTTGATTTGTGATTTTGATTTAGTGATACACAATGGAATAGAAAACTCTCAGAAAGATTCAATTCTATCTTGTTATGTGACTGGCTTGATTTGTGATTTTGATTTAGTGATACACAGTGGAATAGAAAACTCTCAGAAAGATTCAATATCAAAACCTTTATGTCTGTAGGCTACAGGCCTTGGTTTCAAAATCATTTCTGAGCTAAGATTTTCCTTAACTTAAAATTAGCCAATTTTTGGCAATCTTTTATGGAACTCAAATACAATTTTTTGACAAAACTATAATACAGAACTTTTTAGGTTGTTTTGATCTTCAAAATGACACCTTCAATTCCTGAATATCTTAAAAATTATGGAGATTTCAAATTTGCCAAATTTAATTTGAAGGTAAATCTTAGTTAATGATTTTTTCGAAACTGGGGCTAGTTTCACAATCGTTACTTAACTAAGATTTTCAATCAAATTTTTGGCAATCTTTTATTAAACTATAAATGTGTATGTACTTATTAACAGAACTGAAGTAAGCTTAAGTTATCTTCAAAATTAGACCTTTAAATACTGAGTGATTTGAAAACTAACATAATTACTACACATGTACTATAGTTAGCGATGGTTTTATTTTTGTGATTTTGGTGCTCTGCAAATAGCACTAATTAACAATTACATCTAATACTGATACATGTGTAATAATTGAAAAAAAAGATGAAATGGTAATTTATGCTAATTCATGACTGTACGGATAGTAAGACCCCCTTTTCTACTAAAATTTCAATGCACTTAATTAAGTACATTCACAGTATTTAGAGATTTAAGTGAAAGAAAATTTTTACAAAAGAAAATAAGCATGAAACAGAATAGATTAGTTTCAATTATGGCATTGGAAAAAATGCGCATTACCTTGTTCATTTAGACAGTTTGAACATTTATGATTGATATTACATTTGCATTATTATTTTTTGGAAAACATGTGATGGTTGGGCTAATTTGCAGTTTTCTAATGGATTTGATCAGCTCTTTTGTAAAAACTTAGTGTTCATCAAAGATTATGTTAAATGTTTTTTGTTCACTTAGTAGGTATTGTATTAGTTGCTTTAAAAAAGTAAAAATATTAATTTTATTATGTACCAGTATGTCTTCTGATGGTATATTGTAATAAACATTATGAAATCGGACACAGACTTAAAATTTAAAAAATAGATCCATCATGAAGCTTATATTTTTTTGCAATATATGGTTCTGTACAGTTCTATATGTGACTTAACATGGTTGGAGTTATATATCAGAGTTTAGCTGTACATACAGTACAGGCCTGTCCAAAATTTAACACAAAGCTAACAAATTAATGCCAAATTGGCGCCTCATCTTGATACCACATTTTGGCAGGTTTTTGGTTGTTGCTGTCTATACTTGTGCAGGTTTTACAGTCACTTTTTATCCACATCTCGGCAGTCAAGCTTGGATTCCTTTTCATTAGCTTAGTGTTAAACTTTCTACAGGTCTGTGCTATATGTATTGTTTCAACCTGTACATCAGGTACACATTCAAAGGCAATAAATATCCCATTTGGTATATTCCTATATTACAAGATCCATTATAATTTGATTGAACTGATTGATACAGATTTAGCACATTTAGAGATTGCTTTTAGCAATAGTTCACATAAGTTTGAGATAAATGACAATAAAAGACGGGATAAATTGTCATTACACGTAATGATTATAAGTCATTTAAATGTCCACTCCTACATACTAGCCCGGTAACACCTGTTTTAATGGGGATATACAGAATTGACCTTAATTAAATTAAGTTCACACCTGAGGCAGGTAATTAAATACCATTAAATAGTTAAGTAAATGTGGGTTCAGTAAGTCATCTTGAGGTTGCCCTAAAGAACTAATGGTAGGGTGAGTAAGTCAACTTGAAGTGAAGCTGAGTTATGCTGAATACAGGCATACCGGTACCATTCCCCCAGTCACATTATCCTGACACTTGGTTAACAGTCAATACTCTGTCTTTTTAATACCAAGGGCCAAGCCAGGAAGCAGTATCTCAAATTTTAAAGTCTTATGTATGACCCAACCAGAGTTTGAGCCCAAACCTCTGGCTCCTAAGACGGACGCTCTACCATTGAGCCACCAGGCAGTGTTCAGTGGAATAACCTACCAATATTTGATTATTTTGAGAAATCGGATCACCAGTAGTACATTGGTTGGTTAAAATGGGCTTTTTTTTTTGTCACAGTCAAGATTATTTCACTTATACTGAATACTGAGGCAGTCAGTTGGGGATGATGGAAGAAACTGGAGTACCTGGAGAAAACCACTGATGTTCAAGAATTATACTCTTCTTGTGTAGTGAGGTTTTACCAAATGATCTACTCAACATGTATTTTAATCAAAATTATTACTTTGACATTCAGATTTCTTTCCCACAAGAAAATCATATCTATTGTTAATTATGTCTGATTAATTAACTAGAGTTCAGATCAAACAAAACCCCAGTTACCCCAATCATGATAGTTACGGCTAGTTTGATTGTCACTATGTGTAGCCATCTTGAAAATACCACAAGAAAGGTCGTGACATACATTAATAAAACTGTGTATCAAAATCAAATCTGCCCCCCTATTTTGTACCTCTTCCAAAACATTATCTATAGAAGAATTGGAACTGTCCATCAAAACTTCAGTATAATCTAGTATGTTCTATATGGTTTAAATTTAAAGTTAAGACAAAGATCTAAGTTGATGAAATGTTTTTGTATAGCTATATTCGGGTTTTGTCATCGTATCTTGATCATTCCTTCTAGAACGTAATCAGGCAAGGCCTTTAGTTCTTGTATAGGATATTAATATTTATGGGGTTTTAAGTATATGTATACCCACCTTTTAATTAAGGCTAATGGTTTTGAATGTGTTTGATTAAAAAACAACTATTTTATGAATTACTTCAAAATGACATTGTTTATTTGTTTTTCTTTAAGAACTTTGGCCCTTATCGTTATATTGAGATTAGATTCTTGATACAGATAAAACGGCTTTGTATACCTGCACATACCAAATTATAGATTTTTTTATCAGCAGCTTAACTATCTGTCAATCAATGTTTATTTCTATGTGAAAAGTCCCACCCTCTCATAATTCATGGATAATTTTGGCAAAAAGCCATTTGTAGCCAAAAATTCTTATGGTTTTATTTAATTTTCAGAGCCAGGATAGGTAATAAGAAAGAAATGTTTAAGAATTACCATTTATATGTTATTTTTATGTGTTCATAACCAGTAACGCAAATCGAAAAATACTGTATATTAATGTTTAATTGAGGATTAAACGTGTCCGCGTGAAATAGTCTCAAAAGCCAATCAGTTCAGCTTTAATTGGTTCTAAACAGGATGTAACATTACTTAGCATTTTATACCTAATAAATTTCAGAAATTTTTATATTTGCTTATATGTCTGTATTGATCCAAGGGGTCAGTAAGAACAGTGTCCTAAGTAAACTTCTTGTTGACCAGTTAAAAGTGTTAATGCAATGATAATTTTAATTTATACCTTGTCCACTAGACCAGAAATGGTATAATAGAATTTATTGGAAAGTACTCATTGTAATTAAGTTATATGTTCTTTGTCATCACGGTTGTGAAGCACTCTAAAAACTGACGTAAGCATGCACTTAGTACATGGGGCACAAAACCTTTACAGATTAACCAGATTGAGTATAAGTGAAATACAGTTCAGAATCAAACAATGCTTAAGGAACCACAGTGGCCAAGAGGTCTGAAAAACAAGCTTGCAGATAATAGCACCTCTCAACAACCTAGGTTCAATTAAATCCCAGTGTGATAGATCCTAGTGTTAGAAAATTTGCCGGTTTGCTTGTTAAAGATCAGTTGTTGTCTCCAGGCACTCATGTTTCCTCATCAGAGCTGATCACTGTGATAAAAGTGAAAACATATTGACTAGAAGTAAAAGGACAGTAATACACTCCACTTTTATAGACATGTAGAGAGATGTTAGATTTGAAACAGAATAAAATGTTTGGTTTAGTAAGAGATTGAAACTGCAGAGATCTCCAGCACTGTAAAACCACTGCAGTAGCTCATTTGGTAGAGTGCTCGCTCCGTAAGTGGGAGGTCATGGGTTTGAACCCCAACTGGGTCTGACACAAGACTTGAAAGTGGTTAGTGACTTCTTTCGCCAAGCGCTCGACATTACGAAATGAAAGTCACAGTTCTTTCGGATGGAAACTTAAAATAAACAAGGTCCTGTGTCAGGGTGGCGTGGCATGATAAAGAACCTTGCTGTATAATGCCATAGTGCAACGCAAAGGCAAAATTTCTGCACCATTGCATATAGCTGGCAATGTCTCGGTATAATCGAAATATTCTTGACTGAGACGTTAAACACCATTACTCAACTCAACTCCAGCATGGTAACATGTCTATGGTAGTCTATCTATCAAAATCTATAGAAAAAAAACATCAAATGAAATGCTTTTATTTGATTCTTTATCCTTCCAACAAAAATGTTAAGCTGTTTATACAAGTGTGGTAGCAGTAATGTGATTTACAAAACACACAAGTACATTTGCTTAATGAACTTAAATTAACATATTATAGCTTAATAACTTGGCCCATTGACAAATACAGAAAACTTACAGGTCTGCATCAAAACTGTATTTCCAAAGAACCCACATAACTTTCATATTCTTATTCAGGAATTGGATACGATCTGAAATTATTTTCATCTCCTGTCCATCTGAACTAGATATGTAAATAGCTCATCACCATAGTAGCTATTGGGATAAAACTGAAAAAGCTTGGTTCTGTGTCTAAGTGCATGCTTAAGACTCCTCTGTAGTTTTCGAAAAAGAGTAACCATTTGTGGTTTACAATTTACTGACAGAGGAGACTTGCTGCTAAAGATGGTCTTTACAGACCCAGTTGGCCAAGTAGAATTTAAATTACATCATTTTGTACATTATGTCTTCCAGATATCAACTCTTTAGTGATACTGAATTTCCATAGAACATTGTATTCAACATCTCTGAAAACTTATCTAGATGTCATATTGTGCCAAATCTTTTTTACTATATTTAACAAGCATTACACAATATTGCTGTCTCCTACTGATAAAATAAAACCAATCACCTAAGATGGAAATCATATAAAAAAGCATGTTAATGTTGCCGTAATTTTAAGTAACACAAGTCTTTTCAAAATGATATGACAACCCCATTCAAAATGGAAAGTTCTGAATCACATGTGATTAGTGTTTTTGTGAGCAAAAGCAAGATATTGATCCCTTTCAGTTGTCATGGTGACAGGACTGGTTGTCATGGTGACAAGTTCAGTTGTCATGGTGACAAGTTCAGTTGTCATGTTGACAAGTACAGTGTTTGTTAAACCTATGCATGTGCTGCTATTAAATGCTGATGTCCCATGTGCGCAAGACGGACTTCTTCTACTTCCATATGCTCAATCATTCTCCTTGAGCGTGACATTTTGCGTAAGTAATTCTGAAGCTGTGTACCTGTAGATCGTCTTCCCATCCTGGCAGCTGTATTGTTGGGTACACCTTTGAGCTGTTTCAGTTGCTGAAAAACGGTAATGCAAAATCTTTATTTAAATCAAATACAAAATTAAATTTTGTGTTTAAAAGTTGAACTTAAAAATTAGATGATAAATATGAAATTAACAAGCAAGACAAGTGATCAGTGGCACCCAGTGCCATAATGATTAAGGCATGACCACAGTAGTGTTCTTTCAACATAAAGTATTGTGCACCACATACAAGAAATGTTTCCCCGTTCGTTCGGTCTAACTTGTTTGCCTCTGTGTCTGTGTATGTATATACCAGTAATCTTGTGTTTAGCACAAACACAATCTTGGCACACAAATGAAACTTTATACACAAACAAACAATACAAATTCAATTTCTCTCTTATATACATTTATAGTTAAATGACCCCTTTTTTCCTCTCCATTTCCTATATAACGCCCATAAGAGAAATATTAGCTCTCCTTTTGAGTAAGGATTGAATTTTGAGTAGAGAAGTTAAATGTTTGTCTACAATCACTTATAGAAGCCTTTTGAAGGGTTTTACATCAATATTGAATGTTTTTGAAATCGTTCTTTAATTTGATTATCTTTTTGTTCAGAATTATCAGAATAAATTTGTACATAATTATATTGGTTTTAAATAAGGTCTTGAGGTAATTCTCTCTCTCTCTCTCTCTCTCTCTCTCTCTCAGGGATTGAAACCCTGTTCAGTGAATTCCCTACTTTTGTGTATAAAATATTTTTAACTCATCAACAATTAACTCTTTCTTATTCCTATTCCTTTTCTATTGTTCTCTGGTTCATTATGGCATTAAACAATATTAATGGAACTCTCTCTCTCTCTCTCTCTCTTTCTCTTGTCTATGACAATAAATCTTATTTTAAATAACATTAAAATATTATAATTTTACACATCATTTTAACACACTCTCTATCTCTCTCTTTCTCATTCTATGTTCTATATTGTGCCCTAACCATTTTATTAATTTTTGTCCAGTTGATCTAATGACCGCTATAAAAATGTTAGTGTACTTTTAGCACCTTTTCCATGAACTCGGGTAAGTGCTTGTGTGCGCAGATTTTAGACATGACCTGTTTCGGGTAAAAGAAAAATCTCGCCTGCCTTCAGATTATAATTACAATTAAGTTATTCTGTATTCTTAAAGAGGGATTTTAATATTAAATTATGAATGTCTTATGAACTATATTTTTAAACATTTATTTCATTCGGTCAGTAAATCTTTTATGACGACTGGGTTACACACTGTCCTTATTTAAACACCAATATAACTAGGTTTTGTAAAGATTTGAATTGGGAATTAAGTTTAGAATTTACATAGACTGATTAATGCTAGTATTTAATAATAATCATTTTCATTTTTATCCTATAATCTAGATAAATGTATAAGAGGCTTAAATTTAACTAATACCTCAAATCTTGACTTGTGTTCAAGTTTCTTGTTTGAAATAAAATAATGTTAGTATATGATTTTATTGATATAAATTATAAATTAATTGGCCTTGGCATTTTGATTGAGAAATAAAAATGGGGTTATCTTTGTTTTAAAATAGCCCAATATTTATTTTAAAACAAAGTAGATATAGACCTAGCTGTTAAAATCAATATTTATTAAAAAAGCAAACAAAAGACATACCGGGTAATCTTCAAAAAAAAAAATTATAAATTAATTATTAAAACAATTTTTAAAATATTGAGCAATTTTTTCCCCAAAAATACTTCAGAAAGAAAACTTACTATGCACACAGAAAATTTTTCAGAGGAGAAATCAAAAATGCCTTTCAGTTATTTAGGCACATTTTCAAGTGGTTAAGACAGTAAATTTGTTATTCAAGGTTGTGGGCTCAAACCACAGTTGAATGTATATGATATATCCCTGATCAAGACCTTTCATTTCATGTTGCTTCCTTCTACCCGGCCAGCAAATTAAACAGGCCCTTGCAAAAATTTAAGAAATTACCAATTGCATTGGTATAACATCCCATCTAAAATGGGAGGGGGAATGGGTATTGCACTCCCTCATGTAACTAGTGGTACTGCTATCAGGAGAAAAACCCCCCCCCTCTCTCTCTCTCTCTCTCTCTCTCTCTCTCTCAGTATAAGAATGCCTTATATTAGTTACATAAGATGAAATGGGAAATATTTTTGGCCACACACAACAAGCACCCACACAACACACACATTGTGAAACACACAAAATATTAATATTATATAAGGTTACCTTGGATACATCTGACACTGGCGATGTTCCGTTATCCGGGGATTTGTTGTTTTCCTGGTTGTTTTTTAACAAGAAATCACACAATGTATTTTCTGTTTTTCCGTATCGAGGGGATTTTCCATATTGTAAATTTTGTTCATTTTCTTGCATTCTAAGTCTGACAGCATACAAAATGTCTGCCAGAGTTTTCATCCGTTCCTCGGGATTTGTTATAGAAACGTACATTGCTTTATAATTTTCTGCAGCTTGTTGAGATTCGTAATGGTATGTTCCAAGTTTCACTTCATCAATAGGTGGTAACTTTCCGTGAGATTTATCAAAAGCTCGAAATTTCTTATGTCCTTTGTGGTTGTTCTTCCTTGAAATTTTTGTTGGAATATGGGGAAGATTTTCAGCTTCCCCATTTTTCAAGTTTTTTGAATGATTCTCCTTTGCTAGTTGATCTGCACTTTGAGCATAGTAATTTTTCACTGTTTTTTCACTTTGAACATTGGCAAAATGTACCTTCTTTTTGTCCTTAGTTTTTGATTTTGAGAGTGTTATATCATTTCTCATAGGATCAGATATTTTTGGAATTTGATAGTTGTCCTTCAACATTTCTGCACTTTTAGAGCTGTCTGAGTTCTTGGCAGCTTCAGGTACATTATTGTTTTTTTCCACAAGATTTTTTCCCGAATACCAGATAGAAGAATTTGAATTTGAATTCAGGTTCTGTTTTGGTTTGTTGTTGCCTGCAAGTCCTGGAATGGCAGGAAGTTTAAGAATTTCATCCTTTGTCAGATCTTTTGTTGCTACTCTAGTCGACGATATACTAGATCTATCTGTCAAGTTCCCTTCCTTTTTCTGTGAATTTTTGCCAGCTTTTTGAGCAGCAATGTCTGGAGCATGAAAATATCTGGATTTATTTGATCTTGATGTTCTCTGAGAAAAATCACTAAAAGTCGATGGACTGATACTTCCATCACTGATTTTCATGTCGTCAATTTCATGCCTCAAGTTTGCCAGCTGTTTAAGCAGTTGTTGCTTTTCTGAGGAATAAGTCCTCATCGTCTGTCGCAAATCATCTTGTAATTTTTTTGTAGATTTTCGGAGAATGTTGCCATGCATTGCGTTTCTTACTCTTGTCACTCTGAAATAAACATGTAAAAGATTAAAGTATAAAAAATGTTGCTACATACGACCGATAACTGACGTAATAAAACACACAACTTAAATCTCCTTGCTGCACAGGTTTTATAATTTTCACCTTATCTGGCAGTTCTCGAGAATAATTGGTTTTACCTTATACACACCTAATTATTAAGAATTCTATTTCACTTAACCAGTAGGCCAAAACTAAATAAATCTAATCTCGGGAGAGATTTAAAGCATTTATTTAGCGCACACAGTTAAAGTGTAATGGTTTAACTATTGTTCGTGGGAAACAAGACTGGTAACATGTAACAAATAACATGAACTGGCGTGACACGGCGATCAGTGATCAGAATAATCTATATTATCAAACTGCTCAGACCTTGCTGCCTATTTTTGTATTCTTTTATTTTAAATATGAAACACAGTACTATTGTTGATCTTTGTTTGTTGTGTATACTGTGTATGACTATAGAATGCACTATTACGATAACTTTATACATAATAATATCATAAGACTCTAAAGTAAGCTATAGTCTTTAATTTTTGTCTTTTAATATGCCTTTGATAATGGTTAAACGTTATTATACCGGTATGAGTAATTGACAATTTCTTAATGGCTGGAAATGAAAATTTCTTGAATAGTTAGTTAAAAAAAAATTGTAATGAGAAATGGACTGTTCAAATTGTAATGAGAAATTGGCGGTTTCTCTGAAAAGAAAAAAAGTTATATAAATTTAACGGATGTAGAAATGGTCTTATTTCTGTTTATATAACAATATGTTAATATTGACTGATTTGAGACTTTGTAATCAATAATAATGAGATTTTTTATTTGATTTTTTTTCTGGCAATATTTGTTTGACTTTGAAAATAAATTTAATTTTTTTTTAAATTTATTCAAACACTTAATGCAATAAAATACTTGTAAAAATGATGTCATGCTGATAGTTATAAATGATTTATGATGGTAGTATTTGATTACATAACTTGGTTTTAAATTTTAAAAAAATGAAAATAAATTAAATTTAGAAAAAAATTACCATAGAATTTAGTTTAACATTGATGCTGTATGAAGAAATGATATCTAAAAATTAAAAGCAAAAAAAAAATCAATCAATTAATGAGGATTAATGTATGATTTAGAAAATATGTTGAAGTTATATATTTTATTCATTATAGATATCTTTTATTACATCTAATAGATAAATTGATGGGATAAATTTCCGACTCCAGACGTCATTATGAAATTGTATACATTTTATATACGCAGGTACTGAAAATATTAAATTTTCTCAAGAATAGTTATAATATATTTAGTTAAATACAAAATTATGTAATAAAAGATATATAGATTTAACTGTTTCTACTATGGCCTTGTATATATGTGTCCCCCTTTATATAATCAATACTAATTATGTCTGATACATGTATGGTATATTATTGCACATAGAGTATTCATGATGTGTGACAAGTTTTAAATTTATCTACTTGATAACTTACAAAAATTTAAACTAACTAACTACATGTTATAAAATATCTTTTAAACTTGCGTAATTGGTTATTTTGGTGCGTCAGAATTTTTTAGAACCTTTTTAATTTTTTTTAAATCATGCTAATCAGCATTAAGATTAGATTAGGCAAGATTTCTCCTCTTCCTCACCTCCCTCGCTCGCTCTCTCTCTCTCTCTCTCTCTCTCTCTCTCTCTCTCTCTCTAGCAATAGATTCATGTATATATTTTTTCATCAAGCAGTTTAAATTTTCTTAAATGAATCTTTTCTTTTTCAAGTTACTAAATTGTCTAAGGTAGCTTAATAAATCTCATTTGATCTACATTTTCACCTAATCTGAGTTGTTCAAGTTCCAATGACAGCCAAGAAAACAATGTTGAAGAAATTCTTATTAGATTTTGAAAATTTTTAAGTGCTTATAAAGTCAATGTAAAATTTAAAATTAGGGACATTATAGTTGCCTCCCCTTAGCTTTTGTGAAACAAATCAATGTGTCAGAACAGACCATGAACTAGGTCCTACTTCTATAATGAACACTTTTGTCTTGGAATTGTACTTTGTCATTATAACTACCATACGGTTTACTGAGAATTGCCACTGTATCTTGAGAATTAAAGACTTAAGTTATAATGTAATATTTAAATTATAGTCCAACCTGCCATAAAGGCCACCTTTATATAAGGACACCTGCTTCTAAAGGCTGTAGAATTGTATCCTAATCATTCTTTATTCATATTATTTGAACGTATATATAAAGGCTGTCTACCCATAAAGGCTACTTTTACTGATTCCTTTTGGTGGCCTTTATGGACAGGTTTGACTGTAGTTTGACTGCAAATATTCAAATGAGTCTTGAATATCAAGCAAAGAAACAATAACTGCCAGTCTTATTTTTTCACTTAGTACTTTTAACTTATGCCCTTAGATGAGAAGAAAATACATGTATTCTGATGAATTATCACTTGAGTTTAACAAACCAGGTACATATCTGCATGTACTCTGCAGGTTTGACTACTGAGTATTTCTTTTTTCTTAATATTGTCTTATGCATATCCATCTTTTTATAAAATGGTGTAAATAAACTCTTTATATAAAACTATCAATTTGTCCCGGCAAATTTAGTATTGTTGTACAGCGTTCACGATAGTGAACGTGTACATTGCTGTCACTTTCTTCCAAGATATCGAGCTTCTTTGCTATGAAATTATAAGATATGAGTACACCTGGAAATAGTGCGCCTGGTACATGAGCGTGAAAGAAGTATATCTGTTTTATCGTGAGATATGTATTCTGAGACGGGTAATGCATTTGGTTACATATGCACATTTGGAATAAATTTTCGGAATACATTTCGGAATCTAGTAAAATATTGCGACTGGATGCATCTAATAATTTCTGCAATTTGGCGATCTGATCTTATGTTTACAATAAAAAGTAGTTCGAGAAGTTTGCGTCCTACGATGTAAAATCATAACTTTTTATGAAATGAACAGCAACGGCAGGTTGTTTAATTAATTCTTCGTGAAATCTACGGAAATTTAAATTTATTTTGAAGGTTATGAAAACGTATTTTGATGTTGAGGCAATTGTGTCATATTTTAAAACTGTTTATCGATTAGATTTTACTTTCGTGAAAGGGAGATAATTCGTAGTGTTGTGTACAAATTTTAAATACAGTCGTTTTACCAGTTCAGAACAGGGTTTCATATAAGCGCTGCTGCAGACGTCATCCACAAGCAGAGGAAATAAAATTTATGTGGTGTAATAATACAAATGTTTACTGATTCCAAAATATCGACACCTGTCCTCAAAAACATGTGGTAGTATGTTTTCTTGAAAAAAGCATTTCCGTGATCAGGATTTGTTTACATCGTTAAACTAGGTCACCGACAATCTGTCGACCTGTCCTGCACATACATTTAGGAAGCGGTTGAAGTTTATATTATTTAAACAATTAATGCCCATACATTCAAGTTTAAGCAAATTGAGAAAGTTATTTTGCGATTCCTTTAATTGAACGGGATTGAAATTTTAGATTATTCGGTAGTAAAAATTCGGAACTGGTAAAACAACTGTACTTCACCATTAACATGAAACGGGAATATTGTGAGTGATAATCAGCAGTTAATTAAAACCCAGATTAACAGCAAATGATCCAGTTACATACAACCGCTAGAATGTACCCCTCATAGCGACGGTAGGATCTGCAAAACTCTACTTTCTCTCTATCCGAAATGACAAAACGATATGGTACAACTTTTTTAAATTTTAATTACCGATTGTCTTTTTCATATATTTATGAAATTATTATTTTCTACCATTTAATTCAGCAATACATGGTTTGGTACATTGTTTCTTTTTCCAAAAAAAAAAAAAAAACATCCGTCGGACTATGCATAGATCGAACCCCACACCCCCCCCGCCCCGAATTTTCGGTTATCTTCTGTCTTGCCACAACACAATTTTCCCAACTACGCTGTACAACAGCACGACAGTGCTATGTTTGAAAGGTTTGGCAACATACTTATAGGGAGATGTATAGTTGAATAAAGAATAGCGGGGTAGAAAAAAAATTATGGATCTAAATCAATCTGGCAATAAGACATTTGGAAAAGTTTGTTGAGAGGCATTTTGATGAGTTTTAACTGTAAATAGAGGAGATTACAAACCTTCTTTGGTTTTTGAGGGGCATTATAATGAAGTTTAACTGTAATAAATAGAGGAGAATTACTAACCTTCTTTCTACAACAGAATATGGTGCAGCCATGTCAGTGTTCTCAGCGTGACATAACATTTCCTTTGTGTTTTCTCTCCTGTTTAATGAAGGAATATCCGGGAGTCCAGGAGTTCGATTTCCATGCTCATGTTTCCTGGATAGATTATCTTTCATATTACGGGTATTCAACTTTGTCTTTCCAGTAAGAGTTATCTTTTCCTCATGAGGAGATGAGCTCTCGGACTTTCCCATGTTGATTATATTTGTCTTTCCGGTAAGAGTTATCTTTTCCTCATGAGGAGATGAGCTCTCGGACTTTCCCATGTTGATTATATTTGTCTTTCCGGTAAGAGTTATCTTTTCCTCATGGGGAGATGAGCTCTCAGACTTTCCCATATTGATTATATTTTCCTCCTGGGGTGAAGGAGTCTTTTCCTCTTGAGGTGAGAAATTCTTTGACTTTCCAATTGACATGTTAATTGTATTTTCCTTGTGGGGTGAAGAATTCTTTTCCCTGTCTGTAAGAGTTGTCTTTTCTTCCTGGGGCAAGGGATTCTTTGACTGTCCTCCGATATTGATCATCTGTTCCTTATGATGCAAGGAATTTTTCGACTTTCCCATATGAGTAACATTACCTTTGTGTGACGAGTTCTTTAAATCCATATTTCTTTGAACAATATATAATTAACACTCATTTAATATAACTTTCTTTCCAAGTTCTTGGATTTATTTGAAGGCCTCCAGTAAATCATGTCTATTTTCTGTTCCCCGTTGTATATCCTAGTTCATTACTGCTTTTTCAGTTTTTAGTTGTTCACATTGTAACATCTTTTGCTGATACTCTATACAGAAAAATGAAAAAAAAAAAACCAGAATTACATTAAAATCAGAATAAGATGCTGCCACTTCGCAGCAGTCTCTATGAAGGATATAAAATTATCAGAAACCAATTAGGCAACATACAAAAATCATTCAAACCAACAAAATAAAATGTTAAGTCTACCCTAAAGTACTGTAGTAATTGAACAAAGTTTTGTCATATCCTCATTCAGAATCACAGTTAAATTAGAACAAAAATGGTTTCCTTTTTATATTCCACGATAAACTGCTAATAAAGCATTCTGATCCAAATATGATTTTATTTGGAATTTTCATTCCTTGTGCATGGCTTGGTATTTCCAATGCTAAAAACCATAAACACATTTAAACATTTCCATTTTTGTTAATTTCAAGCCTAGTTAAAAACATAAAATATGAAAAATCCTTGAATTATCTTGTGTCGACTTGTCAGTGAAAATTTTCAATTGCAAGTGTCTTAAGAAGAATAAAATATGCATAAAACCATCCACAAGTGAAATTTACATGCACAATTACACCATGTCTGATACCCTTACAACATAATATCATACCTTTCTTGTTTTCATAATATTAGAAAATATGTCAGGCAAAACTTTAACCTTAAATCATCTATGATAGTGCAAGGGCAAAACTTTTTTTATTTAACTTGGGGATTATACTGTTCTGATCATAATCCAATATAGGCAACAATAAAGTGAAATAATGCCGTAATCCCTATTCTGAATATTAATTTTTGACAGGTCTCGTTATTTTAATATGTTATTTAAATCCCTGGCCCTGGGGATGACAGAAATGGTTATTTATATAGGATATTAACCATGATATTTATAGGTGTTCAGTTAATGATAAGTCATTTTAGGATTTAAATTTGTGTATCTTTGGGCAGAAGGTTTACAAGTGTGTTGACATTTTCGCTGTCAGTTTTTAGACTCGTTAGCGTTTAGGCAATAGACTAATTCCACTAACTTTTGGATGTAAATTTACTCTTCTGGCAATTAATGGTTAAGCTAAATTACTCCAGTAATGTTTTATGTTTAAATATTGCCGGGTATTTGACAGGTTCTATGTTAACAAGTTAAAATTGGTGCCTGAAATTTTGAGTACAATTCTTAGTTCAAGCTATACTTAGTATGTGTAGTTAGTCTTTTGCGACTATGTGTCCTTTTGGTGCACTGAATGAGAAATTAAGTCATTATCAGGGTAGGACTTCCTTTTGTAACCCTTGCCCCTTTAAAGTCATTTGCAATGGAACTGAAATCTTTCTTGCCCCCTTAAAGTCATTTGCAAGAGAACTGAAATCTTTCTTGCGCTAGGATCTGCCTTAGTGGGATTCAAACCTACCGTAGTCATTGATAGGGCTGTGATCTGTAAGCACAGGCTTTGGACCACTTGGCCATGAGGCTCATGGGCTAAAATTGTATACAAATGAACCCAATTAAATGGATTTCATATCCAATAGAAATACTGTGTCCAAAATTTTTTTGCAGTATCATGTGGTACAAACATCAACCCAATTAAACTATCATTTCACATAACAATGTTATGTACATGTGATCCAACTATAAAGGTTTTTAGAATCTTTGATTCATACTTTGTTTATTATAAGATGAAATAATTTAAAGATACTTACACACACTGGTACACAGTTTTCTGTTATAAAGGAGTAGAAATATGTAGGTAGTTTTCTATAGTTTAGAGTGGCCTGTTATAAGGTGCTAAGTGATTTTGTATATCTTATAACATATATTAAGTAGATTTATCAGAAATCCTCGCCTGTCAATATCCCGATTGACAAGATAATCACAGTGTCAATGATTCAAACATCTATCAGGGGTGACTGTATTCTGGTCTGGAATTTTAAATAGATATTTATATCTTCCTTCTTTGAACAAAATGACATTAAGTGCATGTTAAACTCTCTCTCTCCACACACACACACACACACACACACACACACACACACACACACTTTGCATTACATATGAGTAGCAAGCTACTGGTCCAATTTAGATTATACTTACTGCAAACATTTCACTATGGTAAATGGTAATGAATATTAAAAGTTTCAGCCACCTGGTGATATTCTGTATTTTGGTAGGTAATTTTAAAATAAAACAACAATAGACCCCACTCAGTACACATGCAAGTTGATAATCAGCAGAAAAGCGCACAGATTTAGATTTTTCAAGAAACCATTAAATCTCCATGATTAATTCGTTTTTGTTTCAAAGTTGCAAGATCCTAGAAAATTTTATATATGTATGTATGTTATTTCTGTGTCACTTATTTAAGTATATTAACAGGATTTTGAGAGATAAACCATGGTTTAATCCAAAAGAAAGACCTAAAAGTGCTGACTTGTACTTGCTCTTCAAGAGGTAACCATATTCAAGGTTAAATTTGGTGGTTCTGTGTTTAATAAAAACCTTACTTTATCATTAGACTTGGAAATGGTTTTTTTTTTTAAAAATCAGTTTAAATTTAATTATTTTTTTATTTTTAATTATTTAATTTATTTTGTTTTATGTTTTTTTGAGGAAACGGTTTTAATGTTCATGCATTCTTTATTACAGTTCTTTCATTTTGATTTTGTATTTAAAGTTATATTTTATAAAATGAGATTTTGTAGTAGATTTTAAATTGCTTAGAAAGAGAAAGGTGGGAGCCTTCATATTGAATTGTAAAGTTTGACAATTTATTACAGCAGTATTTTACCACCACAGTTTAGTTTGACCTCTTTATAAGTAGTCAGCCATGGCTTTCATCAAGACTTGGAAATAAAATGAAGTACATACTTTTGCCAAAAATTGACAAATTAAAAATACAAGCCAAAGACCCTTGGGTTTGAGTCTTTGATGACCATTGTCCTGAGTAACATTAGCAATGGTCCTTGGTTTTAAGCCGTAAAAACCATTGTTCTGAATTATAGCAGGGATGGCACAATAAAGAAACCTCACTACAGATATTTTTTTGCTCTTTTGTAACAAAGCACTGGTCATATTTTTTTGCTCTTTTGTAACAAAGCACTGGTGATAGGACACCTGTATTGATTTCCTGCAGCAAGTGGAGATAATTCCTGGTATTAGCCAAAGTTAAAATCATTCCCTTCTAATGTCCCGTTAACTAGACAACCATGCATATTATATCTATTTATTTTGGATGATATCATTATCATGCTTGCAATGTGATTTAGAAACTAATCTGGAGACCCAAGGAGTTTTAATCCAGTTAAGTTATCCCTGTTTGAGAACAAGGAATTGTTTTATGCCTATATAAGCTTTGCTGGTTGGATCTGGCAGAATATTGAGATCAAGCAGTTTTCAATATTAATATAGCATTCCATATGTGCATGGCAGTACAACATAAAATATTATAAATGTTTATAGCACAAACTTATACATAATATAATTTCATGTTCAAAACAATCTGCAAGATCATTGAAAATTTCATCTTTGCCACATTGCTGGGTAAAAATTGTAACTATATATTAAAACAATCTAAAACTCAACATTGTGGTTATATCAAGTGTAAGTCACTTTATTTTCTATTCTCATTGTAACAAGAACAAATTTGCAATACTGTCAGTGCAGTTTTATTTGCGTGTACAAATTTTTGGCTTATTTTGCAATCAAAAATTTTCTGCAAAAATTTGTACCTTGCATAAAATAATTATTTCAGCACATAGCCAACATCAATGTTGTCTGATTACAGAACCATGCATGAACCATAAACAGCAAAGTTCTTTTCATGATTTTCGATCTCTCTTCATGATTTTCGATCTCATAGTCAGTTTAATGATACTACATCCAGCAAAAAGGTCAGAAATGAAAAAACAGTGAAAATTTAACTCTGTGATATGAAATATTGTAAAAGTTGTATTTTTTGTGTGGTGAACATTCTCCCTATTTGAATTAAAAAATTGCAACAAATTCCACCATTACAAAAATAAAGGCAAGTCATGTTTCGTATACTACCTGCCTCGAGAATGAAAAAAAAAACAATATAAGCCCTGCCTCGAGAATGGGCAAAAACACCAAAATAAGCCCTTCACAAAAAATATCAACAATATTTCGTGAAAATAATCATGTTTACAGTACATTTACAGTATTCTGAAGACTTACCTTAATCAAAATAAGGTAGCATTCCACCGAAAAATAAAACAAGACTAGAAAGCAACACTTCTAATGGTATTCTAAAAGCACTGCAATGTCATTTTCACTCAATTACTCTGTGGATTGTTAGGAAACAAAAGAAGATATATACCTTAAATAAACAGTTATACTCCTTTAGGTTCAGAGGACAAGGTCTTAGATAAATTGAAAGTGTATGAAAATGACTCTTGTAAAATAAACCTTTTTGTGAATATACTTTTTTTTCTTGATTTATTTGATGAATATGGAGGTAAAATTGTTAAGAAATTACGAAGTAGAGTTATCTTGGCTCTGATATATAAATCATGGTTTATGTGACATCAATTTCCTTTCTATAAATCTGTAGTAGAGATATTATCATGTAAATTCAATACAAATTATATATTGAAATCTAGATATTACATTACCAACAGTACACTAACACCACATGTACAGAACAAATCAAAAGTTTTAACTTGTAGGAATCAATTTATTTGTTAGATCATCTAAAGCTACTTGCTGTTTTTATCTTAAAATCGATGACTGATTTTGTTATACAACTCGCGTTTAAAGATATTCTCTGTGTGGTTTGGACATTTTAAATTTTTACCTGGCTTTATTATATTGGACTGGATATATTTTATGTATGACTTTAAGAATGTTTTTTTTTTATTTTCTAAAATTTTATAAATTTAAATAAATTTTTTAAATAATTATAAATTTTAAAATTTTGGAAAATAAAGAATTTTATTTGCACTATAAATCAGGTCTTAATTGAATATCTGATGACCAGATTGAAGCGAGGATTGGATCTATTTGAGCACACTTAATCCATGGTACATTACTTCAGTGTACTAGCACTTAATTTGTTGTACTTACTGATTAGGAAAAAAAAATAAGGCACATAAAATGCTGGAAACACAATTCTGAAATAGAGAAATGAAAAGATAAAATTTTATGTGCATATTTATTCAGTAAGTGAAATAGGCTTTCTTATCCTAGTCAAGATTATTTTATTTATATTTAAATTATATCAGTTCAAATTGATGTGAAGTTAAACACCAGTGAACAAATAAATCATGTACACAAGAGTTTGGTTGTTAGTCCTAAACTCTGAGCCTGGGTATTGATGGTCATTGGTCCGTAAGCCTGTGTTTTAAACCACTCAGCCACCGGGGCAGCAATTAATGTCAGGAGCTAGAAAACCACTTATAATGGTAATTAACAGTAACCAGTAATTGGCATGTTACATACAGAATGCATGCCCCCGTTAGTGATATGTTTGTGTAGGTAGCCCTGTTACATGTAATTACCCTACAGGTGTATTATATAGCTGGTGATTTATGCCACCCAGACATAACATTGTGTATTGAGTTTATTGATTTCAAGGTTTTAACTTTATACCTTTGTTTTTAATGAAATTTCACCGTTGTGTACCTTAAGTAATTGTTATTTATTACAGATTTTAGCATTGTTTTGGCAGGTCACTCAGTAAATGTTTTTTTGTATAGGAATATCGTTTTTTGTTTTGATCCATCTTTTTCGCTTGTTTATAGGGAAGTTAAAAAGTGTTATAATTAATCAAGTAATGTGATACCCATACACAATATATATAAACATTTCTCTGTAACATTTTGTTTTCCTGGGTGTTTTTAGCCAAGAAATAGAGTTTATTACTCTCACAGTAAATTTAAAGCTTTGTTATTATAAGTCATAGATCAAGTATATACTTCTGTCTCGCAGTAGGCATATTATGCAAGAGTTATGGCCCTTGAAAATGAAACTTGTATATATATCAAGTATATTTCTGTCTTGCAGCAGGCATATTATGTAAAACTTACAGCCCTTTGAAAATTCAACTGTTTGTTACATGAATAAAATTTAAGGTTGTTTTAAAATTTGATCTGTTGGATTATTTGATACAAGATTAAAAGTTTTTTACCCCACTTAATACCGGTAATACATGTAAGTATTTGAGGAGAGTAGAATTTAATGAAGTAATGGCATGTTACACCCCAGTCAAGTTTCTTTCATTGATATCAAGTTGGACAGTTCAGGGATGGTGGAGGAAACCTGAGTGTGCCTCGAAAAACCACCAACCTTTGGCAAATGAACTGACAAACTTTCTCACACTAGGATATGTCTCAAGTAGGATTCAAACCTTGTGGTCTGCATGGGGGTACTTTAGACCACACTGTCACCAAGTACAAGGCAGACTATACAACACACTCACACTTCACATCTGTACACAAAATTGTTCATGGATTAATCCATAGAGATTAATAAAGTAGTCCTCGTTGCGAACAGCTGAAAAATTGCTGATGCGACGTTAAGCAACATTCAACAACTACAACAACAACATTGAAGAGGGGGTGATACTTATTATGTTGTATTACTACCATTACTATTTAATGAGTCTAGCATGATAGTATGTATAGATAGATGGGTTTAAAGTTTTAAATACAGCCTTTCATATCTTTAAATTGCTTGGTGATGGTATACCATTTAAAAATCCCTTTTAGATAACTCCTGGTTTTGATCATTATTTTATAGTTAAGTGTTAAGTTTTGTTGTGAACATTATATTGCTGTCTTGGGTATGTCAATTCATGTTAGTTTTTTGAAAAGTCTTTGAATATTGAATTGTTTAAGTACGGTAATGTTGTTTTATGCCCCAGTAAGATTTTTTGTACATAAATCAAGGTGGTCACTTCTGCAAAAGGAAAAAACAATCAATACTCAAAGAAAACCACCAGCCTTCATACAGAGAACTGACAAATCTTCTAACACTGGAATTGGCCTTGGTAGGATTGGAACCTAAGCTTGTGACAAATACTGTGATCAAGTGCTATAGATCACTAAGCAATCGAGGCACCTCTAGTAATGGAATAGGTGGTAAACATAAATCCAGCCAAATTTCATAAACTTGTATGATATACATATCTGATTTTAACATGCTATCTCATATTGTCTGCTTTACCTTTTTACTTGCCAGGTTTATATGTAATGTAATATTATGTAAACTCTCATGTTCAATACATGTGGTTACATATTCTTAATTCTGTTGTAATGTTTACTAATGTTAAAATAGTACATGTAATATAACACATTCTTAGTAATAGAGTTCACTGTTGTACCGTGTGATCAATACCCCTTTTGTGCAGAAGGTTTTAGAAAATGTTAATGTCACAAATTTCCTGAATACCGGTAACATCATTTTTACAGGGAAACGTGAACTGATATGAATTCATTTCCAATGGAAATAATAGTTCCACACAAATGTTAGGGGTATCGCTTGGTACAGCAGAGAACCCTATTATATTATCAAAATAGATTGAAGTGTGGTGTTTCATTATTGAAAGTTCACACTTATACATCCTTTTACCAGTTTCTTTTATCATTTATACATTGTACATTGGGTCACTTCCCGATGCCACTTAAAAATTTGTAAATTTTTGTAAAATGTGACTATAATCACTGGAAAAAATGGGGTTTTAGTAATCACTTTACCAGAACACAATAAGTAGATTGTTAAAAATGTAATACACAAAAAGTGACAAACTTTGTCATGCTAGGGTCTGATGAGTGGTATTTGAACTTCAGTGGTGAGAGGCCTTGTGATAAGCCAGTGCTTTAGGCCACTTGACCACTGAGGACCTACTTTAATCTGTTATTGGTCACTATATTATTTATATGTTTACTTTGTTATATTTACAGGGATACTACTACTTCATCAGATACTACCCCACCATCATCACCTACATCAACAAGACGAGCTAGGGTAGTAGATGACAATGTGTTCTCTCGCCTAACTAATAACACACAACCACCATCTATAAACCCTCCAAACAGGTAATCAGATTAAATATGCAACATTTTAAATTACCTAAAAATACAACATTTCAAATTAAAAACTACAGTGAAAACTTGATTCATCATCACTATTTGTTCAGTCAGATTTTGGCATTATAGAGGAATTTGGGTATAAACTGAGAGGGGCTTATAAAGAAGAACATAGAAAAAATGGATTTTGGGACTTAGATTGCTGTGGAAATAAGCGAGATGATAAAACTTTCACAGAAATTTTACTGCCAATTACTGTATATTATATTGCATTGCTATAAAAAAAATTTGCGTAATTGGTATTGTTTATATCACATATTTAGCTATAGTCCATATGCAAGTATTGCCAAATGGTTTTGGTTAGAGAATGGTGAAGTTTATAGCCACGAGTAAAAAATTAGTTGACATTATTTATTTTAAGACAGCCCCTTCTTAATGTCAACAGAGTATCTTCCCCCTCCCCCATTTAGATTATAAATGGATGTTTTTATTTATTTAAAGGGGAACAATTGTGCCAAATGTTTCAAAATTACCAGTAGGAGTAAAGTCGATGCCAGTTACATGTACACATACAGCTGAAGGTCATTCCAAGGCTGTGTTATCTGTTGATGCCACAGAGGAGTTATTGTTTACAAGTAGTAAAGGTACTTAATCTTATGTTAAAACTATTTTTGTTCACTGTTTTAACTTCAATTGAAAAACTAAAAAAGGATTATAAATAGAGTGACGTGCAGTAGAGTAATGGTGCCATGTACCTTGATAAGGATTTGTCACTGAAATAGAATGGGTCAATTCTAGTAAAGTAGAGAAAATATGAATACCCAGAGAAAACCAACAACCTTTAGGAAGCAAACTGACAACCTTTCTCACACAGAAGCTGCATGAATGGAAATCAAATCAAGGTGGTGAGAGGTACAGTGATCTTAAAGCAGGCCCCAGTATCACAATCTTTCCTTGACTAAGATTTTACTTAACTTAAATCTTGCAAAATTTAAAATCTTTTTGATTTCGTTAATTTTCAAGATACTCAGGAATTTAAGGTGTCAATTTAAAGATAGATTAAAACATTTGCATTTAGTTTTGACAAAAATATAAGCCAGTAGTTCCAAAAAGACATTATCAAAATTTGCTGAATTTAAGTTAAGGAAAATCTTAGCTAAGGAATGATTGTGAAATGGGGCCTGGTACATTATACCACTTGGCCATCAAGACATCCTTTAAAACTATGTGTATATACCAGTATAAAGAAGTACATTTTATTCTGTAAAATAGGTCTTTGTATATACAACAGTGTACCCACTGGATAATGGCTAAATTTATCTCCAATATTAAAGAATGAAGTAAATGAGATATACTGTATTGCTTAATTTGTTGGTGTATTCATTATGCCTTGCATTATAAATGTAAATTGTTTTAAACTTGTATGAAGCAGTCTACTTATAACTTCAGCACTTTCAGTACTTTGATTACAACCATTTCTGTTTCAGATCGTACAGCCAAGGTGTGGGATCTTCATACGGGGAAGGAGATAATATCACTATCTGGACATCCAAATAATGTTATATCAGTGAAATACTGCCCCACATCTAGACTTGTGTTTACTGTGTCACAGTCCTACATCAATGTATGGGATATAAGAAACAGGACTTCAAGTCAGTGTGTTAAAACACTAAGGTAAGGTTCTTCTTGAAAGAGGACATTTCTAGTCCTGACAAATGTTGTCTAAGGATTACTGGATAAAGTTTCAAACACATGATGACCTTTATTCCTGGTTCTTCACTTTTGTTCTCAAACCATTCTTTAAAACATGTGTGTAAATAAAGACATAGAGAGTAATTCTTTTTTCAGTCACGCATTAAATAAACTGCAGTAAATCCATAAACCATTTACTGGTATTCAGTTATAAAGGTGTTTGATGATAAATAAGAGGTACTTAAAAAGAAAAGACTTTGGGACATAAAAATACTGTGGCATGAGGTGGTAAAGTTTTTAAGGGGAATTATAATACAATAAGGCTTAACTGTATGTTGGGTTTCAAGGTAATTCATTTCTATTGAGGAATCGTATAGTATGAAAACTTACAGAAAGATTAAATCATTGGATGTCCTTAGTTGATACAGTATATGTATATAGAGGATCTTGGACGAGTGGGGGTTTAATATGGAATTTATTAAACGAGTTTCATAAATTTCATATTAAACTCTCACGAGTCTAAGATTCTATATATCACATACGGTAACTCAAAATACCGAGACACAATGACATGTACATATTATTTGATGCCATATATAATTAGCTGATTTCTATCTAGGTCAGACAAATAACCTCCAAATTAACTGCGCTAGTAAGAATATAGTTCTATTTAGTTATAGTAAAAGTAAATTAATCACCTAAAATAAAAAAGACAAAACCAGTATGTAAGTTTAAATTATGTTATATTTTTTCGAATGCATCAAAATTATTTTTCAAAGAATCGGAAAGTCTTTAAAAGTCTAAAAATAAACAGCAGACCGACACAGTTTTCAAATGACGTCATTAGGCACGATCAGAAGCGTGAGAACTTATTACGTCACAATCAAGTGATATTACATGGGTACCTGTGTAATATGAAAAATATTACACCATTTTATTCCATCAATAAACAGAAGAGTTATGTGATATAATAATGTGTACACTGATATATTTGTCTCTACACTAAAATTTCTATTCATTGAATATAAAAATACATTAAAGTAATTAGTTTTACCTTTGTTCATGTATAATATTATTGAGTTTTTGTCTAACTTGCAGTTCTTCTGGTCTTACTCATGATGGACCTATTAGTTTTGCTCCATCTCGACAAATAGAACTGCCACCTGGTGAGCACCATATAAATGATATTGCTCTTAACAAAGATGGGACGGTCATGTACAGTGCGACGGGAAGCGTTGTTAGAGTATGGGACCTTAAAAGGTAAGAAAATGTACATAAACATTTGAAAGAAATAAAATATTTAATGAAGATAGTATGAAGCTTGCTTATATTTTGAGTCTCGGTAAACTCTGACTAAAAGTCAGGTCAGGTCTTAAAAAACTACCACACAAACATTATAACTTAAAGTTTAATTATTATTTATTAATTATTATTGCTATACCAAAACAAGAATTAACCTGTCTTGCCATAAAAAATTCCTGGCAGTGGTTATTGGCAATCAGATAAGCTCATACACATGCCATTGCTTTATTGTATGTAAGAAGGTTTCACAGATATTTTTTTTGTTCTATTTATAGTTTTAGTGCAATCGGTAAACTGAATGGAGGACATCAATCTGCTGTGATGGTGTTAGCAGTAGACAGAGAGAATGATAATGATATTGTTGTAACTGGATCTAAAGATCATTATATAAAGGTATATACTGGATTATAAAAACCTGGAACAATCTACAGCTAGATCTAAAACAATACAATTTTCATGAAATAAAATTATCTGAATTTTGTATGAAAAGTTATTATTTTGGATGTTTTTACTTTTTCAGAATGAATTCAGAATTTTCAGACAAAATTCAGATGACAGATATAAGTGTTCAGAAAATTCAGACACTAATTTTTGGTGTAAGAAAAAATTCCGAAAAATTTTCAGATATTTTCAGAAATATTCAGAATTTTTGTTTTGTGAGTCACTATGTGACTTTTATCGTTCAAGTCTGCGTAATTCCATAAAATACTTCATTAATCCAGTAAAGTTCATCTGAAATTTATACACAAAATGTCTTTATACTGAAGTGAATCATGTAATGTATTAATCATATAGTGTGTATGAATTTCAGCACATATAATTATTTGGTTGATTTCTGATGAACTTGAATTTGCACAAAACTCATGGATCACCTTTGCACTACTATCATATTTTACCCCACTACAATTTTTCTAAGTGGTTAATGGGGAATAACTCAAGTGTGTGCTGAGTTTTTCTATAAATAGCATATATGGATTTTAAAAGTTGGTTTACAGTAATATCTGTCAAAACAGATTCTAGGTTCTCTTTGAAATAAATAGCTTATTGAATTTATTAACTTTTAGCTAACCTGAGCCAAAAGGCTCAGATGAGCTATTGCTATCTATCACCGTCCGTCATTCGTCGTTCGTCGTCCGTCGTGCGTAAACTTTACATTTTAATCTTCTCCTCCAAAACTACTGAGCCAAATTTGATGAAACTTGGTGATTATTATGCCTGGGTAACAGGCTTTCAAAATTGTGTTCGGGGTTTGACCACACCCAACAATATGGCTGCCGTTACTATAAATAGCCAAAAGACAAAAAAATCTTCTTCTCTGAAACCAAAAGGTGCAGGGAAATTTTGATTGGATATTTGGATTCAGGATACCTAGATACACTATAATTGTGTTTTTCATGAAAATTGAACGAAAAATAGGTTACCGTAATCCTTCTATATATTCGGACCCTCTATGTTTTCGGACACCCCAATTTTGAAATTTCAATAATTTTCAAATTTCCTCTAATTTCGGACGGCATTGTTTTTTGCCTCTAAATCCGGACGCGATTTTGTCGGAATTCACCCGTAACAAGCAATACATATTGCTTATAATTAATATTGAATAAAAACAAGAAGAAATGTTGTTGTTTTGTTGTTAATTTACATTAGAATTTGTTATTTTTATGTGTTTGTTGCGTTGTGTATTTGCGTGATGGAGTCATGATTGTAACTTTGAGGACAAGTATTTTACGATGTATTTACGTTTTTAATGTAAGCTGAATAAAGCCATACCTGTATTAAGTGTTTTAATATTCTTTGAAAGTGAAAGTTGATTGAAATTAAAAATCGTGGGTAAGAAACATCGTACGAGACCAGAAGTTCTGTCGGCACACAAATCCAACATCAAAGACATTTTTTCAGGAAGTGACGTTATCAATGAATTTCATTGGATGAGAAACTTGTGGAATCCCTTCTGATGCAGTGCATGTCAACTATGGGAATTCCCGATCCTCTGATACTTTCATTTGTCTAAAAACGGGAAGATGGACATTAGGATGTATTTATTGTTTTTCCTAAGATTAAAATTGTTTGAAACGCGAGTTAAAACAATGTATTTGTAAACTATTGTGTTCTGTGAGTGATAACATAGATTTTTAAACAAAAGCTATATTGATCACATTGATCACGGCGAACCCCATTCATACATGTCCTGGTTCTTAATCGTACAAAATGTGGAATTTCTTGACTAAAAAAATATTCTTGACCATTATTAATTATAAAAATTTTGACCGTAGACAGTGACAGAAGACGAAGTGGGGTAACGGTGAACCTCAAACGGTGGGAACTACTGACAAAAATCACGCGATTTGCTTACAAAAAATGGCGTCCTTCGATGTGTATTACACATTGGATCATGATTATTGGTCAACAAACACTTCAAAAAACGATTTTTTTGTGAAATAAACAACACAAAAGGTAATTTCAACATGAACTTTATTTGAAAATTGATACTATAGATGATATCCATGTGCGTATCGTCCTTGATAGTGTCTTGCATTACCGGGAGGGCAGCGAGACATATTATCGGCTCCTAAATATCGGACAACTCTAAATATTCGGACACCCCCATTTTTCCAGGTGTATAATTTTCATATTTCCTCTAAATTCCCGGACACTTGAAAATGAAATTATTAAAATTCGTCCGAATACATAGAAGGATTACGGTACGCGTTTTTTGCGTAAAATTATGTAATTTTTAAAATGAGACATTTATTGTTATAACTTCATAATGGCTGAAGATAATTGTATGGAGTTTTCACTGTTGATCTTGTCTTGCGATTTTCTTCCGATTGATGTCAAAGGTCAAGGTCATGTCCCAGTTTTTGACCTTTGATAAAAAATGCTATTTTTTAAACATTTCTGGTGATAATGATGTAGGATTTTTGGTTAATTGTAGGTATTGACATGACGATCATTTTGATATATCGATTAAGTTCATGGGTTCAAAGGTCAAGGTCACAGATGTACAAGTTTACCAAAATAGTTAATTATCTGCAAAACTATGAACTTTTTGTATGGGCATGTATATTAGAATATTGTAGGTAATGGCCCAATGGTCATTTTGATATATGAATAAAGGTCATGAGTTCAAAGGTCAAGGTCACAGATGTGAATGAATACCTGAATGGTTAATTATCTTGAAAACTGTTAACTTTTTGTATATGCATGTATATTAGAATATTGTAGGTATTAGCCTAACAACCATTTTGATATATGAATGAAGGTTATGGGTTCAAAGGTCAAGGTCACAGATGTGAACAAGGTCTGAAATGATTATTTATCTCAAAAACTATAAACCTTTTGTATAGGCATGTATATTAGAATATTTAGGTATTATCCTAATGATCATTTTGATATATGAATGAAGGTCATGGGTTCAAAGGTCAAGGTCACAGATGCGAATGAATACCTAAATGGTTAATTATCTTGAAAACTATTAACTTTTTGTATATGCATGTATATTAGAATATTGTTGGTACTGGCACAGTGGTCACTTTGATATATGAATGAAGAGCATGGGTTCAAATGTCAAGATCACAGATACAAACAAGTACTGAGATGATTATTTATCTCAAAAACTATAAACTTTTTGTATAGGGATGTATATTAGAATATTGGCCGAATTATCATTTTGATATTTGAATGAAGCTCATGGGTTCAAAGATCACAGGTGAGCGTTAAGGCCCATGGGCCTCTTGTTGGTTGATATTTACAGTTATTTGAGGTGTTAGAAGAGAGAGCCGGTATACTGACTCCCAAGTACAACCTGGCACCACCTCATTATGATGGTATACAGTCTTTAGCCATACAGGGAAGTACCTTGTTTAGTGGTTCCAGAGATACTTGTATCAAAAAATGGGATTTATCAACTCAAAAGTTAAAACAGGTAACAAAAAACAAACAATTTTAATTACAGTTATGTTGTAAGAGGAAATTTTTAACAAAAAAAATGCATGGTTGTGATTGAATTGCTCAAGTCAGAAAAGTTAAAAAAATGAACAAAGAAGTTGTAGAAAAATCACCTTCAATTAAAACATAATCAGCCATTTATGCTAAGATCTAAACATATAAACTATTATTTGTTGGTTGTTCTTATACCCATTAAAGTGCATAAATATGCATGCTGGTCGCATGGGAAATTTTTTCAGGCCCAGTTGAGATATCTTATAAAATTAAATGTATACATACAGCAAGGTACTTTTTTGGACCACTGATAGCTCAGTAGAGTGCTTGTTCCATATGTGAAAGGTCTTTGGTTCGAAATTAACCAAGACCAAGATTGGAAAATAGGTAGTGGCTGGTTTAGCCATTTAGCATTTAGAAATGGGAGTCAAGGGGGATGAGACCTTAAAAACTGATGTCCCATTTCAGAGTTAGCATGGAACACTCAGTAATGCACATTGCCCTGAGCACACTGCAAAGGTAAAACTTTTTGCTGGTGACATTTCCATATAAGTGAAATATTCTGAACTTAGAAATATATGCCCATTCAATCAATCAATCGATCTTCTACAATGTAATACTTTGCTGTAAGTTATCAGGATGATTGACATTTTCTATTTATTGTTATATTGTAGTCTGTAAATTCTGCTCATAAAGACTGGATATGTGCCCTTGACTTCATGCCGAGTAGTAATATATTACTTAGTGGATGTCGAGCAGGATATCTTAAACTGTGGAACACTGATAACTGCCAATCTATGGGTGATGTCCGAGCACATGCAAGTCCAATTAACGACATAGCTACAAACTCTACATCAATATTTACTGCCTCTAAGTAAGTGAATCTCTCTCTCTCTCTGTCTCTCTCTCTCTGTCTCTCTCTCTCTCAACATCTTATCACATAGTGCTAGTTTACTGATGCGTGTGGTCACTTCCAAATAGTGATGTATTTGTAAGTCTAGTTATAGTATAAATTTATTGATAGCGAATGTGGACAGATAGGTGGGGTTAAATTAGCCACAAATATTATAAAAAATAGGATCTATTCAAATTAACAATAAATATTTTTAAGAACAATGTATACATATATATATAATGGGTTGGGGTAAAACTAATTCATTCTGAGATCTATATCAAATCATGCATGCCTTTTGAATATTACTTAAACTTGGTTAATAAATGACTTGATGTTGCATGAGGTTTTATTAATGATCTGTACAATTTCATATTGGCCAAACCATGAAAAATATTGAAATGAAATTCATACCTTTGTACAGTTGTTTGCAAACTAGATGTATTGGTTGGCTTTATTTACATTGGTACCTGAGTTAGTAGAGAGCTCATTTCGTATGTGGGAGATTAAGGTTCAACCACCCTCGTAGAGTCTGATCAAGACTTGAAAAAAGGAAGTAACTGCTTTTTTGCCAAGCACTCGGCATTTAGAAATAAAAATCGCAGGGTCTTATTGAGGACACCTTAACAATGATGCCCAATGTCACAGTTGTATTATTGTCTTTAAATACATAGTATAGAGATTTGTCTAAATGATGCAAAAATGTTACATTAAATAGTGAAGAATTTAGGCATGTTGGGGTATTGGCATTAAACATGGTCATTAAATGTTCAATTTCTACAACATTATAATTAGGTGTGAAACACCTTTGTTAGGCAGGTTACTACTAACAAATCACCTAGTCAAGGAGGGAAACAATGTTATTGCATTAACTGGACAAACCTATTGAAGCCTTCAAGTTTTACTCAGTTGAATCAAATGGTCACTTGATGATAAAAATATTATTATTGATTTATTTAAATTCTTATTTTCAGTGAACCCGCAGTGAAAGTGTGGCAATTACGTCGTATTCAAACATGTGAATTTTTTATTTGAGCCTTCCTTATTTGTTGTTTTCCACCTATGTTGTCGTATATTATTTTCACTCTGCATGCTTCTCACTGACAATCATTTATTTATCCTAGATGCCATAGTAATCTTCGCTTGATAAAGTATGCATTTATGTTTGATCCTGATTTTTGTTTGCTTCTAAATTCATTTTAAATTTATTTCTCAATTGACAGTAAATTGAGTATATTTATATTTAAATAACTGTGATAAATATTAAACTACATTCCTATCTGAAATTTCAGTATTATGTATATAAGTTTGACTTATCAGCATTCCTATTGGCTAAATATTTTAAGCTGCAAGATTCTTATTGGCTGAAATATTTACTCATCTCCAAGATTCCTATTGGACAAAATATATATATATACATCTGTAGATTTTTCATTGGCTGAAATATAACATTCAGTTTCCAATGAAATTCTGAATTGTTTTAACAATAATTAATGATATCATATTTATATTCATCTGTGATATTTCAATAATCAATTCATTGCTTGGAGCCTTGGATATATAGTATGGTTTTTTCATTTTCATTTTTATCTTTCCTCGTCCTGCAATATTTTTGCTGCTTCACCTTTTTGAACTGAAATTTAATTTAAATATCATTAAAATAGTGCCAAATATTTTCACATTATACACTCTACATATAAAATATTAGCTATTTGTTCACTATAAATATTTTTTTGCCATTGTTCCAGTTTTTTTTTTTAAAATAAACACAACTTCATCCCATTAGCAGGGATTGTAAATTATTGGTATACAAATGCAAAACACATGTACAAACTATTTGTAATGGAATAGAAAAATAAAAATAATAAACAACCCCTGCATTGCCTGATAATAAGTGAGAAAAAATACTTTTTAAAGTCCGTCTTCTTGCATTCTCTCAAACTGGGTTCACTTGATTGCCAACTAATGTAGTTGGTATGTTTATGCTCGGTGAAAGCTGTCAAGCTTGTATCAACTGTTATCATCAATTGTTATTAATAATAGCCACTTACCAAGTATTAAGAAGTTTTACAAAGGCTATATAATCAAAGGGCATATATAATCAAGAAAATATGGTTATGGCTGCATGAATGCTGTTGTCATTTCATGTAAATGTGCTTTGTTGAAGGACATTATTATTACCTATGGAAATGACTTTTGCAAGCAGGGGGTATATAATGGATTAGTTTTTTCTGCAAAAAGGACACTTTCCTTTTATTTTGAAATTGGGAAGTTAGGCTTTTCCATGCCCTCAAACATACCCTCTGTCTGTATCCCTTAATGATAAGTGAATCAAGCTGGGACATGTACCAGTACTAGTTACTGGTAAAGCTATATAAAGAGAATTTATAACAAGTTCCAGACGGAGATAAAGAAATTTCAGTCAAGTGGTCAGATATTTTCATTTCAAACGAGGCTCTGCTTAGTTTGAGATTAAAATGTCTGACCACGAGATTCGAATTTCCATATCTCTGTTTGGAAACAAGTAATTGATTATTTTTCTCGCATATAGATTCTAATTGAAGCCTAAAGGCATTGAAATTTCCCACTACAAAGCAAAGATTTTGCTAATAGATGAATACATGTTTGATGTAATGTCATCAATAACATGTAGCTTAGAGCAGAAATGTGAACCTACGTGATAATAAAAACAAAATTTTCTTTTTTATATGCTTATTAGTCAAAATTAATTTTTTATAACAATTGATAATAATAAAATAGAATTAAGAATTATAGAATTCAGTTGTTATGGTAATACGTAACTTTAACATGTTTTGATATTCCTCGTATCATGAATATCGTCCCTTACTTATTTTGGAAAAGTAGTCCTCGTTGTACTGAGATATCCCCACTGTGCTCACGCAGGGTGCAATATGGAAAACATATCATACTACCTATCCTGATAGATTAATCTGTCCCATATGCGAGAAATCTAAGTATAGAATTGTTTGAAATAAATGAATGTTCCAAAGTTTGAATGGACACTTTAACCATAACATGAAGATCTAGCAAACACTTTAGGACATGAAATAGAATGTGCATGAACAAGTTTTTCAAACCATCAAAGTGACATGCAAGATCCTGTATATCTATGGTTGTTTTAGTTTTGTCTCTTCCCATTGCATTTAATTACCTTTGAAGTGTTTGCTGCAAAAAAAAAAAAACAGATGCCCAAATTTGAAATTTTTTTGTGAAGGCATGTTGGAGCACTTCTTAAGACCATTACAGTCGTTTTATGCAAGACTTAACCTTTCCTGTATGTTGACTTGGATCTGATGAAATTGAAACTACATGTATTTGTATGTTATAAATTTAATTAAGGCACAGTGTACTTTGATTATGTTCTTAAATTCACCTTGAGAAAGTAATGAAGTAATGTTGTAATGGATAGGCATGGTATTTAAAAGCACTTTATAGACAGTTTAGTAAAAACTTCCTAAAGACAGATAAATGTATAGTACATATATTAGAATTTTGAGAGAGGTGTCCATTTGCCTGATTAAGAAATATTTACAATTATTGAATAATCATTATGAGTTTTGTTGTTTTGCAAACCAATACAAAATGATCTTTGGAATTGTATCATTTTGAAAGTTTTAGGTAAAAAAAATGTTTAAATTAAAGTTAAAATAGTAGATAGTAGTAAATAACGTTGTACATTTTACATGTAGAATAGTTTAAATCTTGCTTAAAAATACTATCTTTTAGATAGACTACATTAGTTAGGGATGTGGGTGGGCTGGATGGAATATTGTGTACCGTTATGCAGTTGCCAAGATTATTTCTCTCATTCAAACAGGATTATCCCCCCCCCCAAAAAAAAGAGTAAATTTTAAAAAACACACATCTACACATGCATATTTTGGATAAATGGTCTGACAAACTTTTTTGCACTGGGTATCTTCCCAATTTAAAGTCATACAAGGTTAAACACTGCTGAATACATAAGTTGATGCATTAGGCCATTGTTGTTCTTTTTGTTTTAGTTTCATTTGTTTCCCTATATATGTTGTATATTTGTAGTTGTAGATGCTTTATATGTGTTTTATTTTGCCATTTTATTTTAGTTTTGAATGTTACCTTTTTTGTTTATTTTGCTTCTCTTAGTGACCACACTGTGGGAATCTGGCAGCTCAAAGCAAATCATGACGGAACCAACTCAACCGAAAATGTTGGAGAGGAAAAATAATAACAAAGTTCCAATTAGTAACTGGACTGTGAAGAAATATAGATTTTAACCACTGAACCATGAAGAAATGAAGATCAATGGACCAAGAACTAAAGATCATTGGACTTTAAGGAAAAATTGAATATCGGGTGTGACATAATTGTCATCACATGACTGTGAAGAAATTTGCATTCTTTATGTTGGACCTATAAGTAATACAACTTATTATTGCTAAAAAGTTAATAATTGCTTGGCCGTAAAGAAAGTAAGTTTCATCACTGGAATGTGAAGAAAGTAAGTTTTGTCACTGGATTGTAGTAAAGGAAGTTAGTTTCGCAACTGAACCTTAAAGAAAGTTTCATCACTGGAACATAAGGAAATGCATAAGGTTCATATGGATTACTGTGAAGAAATATCAACACAAATCATTAGATGGTGAAGAGAGATATATTTTATCTCAACTGTGAAGAAATTTAATTTCTCAACACAAAAAGAAAAGATTTTTTAGAATATCTGTGATATTTTATATGTTCATTCCAAAAAATTATAAATTGTGAGAATCTGTAAGTTAATTTGATTCATAGATATTTTGTGTTACAATTATAATTCATTGTCTTGGTGTGTGTGTGTGTGTGTGTGTGTGTGTGTGTGTGTGTGTGTGTGTGACAATATGTCTTTCATTATTAATTCAGTATCTGAAGAATAAAGAATGTTATACTTTGTGAAAAAAAGTTTTGAAGACGGAATCTGTCTGTTGACCAATACAAGAGATATCTCATAAATCAGAATGAAATTTTGAATTTGCTATTTTTGTTTTTCAATATTATGCTAGTTGTAATATTTTCATAGAAGAACCTAATAAATAATTGAATAACTCCATTACCATTACAATAATATTATAATACATATACAAGCAATCTATGGTTTTGAGTCATTGTCAGACATTTTGTTTTAAACATGTAGCATTGGTTTGTGTATACAACTTCTTGACAGTGCACTGACTTCATAAACTAGCCACTCCAGTGTCAAGTGCACTGATGACATCATTTGCAGTGTTAAGTGTCTTTTTGATGGTGCACCTTGATATACTAGCCATTTCAGTGCCAAGGATGTAGGTTGATGGTGCACCAACTAGATATTCCAATGCCAAGGGTCTAGTTGATGGTGCACCGACTAGATATTCCAATGCCAAGGGTCTAGTTGATGGTGCACTGACTAGATATTCCAATGCCAAGGGTCTAGTTGATGGTGCACTGACTAGATATTCCAATGCCAAGTATAACAATTTTTCATTTGAAAGACAATACAAAGTATTTTTGTAATACGCCATGTGATTTGTACTTTGTACTGTTTGATGAAAATGCAAGCATCGTGTGCGTGTGTGTGTGTGTGTGTGTTTTACAGGATTCATCATATGTGATACTTTGTTATCCATTTTGATTGGTCATACTCAATACAGAGTATCGGTGGAGAATTCACAAAGTCGTACATGTTAGTAAATTTGTAATTCATTTCGTTAAGAATATGTATATAATGATATACCGTAAATAAGATAAATAAGTGTAAATTGTGTATATATACCAATAAATTCAAGTTTTAATGGTGATTCCTACACCCTAGTGTTCATGTATTTTATACATACATGTATTTGTGTTTTGTTTTTTCTTTTTGTTTGTTAGATGAGATTTTTAGTTTGAATTTTTTGTTTGTGCTAAGTGCTGATTGTAGGTAATTCTCTGCTTTGAAATTGTTACTATATATTACATTTATTGTTACTTTGACAGTGTTCATAATGTTACCGTAGATAAAAATATGATAGGGTCAATTCATAAAATTCTAATATACTGATGGGTTCAATTTATTAAATCCTACTTACATTATTAAAAAATCCATTAAGTCCTAATTAGATTGTTAAAACATGAATGTTCCTGGAAAGTTGAAAGACAAAAATGTGATGCAATCTGTGACCTGTTCAACAACAACAAGTCAGATGTCTGAATACCTTTTGATACTATGCCATGCATTTGACTGGGAGGGGGGAATGTGCTTTTTCATCTGTCATTCTTTTCATCCATCACTTTATCACACTTCAGTTTCCAAGCAATAACGTTTCTTATCTTCTACTTATTTTTATACTTTGTATGAATTACAATATGATAAATATATTTATAAAATAAGGTTAAAAATTGACATGGCCAAAGTTTTCTGCACATGGTAATCACTGACAAGTGCTTGTCAGTATTAAAAGGCATTTGGCTGTATAAAATGAGTAACCAAAAATGCTTGTCATTGAATTAGCATTCATTTTACATTGAGAAGTAAGTGCTTGTAACTATTGAAAGGGCATTCTGTTTGATATATTGTTAGTCCACAAAAGTTGTTAGTTCACGAAAGTGTCTGTTGCTGTTGAAGAGATAATCAGCTTTTCTGTATATTGGGTACTGACATTAAGTGCTTATTGCTGTTGAACAGGATTTCATCTTTCTGTATTGAGCGTACCCAACAGTGCTTGTCACTACTGCTGAACAGGCATTGGGGTAATACCCATTGGAATAAATTCTGAAATTTTACCAGGATTTCATATCTGTCATTGTTGATTGCTATCTTTATTACTAGGAAATCTACAAAGTAAAATATACAATGATCTGTTTTAGTCAATTAAGAATACACATGTAATTTGGATCTCATTTTGTATTATATATAGCTGTTTAAGTTTCTGTCTGTCAATATTTACATATGCTTTGTTTTTGTTGTTCAAAATTATACATGTTTATTGTTTTTGTAATTCAACATTATTGAATTCAGATGAAATTAATTTTGTTCTGTTATAAACAGCACCACACAATAATCTGGTATATTTATTCAAGCTTTGATTTTGACTCCAGCATTCCTTTGAAACTAATTCATAAGAGTGTGCTGTGCTGAATTCACTTTTTGTTATACATACATGTATATACACATTGAAAAGGTTAAATTTTCACCTTACTCTAATTTTGAACTCAAAATCATAAAAAGATTTGTTTAAATTTGGTTTATGAATATTAATCTAATGACCTGTCTGATCATCCACCAGTAGGTCTGTCAGTTATTTTTATATCAGTATTTTGTTTGACTACTGTCTCAGTCCTGACAGATTTTTATCATAATTTGATTGTTAAATTCAAAACTTTTGCACATTCCTAGTATTTCTGAAATGCTCAATTTTTTGTGCCCATTTATACATAATTTTGATTTGTATAGTTTTTGGAGTGTGGAACTCATTCAAATTCCAAAGGGTGGCAAGCAAAAATTAATGAAACTATTTTAAAATGTCAGATTATTTATTGTATTCCAGTAAATGATGTACACATTAAAAAATAACGATCATACTTTTCTGTTACAGTAATCACTAAATGTTATAACTGATTGTTAAATACATGTTGAGTACCGTTACAATTAACAAGAGTATTGTGATCTGGGCTCACAAACAGGTTGTGAATATATTCAAATTGATCTCTGCTTTGTACACAAAGATTTTGTAGAATGGGGTTTGCAAGTTTGTCACATGATTAATACCCAATAAAGTTTATGCAGAATGTTCGCAGAATGACATCAGTGTCACAGAAAATGTCAACTTTGGCAATTCTATATCCAATGGCAATAATAGTTCCACATAGACTTTATTCGGTATTGTTTGGTAAGCTTGTGAACCCCATTGCCAGTAGGTTAACTTGTTTTTAGCCAGCTATATCCATACTGGAAACCCCTACAGCTTGAATACATGTGTCCCTTAGACTTTGAGCCATCAAAGTTTGACCAACTGTTTTCATATCTCAAGAGTTCAGTCTTTCATCATTCATTTATCTTTGATGTGTTTGGCTAATTCAGTCTCAATAGGGTACTGGTATTTTACTATGTTAGCTGTGCTTTAGTTTCACTTTTGACTTTAACCTTTGACCCTAATATTGATGAACATTTATTTTGGGCATTTAAGGGTAATAGAGCTTTCACCAGTCAAGGATCTCTTTCAGTAGCTTTTATCCCTAGACAATTTAATAGAATATTCTATTTCTTTGATTTTGGTCATGGTTAATGTAGAAAAAGGGGTGAAAGGTTAATACTTGTTGGTAGTTTAGTTTTTGTTTTTATGGAAATAATTGTTTTTGTTTGAATATAATTTATTTATACTCAGGTGATGTTATTTATTTATGTTATAATAATGGTATGTAAATATTTTATAAATGTAAATATTTTGTGTAAATAAAGGACTAAATGTCACAGTCAGTGAGAAAAATAATAAAAATAACAAAACACTCACTGTTACTACATCTAGTCTGTAACAAGCAAAGGTGTGAAGAAAGTGTTCAAATAGTAACATTTTAAAATCCTTTTTGTACCTTGATAGGTCATTTTGTTTGGTTTTGTTTTTCGCGTTTTTGATTTTCATTAAATTGATTTGGAATACAAGACATTTAAAAATGTTGGCTGTTGTTTATTTTACATTCAGATGTTAAAAATATTGCCAAATTGTTATTAAATGGTGCTCTTAGAGTTTCATGTTTAATATATTAAGCTTGTTTTGTTATAATTGTCAAAATAGAAATGTTATCCTTAAATGTTCTGTTGTTTTGGAAACTGGCATTTCAGTTTGGTTTGCAGACCTGGTAACATTTGAATTTGTAGTCAGTTTTTATGTTATGATAAATTAGAAGTACCGGTAATTGGTACATCCGAAAAATTTAAAATATTAAAATGTAAAACTTGTATCCTGACTGTAGGTTTGTAAAAATCTGACAAATATATAGGAAATTAATTTCTTTTGAAATATTTTGAAATTCCAATAGTTCTTTGTTCTTGCAAATAACATGATTGTTTCCACATTAGATATTTTTATTTTGTTTCAAAAATTTATTTTGATTGTAGAATTAAGACATAAATTTAAATGTTACCTTAACACTGATGAAGGATAAATGTCATTGCACTTGCTTACATTAACATTTTTGGTCTATATTGGTCCTGAATCAATAATACATTCCAGATTAGTATTGCTTCAAAATTTAACTTGTTTTTTTCCTTCTTTTTGATGATTAATTCAAGTATTTAAATTCTTTTGAACTGCTGTAAATCGAAGGATTTTTGTGTGTGTTTTATTTTAGTTTAAATTCACACGATACAAATTATAAAATTTCATGAATATATTAATATATTGATACAATTCACTTGTGATTACTGGTATACTAAGTATCCTCCAAAAACACTGAAATAAAAGTATCCTAATATTCACGTAAAATGAACACAAAAATTTCTCTGATTTACAATATTGAAGATAAAATGTGATATTGTTGTTTCTGTATATTTAGCTATATTTTTGTATATTTGCTACTGGTAGTAACCAATACATATCCACACACACATTGCTTTTTGTATCTTCAAAATCCGAGTGATGAACATGCTTCTTGTGTCATTGCTCAGATGATAAATGCTTATCAGTGACTATTTTCCCTGTGGTAGGAAACTGAATATTGAAGTACATTGTTAATGGTGTACTTTAGAATCAGATTATTCCAGTATGATAACCCAAACCTTCCAAGTTATTGAAACATAAAAAAAATCAAACATTGATTTTTAAAAGTGGGTTACCATAAATATACCCCAAGTTAAAAGTTTTCATTATATCTTGCCAACAAATTGTGGCACATAAGACATTTTTCTTGTTTAAACTTCCACATCCAAAAAGGCTCATGACTTACTGTTCAGTCATGCATTTGAGGTTCAGACAGTTCCTACCTATTAAATACTTGCATGTTCCAAATGCTATAGAACCAGAACTTTTAAAGCTGGAACCCATGATCTCTAAATTCTAGATGGAACAAAACAAAGCTACTAATTATAAATTAATGTTTTTAAGTCTACGCCCATGATCTTCAGTTTTAGATAGACCAACAGTCATAACTATTCACTTATAATGTTTTAAGTTTTATGTAGCCAAATCTTCCAAAGGTGGGGGCCCCTAAGACCTTCCATTACTGATGAAGTGAACATTGGACTAGGTTCAAGTGAATTTTATTTATGGAATAAGAATCCATTAGTGTACATTAGTCATATAAAATGTCTCTAGAATTGTATATAAAAGTCAAAGGGTAGATTGTTTTCTATCCTACACTGTATCAGGGATTTATTGTACAAATAGTCACTATTATTATTATTATTATTATTATTACAATGTATCAGTTTCTTGTGTATATTATGTATGATACATTTGGGTACTTACATGTACTCAAACATGAGGAATAATAAATTATGTATTTTGACATACTGGGAGTTGAATTTTTATATTACACTGCTTTTTCTGATCTTGCCTCCCAAACAAGAGGTTCCAAACATTTGGTTATATCATAAGTTCTGTGAAACATCCACAACTTCAAACTGGATCTGATTCTGATCAATCCAACTTACCTATATCAAATTGCATGTTTAGAAAATAAAAAACGTATCAAACGGCATACAAGAGCCCATTAAAAGACATTGCCATGGCTGAGTAAAGACCATTTTGAGGTGTGTTCTCTATTATATTTCTTAACTACTTAAGCACTCTCAGTTGGTAGAGTGCTCGCTCCATAAGTGGGTGGTCGTGGGACCAAGCCCCGACCGGGTCTGACCCAAGGCTTGAAATCTGCATTACGAAATGAAAGTCAGTTCTGTCAGATGGAAACTGAAAAAAAAAGAGGTCCTGTGCCATGGTGGGCTTGGAACGATATAGAACTCTGCTGTATAATGCCATCAGCGCAACTCACAGGCAAAATTTCTGCACCTTCACCTGTAGCTGGCGACATCTCGATGTAAGTGAAATATTCTTGACTGGGACGTAAAACACCATTACACAACTTAACTCTATCATATTTCTTAAATAAATATAAACTTCTTACAACCAATTATACACTGATAGAGTTCAACAATAGCAAGAGTCATTTTAAGAACAGATATTCAAAATGTACATGACAATATAGGAAGGGTTGTCATATAAGACAAAAACCAAATGCACATGACAATAGCAGGAAACACCATTAGAACATTCCATATTAATATAATGTAAGAAACAAGAAGTCCATGGGCCTTATACTGTTCACTTGAGAAAATTGCAGGCAGCAAAGTTAAAAATAAAATTATGTAAACAAGATCAACCAGCTTTGCAAACTTGATAGAGCGTCATGTGCAGATGGTGCATATAAAATTTTAAGATCAACACATTTTAGATCAAGGAAAGATGCTGTAGAGGTGTTATTTTTCAGATCACTATGACCTTGAATGTTACATTGGTCAAGGTCAAATGGCTGCCTAAACTTCAAAGAACTCAATGCACCAATCCTGTATATTAAGTTTCAAGCTTCTAGGCCTTAAAGTTCATGACTACTGGTACTTGTTGATAAATATGATGTCTGTGTATCCAAGGTTGTCATGGATACATAGTTCCATGTTCCTTTCATTCTCAATTTTGATTCCACAAGTGATGGTTATAGACAGGAGGTGCAGCTTATCTTTGCAGAAAACCAAGCCCCACTTCCCTGGTGGAAATTCACATTTAACTTAATTTGTCAGTTTTGTTTATGGCATTGTGATTTGAACATGGATTGGCACTGGTATGTTTGTGTTTGATTTACTACTCGAGGTCATTATGACCTTGAATTTGGACAAGGTAGCTGTGACCTTAATGTGGATCAAGGTCAACCAGCTGCACCACTTAAAAGAATTCAGTGCCCTGATGATGTATATGTTGAATCAATTTTAGATCAACCAGCTTTGCAAACTTGAGGAATGATGGATAAAAAGGGCATAATTCACCTCAAGTATTCACTTGAAAGTTTTAAGACAGGATAATACATTGAGACTTGCAGTTATAAAACATGATTATCTATGAGTAAGTTTATGTGGTGTTAATGTATATTATAAATCTTTGGTTGGCACAAACTGATTATGTAATCAGCATTTTCTCACATCTTGAACCACTGCAGTAGCTCAGATGGTAGAGTGCTTGCTTCATAAGTGGTAGGTTGTGGGTTCGAACCTCAACTGGGTCTGACCCAAGACTTGAAAGTGAGTAGTGACTTCTATCGCAAAACACTCGACTCAGCATTATGAAATAAAAGTCGGGGTTCTTTCGAATGGGAACTTAAAATATAGGAGGTCCTGTATCACGGTAGGCTTGGCATAATAAAGAACCGTGCTGTAAAGTGCCACCAGTGTAATGCACAGGCAAAATTTCTGCACCTTCGCCTATAGCTGGTGACACCTCGATATAAGTGAAATATTCTTGACTGGGACATTAAAGACCATTACTTAACTCAACTGTCACATTTTGAGCATATATACATGTAACTAACATTTTGGATAGATGTATGGATGGAACCCTTGTTTTGATGAAAATCATTACTTATCATCTGTTCATCTTAGATATTGTGATTGTTTTTGACACCAACAGTGCTTTGAATATGAGGACCATTTAAGCACAATCAGGCCCATCACATATGAGGGAGGCTGTGTGTTCGAACCCTGGCTGAGTCTGACCAAGATTTGAAAAGAGGTTGTTTTTTGCCAAGGAGTCTGTATTAAGACATGAAAGTCACAGGGTCCTTTGGACCTTAAAAACCAATGTCCAGTTTCATGGAGGCACATTAAAGAACCCTTACTGCATTGCCCTGAGTGCACTGCAAAGGTAAAAAATTCTGCCACTTCACCTACAGCTGGTGACACCTCAATATAATTGAAATATTCTCGACTGTAACATAAAACCCCATTCTATCAATCATCAATCAATACAATCTGTCAAACATCTGCATATCTAATTCAATTAAAATCTTGAACCGAATGCTAAAAGCCACACTGACCAAAGATGCTTAAGCAAAGAAATGACACATGCTCTATGTCACTTCATGCAGGTAAGCTAAACATAGGTATGAGGAAATAATATTTATCATATAAAGACAAACACATATTTTATTCCTTCTTTTTATTTTTTACGTCTGGTTGACTTGTTTTTGAATTTTTTCCAGTAAGAATTCAATTTGATTTTTCATCACTGGTTGTCCTCTGTATGTTTTCTTACACAACTTTTTATGTCTCTTTTGTTTTTCTTTATTATATTTGTCTAACGCAGCATCTTTTTCTTTCCTTTTCTTGACAAATTCCTGAAATCAAAATGAAAGAGAACTAAAAGTTTTGTATAATCTATTACAACAGGCTTACAGTGAACACTGCATACAATACATGCCCGTCTTTGAAACAGTCAGTGAGAGGTGAAATTACGCCTATTTGGTTCCTTAAATGGCTTAGGAAGAGAAAAGGATATAAACTTTTACAGACAGGATATATACAGTATGGAAAGAGGATGTGTATCGCTGACCACGCCCAAAATGTTCCGACAAACGCTCGACATGCTTGAATTATGAAGAATGACAACTCGACCGAAATTGTGTCATTTAATGACGTCACTGACACTAGTATGTCATTAGTTGCCATGACGCTGCTTTGATACTGTGATAACGGCCAGTGTCGGAACATAAAAGGCATGGTCGACAATATGTCAATTGCAGTCATCAAGGTCAAGATCACGGGTACATAAAGACATTGAACATTGCATTTTTTCATTAATTTCAGCTCGGAAACATTTGTGTACAGTAAATCAATCTATCATAAATGAATTGGGGGCATATGTGTCATGTTTACATTTTACTCTTGTTTGTTATTTTATTCATTAACTCCACTGTGAAATGCTCAATAAAAAAGCATATTCCATAAAGTAACTAGACACCCCTAGCCTTGCAAATAAAGCAGCAGAACTGTAAGCAATAACTTTGCCAATACATGTACATATTGTTATGTAGAGGATAAGCTTTTTTTACAGCCCAATGTTTGATACAAACCTTTCTTCTAAATTCTTTTTCTTTCTTCTTCTTTTTATATTCTATTTGTGATCCTGTGTATCTATTACTGTTGTTGCTGTTGTTACTAGACCTGTTAATTTAAATGATAAAACAAGATGTTTTGTTAATATCCAATAGTGCAAAAAGCACTGATTCATTTCCAAATCTGAAAACTTAACAAGAGGCCCATGGGCCTTAACGCTCACCTGTGACCTTTGAAGCAATGAGCTTCATTCAAATATCAAAATGATAATTCGGCCAATATTCTAATATACATCCCTATACAAAAAGTTTATAGTTTTTGTGATAAATAATCATCTCAGTACTTGTTTGTATCTGTGATCTTGACATTTGAACCCATGCTCTTCATTCATCTATCAAAATGACCACTGTGCCAGTACCAACAATATTCTAATATACATGCCTATACAAAAAGTTAATAGTTTTTAAGATAATTAACCATTTAGGTATTCATTCGCATCTGTGACCTTGACCTTTGAACCCATGACCTTCATTCATATATCAAAATGATCATTAGGATAATACCTAAATAGTCTAATATACATGCCTATACAAAAAGTTCATAGTTTTTGAGATAAAAAATCATTTCAGATCTTGTTCACATCTGTGACCTTGACCTTTGAACCCATAACCTTCATTCATATATCAAAATGGTTGTTAGGCTAATACCTACAATATTCTAATATACATGCATATCCAAAAAGTTAACAGTTTTCAAGATAATTAACCATTCAGGTATTCATTCACATCTGTGACCTTGACCTTTGAACCCATGACCTTCATTCATATATCAAAATGATCGTTAGGATAATACCTAAAATATTCTAATATACATGCCTATACAAAAAGTTCATAGTTTTTGAGATAAATAATCATTTCAGTACTTGTTTACATCTGTGACCTTGACCTTTGAACTCATGACCTTTATTTATATATCAAAATGACCATTGGGCCATTACCTACAATATTCTAATATATATGCCTATACAAAAAGTTCATAGTTTTGCAGATAATTAACTATTTTGGTAAACTTGTACATCTGTGACCTTGACCTTTGAACCCCTGAACTTAATCGATATATCAAAATGATCGTCATGTCAATACCTACAATTAACCAAAAATCCTAAGTCATTATCACCAGAAATGTTTAAAAAATAGCATTTTTTATCAAAGGTCAAAAACTGGGACATGACCTTGACCTTTGACCTTGACATCAATCGGAAGAAAATCGCAAGACAAGATCAACAGTGAAAACTCCATACAATTATCTTCAGCCATTATGAAGTTATAACAATAAATGTCTCATTTTAAAAATTACATAATTTTACGCAAAAAACGCGTAACCTATTTTTCGTCCAATTTTCATGAAAAACACAATTTTAGTGTATCTAGGTATCCTGAATCCAAATATCCAATCAAAATTTCCCTGCACCTTTTGGTTTCAGAGAAGAAGATTTTTTGTCTTTTGGCTATTTATAGTAACGGCAGCCATATTGTTGGGCGTGGTCAAACCCCGAACACAATTTTGAAAGCCTGTTACCCAGGCATAATAATCACCAAGTTTCATCAAATTTGGCTCAGTAGTTTTGGAGGAGAAGATTAAAATGTAAAGTTTACGCACGACGCACGACGGACGACGAACGACGGACGGTGATAGATAGCAATAGCTCATCTGAGCCTTTCGGCTCAGGTGAGCTAAAAATGTATATTCATGTATTAGTTACTGGTAAAAATAATTTTGAATGTAATGAGTTAGATTTCTTAATCTGAAATATTAAATTTTTAAGTGTTTAGAATTATTACATTGTTACCACTAACTTGTCATCAGTGGTAAAATCTTATCTGAAGGACTAAAAAAATTAATTTTTAAATGTGGGGCGCTTGGAGAGAAAACAAATAGTACCTTTTTAAGTATCTGGTCAGTTGAGAATCTATTTTGACTTCCCACTTATGGAATGGTGTAAAGTAATTTAACTACCGGTGTTTTACACTCCTGTCAAGATCCTTTCACTTAAATCATTGTGGTAAATTCAGAGATGGTGGAGGAAACCAGAATACCACAAACCTGTGGCAAACAACCTGACAAACTTTCTCACACTAGGATCTGATTAAAGGGGGATTCTGACCTAGGTGGTGAGACGAAGTGAGTCACAAGCATGCTTGTCATACAACTTGGCCACCAAGGTGTCTTCCAACCATATATAGAGCTCTAGTGAGCCAATATGGAATGGTGGATACATTTGTAATTTTAAAAGTTTGCTTATAAGGTGTCAAATAATCTAATACCTCTTGCTTGTACTTTGTAACAGTGATGATTCTGTGTCATCCTCACTATCATATGTCGCTGTGGCTGGACCTTTACCCTGTTGTTTTTGTTTCTTTAATACTTTCAAATATTCATGCTTTATTTTCCTTTTCCTTTTGTCTGCAAATCCTTGACCTAAACAAAAATACAGTCCGTAATAACATTCATATTTGTATTATACAAAAACAAAATTGATCTGTCTGTTTGACCTTTAAATATTTAGTATATTTATGAATAGGGAACACAAGTGTTTTTGTCTATATCATGGCAACCATTAATTTCTAATGCATATCTGTATGTAGATTCAATGGTCGAAAAGGTTAAAACAGTTAGGGAAAATATTAACACAAAAGTTATTTTTTATAGCTAAGTTTGAGCATTGTGAATCCAAACAGGTGAATCCTAGAATATTCGTAATAAGAGGTCAAGCGGACAGGTCAATGTTGTTTGGCTTTACCATATATACTTACATCATCACACAAATAATCAAAATTATTACAAATAATCTGGGTTCAAACACTTATGTTTTTCATGATTCTTTTAGTAATTTGCTTCTAGTTATATTCTTATAATAAATATTACAATAATTTTCCTGCAATAAATAGGCACTGTTCTAAAAGTGTCACACTGCACCAGCAGTCAATTTGTACAGTTTTTTATATTGTGAAATTAATTTTTACTTTTTCATTGTGCATGGATATTTCTAATAAAATCTCTTTGATTTTTTAATAAAATTCAGTATTTTTTAAATATTGAACAAAACAGGGAACAAAATAAGCCCAGGGAAAGCCCAAGGAAGTTTCCCGCGCCCAGGAAGTTATAAGGCATTACATAGATGTGAAATTCACATATTTATTATAGATCATATCATATTTTATCATGTTAAAAAATTGTATCGATCTAAGTCAGAATGACGAAGTATTTTATCATTGATTTTTTAACCTTACAGTATGCGTCGGTGAGTGAAGGGAGATAACTCGGTATCATAGAATACTCAATTATTAACGTGGGGGAATGTTATCTACGGTATTGTATTTCTAATCTTGGTTTTTGAATTGGATTTGTTATGCAAGGTGACGTAAATAATTTAATAAAAGATTCCTGAAGTACAGAGATGAGATTTGAAAAAATAATAATACGGTATATTAACTTTACAAGTGATAAATACTAATTTTTCACTTCATTTACAAAATGTAAATTAGTCTACAAAACAAAAAAAGGATATAATAAATTTTCATAATCAAAGGTTTTTTTCTGAGTTTTAACGAAGTAATTCTCATGTTAACAAGAGTTTTAAAGGACTTTTTGTGAATTTTTGGTTTGTCAGTAATGTATTGGCTAATACTATGGAGTTTCTCGACGAAGGACAGTTAGTATGTTAAACACATTTTAATGTCAACACTGAAATTATTGTTCTTATTTTGTATGGCTTCTTCTTTGAAATTAAAATAAAATCGTATGTAAAACAATTTGCTGTTATCAAATTCTTTGTCTAAGGTAAGCCAGACAAGTCTGTTACAAGGTGAACACATGCCGAGAATAAACACCCGCCGGGTATGACAGTCGACCTCAATATACTGTGACAGGTGTAAAGCCTGATCAATCAGTACAATTGTACTGATTAATACTCCTAATTAACGGATTAATTTACATCTTCGGTTCATCGGATTATTAAATTCCCGTAAAAGTGTTAGGAACTTTATGCATAGTATATATTTATTTTGGTATTTGATCCTTCTCTGACTTTTGTCTAATGTACCTTCTTGCTTATTTCCTTTGAAAGTTTTGTATTTGTTGGAATCCTTTTTCTTTTGAAATCGTCTGTCTGACATGCTTCTTCACAAGTTTATTTCTTCCGTGTCAATAACATGCGGAAAGAAAATTCTCATTACTATAAAACGCAACAACGACTAAGATTGGTATTAAATAAAAGAAAAATCAAAAATGGACACAGTTTTGACACCGGATCTACATCCCTTGTCGTTCTAATTATAACTAGCATTTATAGAGATAATTAGAACGACAAGGGATGTAGATCTAGCATTTATAGAGTTTTTCTGATACTAAACCCACTACTTTTAAATTCCAAATATCGTTTAATATCGGTAACCAAATAAATCAATCGATTGCTGGAATCTCCAAATGTCCGAGTTTCACGATTTCAGGACCATTACCACAGTGTATGAACGGAACTGTACGCAAAAAGGTAGCTACTGTTCGTCGAGAACACGAGGTTGTGGATTATCTATCTTTCTAGCTCAATTTTAATGGAGTTAGTTTATCCCTTTTATTTAATCCATCTTCACTATATAAAGCTTTAGTGGTAGCCATATGCTCTCGGAAAAGTGTCAACTTATATAATAAATATGATGATGAACATCATCAAACGTCGAGCCGTGGGCTTCTCACTTGTAGTTAAATGATGTAAAATACGTATTATTTCACATTGTATGTTCCATTATCAGTACCTATATGTAGAAAAATATTCTTAGATTCCCCAACTCATGTACAGAATGTTACAAAACTCGTATTTACACTGAAAAAGCAAGTTTTCCTTCCGTGGTCGAACGTTAGAACTGTACCGGTAGTTTTCAACATCTGTATTGTTTCTGTACCGGTAGCTACTTTTCTCTACCACGCCATCCATGCGAGTTAAATTAGATGGAATTTTCAGTTTGATACTAGAAATTTTTTGTAATTCAATTATAAATTACAAATCGTGCTTTTCTACTGAAGCAAAATATGCTATGGACAATATTAAAGACCAATAGCCCCTTAATTATAGTATATTTTGCAATTGCATTAAAATATATCGTATACTGTAGCATGTTTTTGGCAATTTATTACTCAAATTTCTATATTGCAAGAACTGAGGGGGTGATAGCTATAATATAGAAATATTATTAAACGTAAGCTACTATTCGCGACGAGAACAAGATTATTAACCTATGTGCGTGAGATTTCCTAGTGTGTTTACTATCAGTCATTAGCAAGGAATTTAGCTGTATGGTCATTGCAAGGATTAAGACAGGAGTGGACAAGAGACTCAGGAAGGAACATGCAGGATTTAGACCAGGGAGTGTAACAACAGAGCATCCTGAGAACATTACTGGAGCCAGCAAATGAATTCAGAACTCCGATATACACATACTTTGTGGACTTTGAAAAGGCATTCGACTCGGTGCACAGGAAGAGCCTTTGGACGATAACGAAGAGTTGAGTTGAGTAATGGTGTTTAACGAAGAGCTATGGGATTCCAGCCAAAATCACTAATGCTATAAGAGGGATGTATAAGAGATTCGAGTGTGCTGTCATTGAAGAAAATGATACATCAGAGTGGTTCGCTATTAAAAGTTGTGTAAAACAGGGATGTGTAATGTCATGGTTTCTTTCTACTAGTTATATATTGGATGATAAAGAAAACAACAAATGGAGTGAGACGAGAAATAAGAAGTGACTTTACAACATTATTGTTAGGTCTTGGGTTTGAATGATAAGACTAGGAAAACGACTGAAGAGGCATCAAGGATAGGGCTTAAATCAAATGCAAAGAAATAGACTTAGAAGGATTTGGAACACCAAAAATATTGGAAAAAATACAAAGATGCACCTATTTAAGACCTTAGTAGGACCAGTATTGTTTTATGAAAGTAAAACGTGGAAAAGAACGAAGAAAGATGAACACCTTTTACAAACGGCTTCCAAAAATATTGCCTCAGAAGGATACTAAGAATAAGATGGCAACAGAAAATACCTAATGAAAAAAAAAATATTGAAAACGGCTGGACTTAACAACATAAGCTATGAGATCAGGAGAAGAAAGTGGAACTGATTCGGACATATACTAAGGAAAGAGGGAACAAGTGACTGAAAGACAACACTAGGGTGGCAGCCAGAGGGAGAAAAGAAAAGACCACAATGTCCACATGGAGGAAAACAACGGAAAAAGAAAGACACGCTGGATGGAGTAGATGGAACACAGCCAAAGCAGCAACGAAGGACAGAAAAAATAGAAGGATAGCGTTAAGGCCTTATGCGCCTTCTGGCGCAGAGAACATTATGTTAAGTTTATGGTTTTCATTGTACTAACGCACACTCAGGGCGACTCTAAGGTGCGAGTAGTTTTACACTTAAGTTCAAGCTCAATGTCGTAAAAAATAAAAATGTATGAAGACTATTTGCAGTAACAACAATGGTAAGAAGCCATCTGTGTAAATGAAAGTATTTTATTTTATGACAATCTTTTTTTGGCCAAAGCAATATCACAAGTTTAAGAGGAGTTGAGTTGAGTAAATGTGTCCTACGTTGTTCGAAGCAACGACCTCCCACTTACGGAGCGAGCACTCTACCAACTAAGCTACCACAGGGGTTATGTTTAAAAGGAAGTGGTGGCTGTATTACCATAATACTTATACAACTAATTAGATAAAATCACATGGTAGCATAATAAGCATAAATGTACTAAAAATCTCTGACTGGAAAAAGAGAAATTTTCCCAGTATCCCAAAGAGACTGAAGTTAAAGTATCACAATAAAAACTACCGGTACAGTGTTTCTGTTACTAGAAACTCACTACCGGTACAGACAAAATATAAACTACCGGTACAGTAACATCTTGTCAGTCATGTCGCTTGAATTCATATTTTAAATGTTTCTGTGCCAAAGTAGATTTTGTAACTATATAGACTGATTGAAAAAAGGTTTGTTTTCATCATGTATTTTAAAATTCTCGGATATTTTCGATTAAATGAGCATAAAACTACATTTTAGATAGGTCCAGCGTTGCTCAAATACGTGTTCATGACAGTTCTTAATGAAATATTTAATTTATTTTAAGATTCTAAAACATACAAATACGCCCAAGAAGAAGATAGAGAACAACTGCTTATTTACCGTATTTGATTTCGAGTTGCTATTTACGCAACAAGAAAATAAGAAACAATTTACTCGTTGACCTCATTGTCTCTCGCTTCGCCGAACAGTAGCTACCTTTTTGCGTACAGTTCCGTTCATACACTGTGATTACCGTTTTTCACTTTCAATATTATAGTTTTTAATGCGTAATTTCGTATGACCTTGACTCATCTGACGTCACAAAGGAAGTTGTCAACAAGTAATGGGGAGCGTAAGGAATATGTTCTCCCGAAAAAATTCTTTAAATTAGTTTTATTTTAACTGTTTTATTGAAAGATTGTAAAAAATAGTTAAATCAGGTATTGTTTATTGTAAAAGAAATGTGTATTTACAACGCCCCTTTCACGTCATTGTTTTCTAAACAAAATTGTAGACCCAAACCTTGGGTTGAGGGATGGCCATGTTGGTTTCATTTTGTTTTTGAGAATGGCTGAAAAAAATTCATCATGAAGACTTATTTAACCCTTAAGTTTATTAAGTTCCAAATTCCCTTTTAAGGTATGATCAGTGTGCACTGGTAGTTGTTATGAATAAAGAAAATGGACTGTAGCTCCATCTTGATTAGTCGGTCCTTGGTGTAGCCTCGACCGTCCGTGATTCGAGACTCTAATAGAAAACGAACTAAATTTGCTAAGGCAACAAGAATTTGAGAGCTGAAAAATAGACAACCGATTTTTCTGGAAAGTTTCACAGTAATTACCTAAATTTTGTCTTTAATGCATGAAATCGTCAATGCAGAGACGATACTCGCGTATAATAATTGAAAACAAAAATGGCCTCGAATCTTAGGACGCTCTCGATTTTAGGACGGTCAACAATATTTCACCATCCATTGACATGCATGTCTAGTCAAGGGTATGCATTCAACTGCTGAACCATGGAATTGTAAAACTGAGCAGTCTGCTAACAGTTTGATGAATTATCTGACACTTTTCAAATTGTAGTTTCATTATAAAATTCTCAAATGTAAAGTTGTGTGATCAGTTTGGCAAAATGCTTTACAATTAGGTAATTTGGTTTGCATATTTATGCTTTACTGTTGCAAAGATTGGTGTTGTAATCTTATCAATGAGATTTAATATTAATTCCAAATTTTAAATGTGATAACGTAATGAGGTCACATTTTCCACAAGGGTTTCCTTACATTTTTACTTGGTCTTAATGTTTAGCTTGACTTTATGGTAGTAGTTTGATTTTTTCAGAGAATGTTTGGTAATATTTACCTGTTACCTGTTCTTTAATGTCTTCTAAAATCAACTATTTCCTCTATGACCCATTAGATTTTGTTTTTGACTTTATATGTCACAATATGGATTTGATTGACAGATTGTTGATGATTTTATTATGCATATTGGGTTAAAGAGGTTTGTAAATGCACAATAATTACCACACAAATTAGATGCCACTATTGCTCCAAAGTCGTCTGTATTAAAAGTAGCTTTTAGTCTCTGTTTTTATGCTGTGCCTATGTCTGGACCAGTAGTCAATGTAATCTTTAACATGGATACCATCATGTTTTGTTTGGAGATATTTTTGTATTCAATGTGTCATTGTCATTGTGTTGGCAATGTTGTCCTTGTGTACTTTGCTTAGTTGCAACATTAGTGCTTAGTTTATTTGAAGCTATAGTTAGTTACATGAAATGGCACATTCCATTTTGTCTCCATAAATTGTGTAACCTAACTCTTAAACTACCATTCCTAATCAGTTGTTAAGTCATTTCCTATTATATAAAAATACATGTTCGATCCATAAATGCCATAATAGAATACAATAAAATAAAAAAATTTAAACTGTTTTAAATTCAAAATATTAAATTTGTCTAATTCTGAATCTGTTATATAAAATGAATAGCCTTTTAATCTTTTAAAAACAATTATATCTGAAATTAGTAAATTAGCAAAGTTAAGGATTAGAAGGGAGGGACTGGTGCAGAAGATTTTTGTTGACAGCTGTTAGTCATCAGTAATAGAATTAAGATACCAACAATAGGTAAGAATGTATTTAAAGTTTCATCTCTCTCTCTCTCTCTCTCTCTCTCTCTCATTTTTAGTTCCAATGCACCATTGGCACTCATCCTTTAAAGAATCAGAAACGGTTAACATTAGCCTGAAAATGTTTGCTTTTTGCCTAGTTCCAATGCACCATTGGCACTCATCCTTTAAAGAATCAGAAACGGTTAACATTAGCCTGAAAATGTTTGCTTTTTGCCTAGTTCCAATGCACCATTGGCACTCATCCTTTAAAGAATCAGAAACGGTTAACATTAGCCTGAAAATGTTTGCTTCTGGCAAAAGTCACCTAAATACTAGGTTTCCATAAATTTAAAATAATTAGTAGCCAAATTTCCAAAATTTGTTAAAATATAATCCTTTTTACAGTATTTTTCCACAAATTTGCTGAAAAAGGTTACTTTTTCAAAGAATTCCTCAGAAGTTAGTAGCCAATGGCGATTTTGGCTACCAGGAATGGAATCGTAGTAAATAAAATCAAGTAACTGTGTTATGTGTAATAACTAGTAGGATATCAAGATCATGATTTATCCCAACTCTTAGTAATAATAATATATACCGTACAGTAATTTGTATTGCCAGTGTTATAATGTTGTAAGTTTTCTATATTTTCATACAATTCTTTATTTGTCTTATATTTCAGGGAATTAAAGTTTTTCTTACTGGGACTTTTTCTTCTGGTTAAAGTCTTGGATATCTACGCAACATATATTTAATGATTATTGTTTGACTCGTCAGATTTTAAAAGATTAGAAGATGTCAAAAACAGGAGATGATTGCCACTTCTTCTACAGTTCAACTTGTACAAAGGTAAACTACAATAGTTTGAATTGTATTTCACAGCTTGTAGATGACCTATTAGGCTTACTCATGTACATGTAGCACTATGTGATAGTGAAGCTGTTCACTTATGCTGACACAAAATATTCTGTAAGAACCAGGTATAAGTGTTCAATTTAGGATTTTTCAGAAGGGGTCATTTTCAAAAGCTCAGCTAAAACACCATAACATCAATATACACATACAATGTACTATTTTTGCATTCATGTAGTGTTAAATATGACCCACTAAGGTCTTAACAATGGCATAATTTGGAAAATAAGAGATCATTGGCCCTTTGACCTTTTATAGAATGAACACTGAGACATTATTCCCTCAAAACATTTCTTCATTTTAAGATACATGTAATCACATATACATGTAGATGATTCTACGTGAATAGATCTAGTTTATGACAAGTAAAAAATTTCTTGTCATATGTCAGGAACAATTTTAGAGGTTATGTTTATGCTCAATGTATTTTGGCTTGTTTTAAATCGTGTCTTAAACTGCACATGACCAGTGATTACAATTTATTCTATGGGTAAGGTTGGATGGTAGTTTCAAGTTTAGTGGAAAGTTGTAATATTTGAAGTAATCATCAGATTAATATAAGATTTCTATTCTAAATACTAAACGAACAAAGAAAATTTAAAGAAACATATTATCCTATCTTTTCATTAAGTTTATTACATTACTCTGTTTTAGGGTGATTCTTGTCCATTTCGACATGTTGAAGCAGCTAGAAACAGTGCTATAGTATGCAACTTTTGGAAACAGAAAAAGTGTACCAAGCCAGAATGTCCATATCGCCATTCAAATGTTGTAAGAACTTTTCACTTAGGTCACCATTTAATAATTACAAAATATGAAAAAGGCTAAAGACAGTTTACATTAAGAGATTTAATTGTTTGGACAAAATCATTTCTTTACAAAATCTAAAATCTAATCAAAACTAGAGACAAGGTTCAACTCGTAAGATGATTGATTTGTTGCACCCATAACTTTTGCTATTTCATTGTTTTTTTCTTCACTATTGTTGTGTATAATTTGCAAAGAATTAAAAAAAAGTTGTATTAGTATCAAGAGAGATTATTGCATAAGGATTGATTGATGAATTCCTCGACTATTACCGGCCATGTTGTAGTTAAATTCTAAATGATTAGTTTTATCTTGATTAAAGCCAATGTATAATTTTCTACTTTTGTTTTGTAGAAGAGTAAAACTGTTCCATGCTATTGGGAAAATCAACCAAATGGGTGTTCCAAAGCAGATTGTGTATTTCAGCACTTCAAACCACGTCCAGGCCAAGGTATGTAAGATTTAGTAATGGTTCTCATATTCTTGAAAATCACATAAAAATATGATTTGGAAAAACCCAATGGCAAATAGCCAACAGCTGATTCAGTTTCCATTAACCCCTAGGATATGCTTTTGACTTCTGAATATTGAATTTGACCAGGCTGAAAAATGAAACCCTAAGAATCTTGATGAAAGTCAACAGCTGATTCAGTTTCCATTTAACCCCTAGGCTATGCTTTTGACTTTTAATTATTGAATTTGACCAGACTAAAAAATGAGACCCTAAGAATCTTGATGAAAGTCAAGAGGGGAATAGAGGTCTTGAGTTACATGTAAATTGGCTACCAGTGTAGCTAAACTTCATGTATGTCTCTTTGAGTTGCATGTTAATTGGTTTTTATCATGGGTATACTTGATTTAAACTATGTTTTACCTACATATATCTGTAATCTATTAACATTTGTCTAAACAGTATTTGTCTAGATTTATTTGTATGCTTTGATACCATGGCACACCATATTTAAAAGTCTTTGCTGTTAAATAGTGTACCAGTGTTGTAAATATGTTGGAAGCTTGTATATATGTATTATTTTAATTTTATTGTTACTTGTATTTCAGATGGGCAGACATATTCAGGAATGGCACCACTTGGTTCAGAACCGATAATTGTGAATCCAGCAGAGGGTAGGTTTGATATTAAAGTGAAATTTAGCTGTTGTGTAATAAGAAATATCTCTCGAAACTTTCCACATAGGAAGTTTTAATTTATACTCTCCGTAAAGACATACTTTTTAAACTAATGTATTAGATAGATATTCATATTTAAACAGCAATGATAAGTGGGGAAATGAAGGGCTTAAGTCTTAATTCATTCTAAACTTTACACATATAATAGATTTTTTGTTGATTTCCTTTGCTTAGATTCATCTGACATGGACAGTCCAAAGAAGAAGCCACCAAATCAAAATGTCCAGAGTAATGATGGAAATCAGGATGGTGAGACCTCAGGTGTCCAACAAATAGCAGTTATAATTCAGCCAACTCGATCCAATCAAATGCATAGAGCTAAGACATTTGGTCATACAAATGTAACACCATGGAAGAGATCACCATTCCAACAACACATGCATAAACAACAGTTGATGCAACAAAGAAAGAGACAGTTTCAACAAAGACAACAACAGCATATACAGGGAGAAATGCATCAAATTCAACAAGAAGAGGAATCAACTACAACAACTCAAATTGAACAGGAGAATGATGAAAGTCAGAGTGACACACAACAACAGCAAGAAGAGGCAATAGAGCCTCAAGCTCAAACAGAAATAAAGAAAACAGAAAAGCAAATAATAGAGAAAGATAAACCATCCACATCAGCTGCACCTGTGAAAAAGGTCATCAGATTGAAAAAAGATCCCAAAAAAGAAAAAGTAGCAGCACCTGAACCAAAGAAAGAACTGCCAAAGATAAAAAAGATCATCAAAAAAGTTGTACACTCTTCAGGTATTTTATACTTGTATACTTAACTGATGTCCCAAAGAAATTCTATCTTTCTATTAACATTCCTGGTTGCTATTAATTGTTTCTGTTTATTATTTTATTATTTTAAATGACTTAACAGTATTTCTATGAATGGAAAAAGTTATATCTGATTTTATATACCACTACATACATATACTAGGTTTCTATTCCTGGTAGCCAAAATCGCCATTGGCTACTAATTTCTGAGTAATTCTTTCAAAAAGTAACCTATTTTAGCAAATTTGTGGAAAAATACTTTAAAAAGGACTGTATTTTCACAAATTTTGGAAATTTGGCTACTTATTATTTTAAATTTGTGGAAACCTAGCATATACATGTATTTGACGTGTTTTAACGATCACAGGTGTTTGTCTGTCATAATTTTGGTTTACTATCAGTTGCTTGTTATCTTCAACCAATATCAATGATAACTTTACTGCTGTTATATATTGATAAATTACAGGTCATGTTTAAATTTGAGTGGAGATATTAGATTATGGGGTATTTTGCTTGCTCAGTATTGGTTTTGTTGAAAATTTGCGCGGGTTTCACAGCAATAGCCAGTGTACATTATTTTCTGGATATAGCAGTTTTATTTTCTGGCAGGGTGAAGTTAAATTATCACTGCATAGCTGTTTATCACTGTTCATGCACATAATTACATATTTGTGGAATAATGGAAATTTATGCTTCAGTTAAGAAATTTATTCACTTATATTGAGGCGATCAGTTCATGAGTGGTGGTGGAAACTAGAGTGCCTAGAGAAAACACTGAACTTCAGTAATCAAACTGACAAACTTTCTCACAAAGGGATCTGTCCTGAATGGGATTAGAGGATGTTGGACAGACTGTGATCCCTAATACGCACATATCTGATGGAAATAGCTATTTTTTGTTTTATAAAATTTTAGATGATGAACCTGAAGATGAGCTAGGTATAAAATCACTTGAACAGACTTTAAGAGAAAGAGCATTAAGATCAATGGGCATTGTAGAAATTTTAGGTGAGTATACTGGAAGAATAATGGTTTATTTATGTATTTGTACAAATGTTACAAATTACTTTCACAAGCATTAGCTAAGACATTGATAGCTTTTTTTTTTTTTAATTTTTGTTAAACTTGCACTTTTAAGAACAATCAGCATTATGGGTGGTATAATATTTGTCGCACTAGAAAACTTTAAATCCATTCTAATTTTACAAACTGTTTAGTTTCCAGAAAATTATGAAGTAATGAAGTGTTTGGGTTTGGATAAGTAAAATTGTTGAGTTTACTTGTCTCTGTTTTGTCTACACATATTTGATATGATACCTACAGATAAAATATGTTTGTTAGTCAGGTGGAAGATGTTTCCATTTAAATCTTAATACAATTGATTTTTGCAGAAATTGTAACCTAATATATTGGATGTCGGATGCATTTTGTCCTCCTGTGAGACATGTCACCATTGTTATGATTCATCTGGTGTTTTAATGAACTTTGTATATGTTTTTGCAATGTTTTTACATGAACTACTTTTCAGGTGAGAATTGCAATCTGCAAATCTCTTGCTTATTTTTGACATTTTAAATTCAAGTCAGCATATTTTATTTATTTTTATAAAATCTTTTTAATTTATAGTAAAGAAAGATGAGAATAAACAATCAGACAAAAATGAAGAGAGTGAGGATGAAGATAATGATGATGTGGAAAATTCTGGTAAACTATTTACTGTAATATAGAAACTTAATTATATTATACTGTATCATGCCTGCCTTTTGTTTCATGACATTGCTAGTAGTTATGTCCCGTGTACACTTGCACACACAGACCTAGGTATTCAGTCTCGATATACTTACATATATGAAAATATATTGAGAAAAATGTACAGGGTCAAACAGTATAGAATAGGTGTCTTCTAATTAGAACCAGTTAAATTTTCTGTGAACTCTGCTAATACAAGAGACAAGTCCATTATGATTCAGTAACAAGACTTCATATTGAATGTAGGTAAAAGACATTTTGCACTGTGCGTTCATAAGGTTAAAAGTGAAGGTCATCAAAATGCATTTCTTTGAATTTATGGAAAACCTTTTTTAAATGCATGGGGAAAGGTACAATGTATAAGTACACATTTATGTTAAGTATGAGTTTTTGTTGCTTTTTAGGGTCTGAAAAAGAAGAAACGGATGAAAATGAAGAAGGTAGTGAAGAAGAACAGTCAGTAGAGGAGGAAGCAGGGAGTGAAGAAGAAGCAGCAGAGAGTGGGGAAGGAGAAGAGGCAGCAAGCAGTGAGGAGGGAGGTGAGGAGGAGGAGGCAGAAGAGGAAGATGACCTTCAGGATCCAGAAGAGATTGAGATACTACCAGTAGATGATGTTGACCAGATCATAGGTGTTGATGAGGAACAACAAGATGAGGGTGAAGATAATGAGAGTGAAAGGGAGAATCAACAGGAAGATACAAGAAAGGCTGTCAAAAAAGGTAAATATACTGTTGTCATACAAGATGGATGTGAGTTTCATTTGTTAAACAAGATATAAAAAAAGCAATGAAAAGGGTGAATATGCTGTTGACAAGGTGAACTGAGTTTCTTTTGTTTGTAAACTGATACAATGGGTATTATTAAATAATAGTGTTTTGGTACGGTTCTTGTATTTTAAATAACAATATCTCTCTCTCCTCCTCCCCCTCTCTCTCTCTTCTCTCCCCCTCTCTCTACTCTCTTTATTGAACTTGAAGTATTATAGATTTAAGTATGGCCATGTGAAAGATTTGGCCCCTATAAGTAGTATGTTTTTGAGGTTTTTAAGTATGTTTTGTAATATAAATTCATTTTATTTATGATTAAGTAGAAAAATATTTTATGTTGAGTGGAGTTTTTAATTCTTTTTCAATTCTGTTTTTTCAGCTCGTTCAAAGAAAGATAAACCTGACAGTAAAAAAAGAGGTGAATATTGTTTTATAATAATTAATGGGTTCAATCATTTAAAAGATTTAATTGGTTCATACATAAAATATAATATGAAATTAAAAGCAAAATTTGAAAAGGCTAACAAAATTTGGGAACAAAACTATTTGGAATTTGAAATGTCAATACTGTAGGAGAATTTTTAAATGAAATTTTCTGCATATTTGCCATCTAATGTTGTGAGGTTTGTTGAATTGGAACCAGGAGATTTGAAAACATTTAGATCTTTACTATTTTGATGTCTATGGAATTATGAATTACTAGTATAACATTACATTTGATGGATTTTTTATTTGAAAATAAATGTATCAGTATTTTGCTGCCTTGATGTTGAAATATTTCTATGTGCCAGCAAAATAAATTCTCCAGCCTTTGTCAGATAAGTTAAAACAAGATATGCATATTAGTTATTAGTAATTTTTGGGCATTTAACAAGAACTCTATTTATTTCTTTCAGATTCTAAAAGAGATAAATTGAAGAAAAAACATACAGAAAAACAGGGAACTGATGTTGGAAAATCAGGTAAAACTAAAATTTGTTTAGTACTTAACTCATCAGACAACAATCTAAAGAGCTATTGAGCCTATTGTCATTATACCAAAACCCCTGACTACCAATCTTTTTCATTATATACCATGTTAAATTTTTTAATTCATGTTTTCTTAAGAACTTTGACTGTCATCTAGGGGTTTGGTGAGCTACATTGTCTTCTGACACTCTTGTTCTTAATTCATATACTGATATTTGTATTGTCTGATAAAAATTTACATATTGATAATATAGATTTTATCAAATCACCATGGCAAGATAAACTCTTTGTAGTTCTTCAAAATATAACTTGTTTCAAGTATAAACTACCAATAAAAGTGGTGAAAATGCTTTTCTCAACTGCTTACTATGATAACTAAATTCAACATTATGGACTTCATAACAAAGTTTTCAGAAATTGTAGTTCCACAACACTTTGGTTTAAGTGTGTTTGGTAAATACATAAAATATCTAAATTTCTTTACTAGGGGTATGCATGAAGTTAATATAGTACTGTATCAAGTTTAACTACTTGATATTACTTAAAATTTATTTCAGGTTCTAAAAGAACAGTTTTAGACAGACTTGGAAAGAAACTAGACTCAACATCAGGTACCAGTGATAAATCAGAAAGAGCTAATGTTGGTGCCAGAAAGTCTGGAAATATTATAAAACTTAGAAGAAGCTCAAAAAGTAGAGAAGAGTTAAAATTAATCTCTAAAAACCGAATCCGTCCAGACAATGATATACCCTCTAGTGCAATAGGTAGTACCAATGCCGGAACAATCAGACTTACAAGTCGTGTTGGCGACAGAAATACGAGTGATAAACCGGTCAGGAAAAGTGCTAGTCAAAGTAATATAAAAAGTAGACTGGGTTGGAACAGACCGAGTGATAGAGCTAGTGATACTCCAAGTGAAAATAGTGAATATAGTGATAGTGAAACACAAAAACAATCTGTGAAAAATAGAATAGGTTGGAGGAATAGAGACAATGATATTGGTAATGATGATGTTGATCTCCCTGTGAATAAAGACACAAAAAGAAAACATTCAAAATCTAGGAAGTCCAGAAAAAGGGACAAAAAAGACAGATATAGTGAGGATTATGACAGTAGTGAGCCTAGTGACTCAGATTCTGAAAGTGAACTACGCGAGAAAGCGAGAAAGTTGAAAAAATTAATTGATTTTGATAGTGACACTATTGAAGACATTTTGAGAGCAAGAGAAAGAAAGAAAAAATCAAAAAGTAAAAAGAAACGAAGAAGAAGAGAAGAAGAAAAAGAGGAATCAGAGGATAGTGACGTTAGTCAAGAAGGGGATCAGAGATTAGCCACAATTTCAAAATCAAGGGAGAGAAATATATGGGGAAGTAAAAGAAGGACAGGATTTGTTGATGAAGATCTGGATCCAATTCCAGTCATTCCAAATAAAGTACCATCATCTAAACCTATAGGGATTACATTCCAAGTTAAAAATGATCTGGTCAGTAGTAGTAGACAATTAGATCAGTTTACAGTTGATAATAAAAATAGTGACTCTGATGAGGATGATTCTACAAATCAATTACAAGACAAGCTAAGTTTAAAACGGGGATGGACTAAAAGTGCTGCTAAAGAAGAGGAGGTGTCAGACGAAGCTAAAAAACCTAAAATTAGCCGCATACAATGGGGAACTGATGATAAAGCTGGAAGTGAAGTAGTTCGTTCGGAGAGCAGTGTAACCACAGTTGTGAGACCTGTAGCTACCAAATCAAATGTATGCTGGAGCACTAGAGCACCTGGTAATGTCAGAATTGTAACAGGAGGTAAAATGGAACATCTTGATGAACAAAATAAAGGTAAGTCATTTAATCTTTACTAAGGATTAACTTAAAATTGTGTTCTAGGTCTTTAAATAGAAAACTAATCAATACATAGCTTTCTTTATAGGTAAAGAATAAAATAGATAATTTCTGCATACCTCATAAACAATCAGTGTACACTGATGGAAAACCTAAAGGCTTGCGCACAGTAGTTTTACAGAATTTTTCAATCAACAAAAATTCTGATTTGAAACTTCTCTTTAATGATTTTTAAGTTCTATTTCAGTTTGATCCCTTGTTCTATCATTCATATTTATTTAAATATTTTGAGTAATTCACACATTAATTTGTGTTTGCAGAAAAAGTTAAGCGTGTCCAAATCAAGTCACTAGATGAAATTAGGAAAGAGAAAGCACAAAAATATATATCAGGTAATGTTGCAAACAGTTAAGAATTCTTTTTTGATGTTATTTTTGGTCTTGCAATAGCATATTTATGTGGAAACATGGAGAAGGCATGCATAAAGTAAATTATTTCTAGGATAGATATATATTTGATGACAGTGGTTTTCACAGGTTTGCTCTATCATCCCTGAATTGACAGCCTCGAGAAAGTGAAAGAATCTTGACTTTTGCTTAAAACTCCATTACTCTACTTCACTCTAAGGGGAAATAAAGCTCACGTAATTTGGTATTAAGACAAATACTCTACAGGTTGATACATTCTTAGTAGTCTTACTGTCTCAGAGGGGTGGGGACAAAGGTTTACCTTCAGGTATCATTGTTATATTTCACTACTATCAAGAATGGGCAGTTACACATGTAGTTTATTAGTGGAGCAATTGAACAAAAACTTGTTTATATATAACTTTTGTCTGGCATAAGAAGTGCAGGATTTAATTGTTTGTGTCCCCCAAACAAAGTGTTTACTCCATGTCTTCCACCAACATTTTGGTTCACACTTTTCTTGAAAACTATTTAACAGATCTTTATGAGATTTCACAGGAACAATCCTTGGGTTGAATAGATGTGCCATTGACAATTTGTATTTTATCATGCACATGGTTGGGGATTTCCTTGTAGGGGTTTCATTTGTGGACACTTTCGAAATGATATCCCAGTTATAACTTGTCTCTGTCATTGTTGCTTACATCTTAAGTAAGTATCAAGATTCACTATTTAACTGGGTAACTATAAAGTTAACCAGTGTTACTGTTCCTTGGAAGATGACAAATAACCTTGTTACAATAATAATGTAGTTAAATTTGTCTTTTATTTTATCAATAGATGATTCCTCAGAAGAAGAATTAGATCCTATGGAAGCTTTAAGACAAAAGTTTAATGTTAAAAGTTCAGCAGAGAGTGCCAGGCAGAAAAATATTGATGCTAAAAGGAGAGCTAGGCAGGCACAACAGATTTATGTGCCTCCACCTAGAAAAAGAACAGGTGTGTATTATTATGGTGTACTTTATTTTGTGTAGAAAAATTGTCTAAACTAAAAACAAATACTTGTTTATATTTCTATGTAAAAATGAATAAGATTCTTTGGCCCATTACCAGGAGAGCACCAGAACATACTAGCTCCTATATATTTTTTCGAATTCCTCTAAATTCAATATCGGAAAAGAATGATGTTCACGTTTCAAGTTCCTGAACACTTGAAAATAAAATAATTAAAATTTGTTTGAAAACATAGAAGGATTACAGTACTTGAAAATAAAATAATTAAAATTTGTTTGAAAACATAGAAGGATTACAGTACTTTCTCTCTCTCTTTTTAGAAAACTATATTACATTGTATACATGATAGTCCATACTGCAATTTATCATTTTACTAAGAAAAATAAATCCTTTAGCTGTATTGTTTATTTCAATGAATTAAAACAGATGTAAACATTTCTTTCAGTTCAACTTGCATTTGATGATCAAGATGGTAGTAAAGTTAAAAAAGAAAGGGTAGCCTCACCAGTGGAGAGTCAAACTGAAAATAGAAAAAGAGTATCACCACTTCAATTTGACGTGTTTGACAATAAAGCCCAGGTAATAATTTAATGATATCATTATTATTGATAATAAGTAGAGATAGGACAATACACCAAAATCATATTTCTGTATTGTCCCAGTGCTAATGATGAGAATTGGAAAATCTATCTATTACAAAAAAATGTAGTTTTATCAAAAACATTTGATTTTTGAAAACTACATCAGATATCTAATGATTGACTCCAGTCTGCCAGGTTTCTTTTTAATATGTTACTTGCTTCCTACATGGATATATTTGTTGATCTGTATTTTTCATCATCAGATTATATTTAGTTTGTAGTTTCATAAACAATCATACATCCGTAAAAAACCGAAATAAAACCCCACAAAAACATTTTTAAGTTTAGCCAAGTTCACTGTTTCTCTGATTGTCTTTTTGCTGTATGATAAATAACTCCATTGTCTATCTTTGTTGTTGAATGACCTAGTATAAATACTATTTTCATAGCTGTTTTATTACTATGTCTTCCAGAGCTCAAGTAAATCTGAGGTCAAAACTTTTGCGGAGATAATGGCGGAGAAAAGAGCTAGAGCAAAGCAGTTACGTGACCAATCGTCCAAGGGAGAGAATCCTACCCAGTCAGAAAAATCCACCAAATCATTCAGACCTATTGTGTTCGATATTGATGCAGGTAAGTGTCAGATTTGTCACTTGTAATGTATAAATAAATTTAACAAAGATTTACAAATAGTTTTAAAATCAAACACAGACATACCAATCCATGTAATACTTATCTTAACCTATCTTGGATGTTACCATATTACCATTCATGAGGTCTTAAGTCACCAGCAAAATGACTCTATAACTTTTCATGTATGATACTGAGAATCAAACCAGGGTCAACTTGATATGCAATAGCATAATGAATGGTAATTGAAAATATTTAGGATTGTATTTAATACAAAAAAAATAAAACTAAAATATTTTTTATTAGGTATTTTTGCCTCCTTTGATTGTTCATGTATATTTTACAATAGCATCAAGAACTTACTCTATTGTAATTTCTGTGGTATGAATATAAATTTTGTGAAAATCAGTGATTTTGTTACATATTTATATTACATATTAGTAAAATTAAAAATCCTAAGTATAGCAAACTGCATTATGACATGTTGAGAATAGTTAAGCTCTTCAAGAATATCAATCATGTTCTATTGTGATAATATCTGAAATTTTGTAAGCATTGGGACATACGGTAGATTTGTAAGTGTACCACTGTTGTTTTGGGAAAATTAGTGGTCAAATTGGGGACTTTTAGTAATTATTTACCAGGAGAAATTATCTTTATTTGGTATTTATTTTAGGCAAACAAAATCATAAAAACTAAATACTTTGTTTAGACAGAGAATTGTGATGCATTGTTGTAATCCTGTATAATATTTTCTTCACTGTAGGAGCATCAAAGTCAGTTTCACCAATGAACAGATTTGTGGGTACTGATAGAGTATCACCTGTACCTGCCACCACAGCAGTTAATATAGAAAAAGATCATCAAAATAACGAGCAAGAAGAGAAATCACATAAGTCTCATAAACATCATCATAAATCTAAAAAGGAGAAACGAAGGTGGAGGAAAAAGAAATCAAAGATGTCTCCTGATGAAGATGATAACTCTCGGGATGCTGCAATGCCAGAGAATTCTACCAGTAACTTCTCTACTGATCCATCATCATCAATTACAGCAGTTAATGACGAGAGTTCAGGATCTCCAAAGGCAGTTTTCTCAAGTGTTACGGAGGATAAGTCATCATCAATGTCACAGTCTGTAACATTACCAGTACCACAGCCTGTTGATGAACCAAAGGTTACAGAGACAGTGCCAGAAGAGTAAGTCAAATACTACAAGTAATGTAGAGGGAAGGTTTAGGATATCACATTATGATTGATGTTCACAGGGATTCATGTTTCTCTTTTGTATTCAGTATGGAACTTGATTTTTACTTGCTCCAAAGAACATTTATATGACTGAAAAGTTAAATACTAGACTTGTGTCTTAATTGTTTATTTTCCAAGTGAACACAAGAGAACTATTGTTAATTGTCCTATCTAATGGTTTTATAGGTATATGAGCATTTTAATATGGGGGGGGGGAGTTGTGACATACAGTGCAAACCTGTCAAAAGTTTTAACACCGAGTTAACAGAAAGCTAGGCAGCTGAGTGGCTGAGAAATGTACAGCTACTAGCAGCTAGTGACCGAAAATCTGCTAAGAGATATGTATAGCAGCTGTCGAAAAACTGTCCAGGTATAGCTAACAAGAGGTTAAGTTAAGTTGTCAATTCTGGCAAGTGGTAAACTTTTAACAGGTCTTTTATGTACTATGTCTTGAAAAAGGATTCATATTGAAGTTGTTTGTTAGTTAACAAATACTAGTACAGTCATTACTACCATTTATCAAAGTTTTCAGTCTCTTTAATTATTGCACAACATTTAATTGTAAATTATAATGCTTTGTTATAGTGCAAATTGGATTCAATATTGTAGGCAAGTGTTTTGATTATTTATGAGTTTTCTCAATTTTATATCATTGTCTTTATCAGAACCTTGTCTTTTATTTTCTTTCTTCAGATCACCAACAAAGTCCGCAAGACCATCAGAATCGGATAACTGGTTAGATTTTGATTTTGGCGATGATTTAGATATGTCTAAAGGTGACAACAAAGATGACGATGATTTACTTAGAGAAATAGATGAACTTCTAGCTTAATCCATTTTCATCGCATCATTACAGACATCTTCCTTATCAATACAGACATCTTCCTTATCAATACAGATAATTGTAAAATAAATGTGCTAATTGTGGGATCAAAACTTTAACTGTTATGTTAAATTGAAATGTATTAATGATAGTATTTGAAATTTGTTGATTTTTAATTACATGTAACAAGAAGAAGTTGTATAAAATTGTGAGTGTGTTTGTGTGTATGTGTGTTTTTGTGTGTTAGAACACAGAATAGTGTTACAAAAAAAAATTGTATATGAAATAGTGCTACTTATATGATCTTTATATATTTTTACAACTATAAATAATTGAAATTTTACATTGTTTTTGTTTCTTATTTGTTATTTACATGTATGATCTAAGTAATCATCTTAGTTCAAACAGGGATTAATCCTTAATGTTGCTACATTTGAGATTCTTTTTGTAGAAATTTTAAATTTAATTTTTGAAGTTCAAAAATAAAGGGCTACATGTATATACACATGTATAATTTAAAAATTTAAAAATTAAAAGACAGGAAAGAAACTTCATTGTATCTATTGTATAGAAAAATCATGCATTTAGTAATACATTAATGAAAAAAGTAATAATTAAATCATCTGACAAAAAATGTTTGATGTTTTGATGATAAATGTTCAATGCAAAACAAATTGGCAGATTCTTTAAATGTCTAAATAGCAATTTTGTAATCATCTTTATTGATACACAAATTAATAATGTTTTGTAATATCAAAATTGTTTGCTGGTCATTTGAATGATCTGCCTGTTAAAATATCTTCAAATTTTTGTTTTGGGTTTAATCCCTGTACAAAAGTACAAAATATTAATTTGTTGTGTATGAAATTTGAAATTTTCTTTTCTTTAATTGATTTGTAGTTACCGATCTCGATTTGCAGCAGCATTATAAATGCTGACCAATATTGTGTTCATTTCTATGAATATTTTGCCATTCTGTATATACATTTATATGATTTTAAATTTACTGTAAGTTTTATTACTGTGAAAACAATCAAGTCCATGTGATTAAGTTTTAGGTAAGTATTATTAATATACAGTACAGACCTGTCAAAAGTTTAACACTGAGCAAACAAAGAGGAGTTGTATCTTTGCTGTCCAGTGGCCATTTACAGATAAGTGGTGACAGAAAACTGTCAAAAGATAGATAATAGCTGAAGATATATTTAGCTAACAAGGGGCCAAGATGAACTAGAGATTTTGCAATTATTAGTTAGCTCAGTGTTTAACTTTTGACAGGCCTGTACTGTATCTCCCATGTGTATATAAAAAGCTGCACCACTTTATTAAGTGTTGTTTTTGGTCTATATCTACATATTTATTAGTGCTTTTGTGCGTTTCTCAAATCTAAAAGATTTTAAAGTGCCATACTGTGTAAAAGTGTTACATTTCTCTCCTCATGAATTTCTACAAATCAATTGCCAATCAGCTACTCAACTGTCTAAATGCTGACTATGAGTAGGTGACAGGTCCATTCTGTAGTCTGACCTAGGACTATCGTGTCTGTTCCTTTTTCAAATGCTCAACAGGAACAAGTTCCATAATTGGATCATTTGACTGGCTTTTAGACCATAAAAATGAGACCTTGTGTATTGCTATTGATTATTGGCACTATAAAGATGACAATATTACATTGCTGTTAACTTCACAATCATGTCTCTATACATATGATAGTCCTTTGGAATAGACCTTAAAAACTAATGCCTGTGTCATTTTAGATGTGGCACTTTAAAAAAATCTCCCTGCACACTGTACTGAGTGCAGTGCAAGATCAAATTTCTGCCACTTTATCTATAACTGGTGATGTCTTGATATAAGTGAAATATTCTTGACTTGGACGTAAAACCTCTGTTCACTCAATCAATCTATACATACATATGAAAATTTCTTAAGCTTGACCATAAATCAGCTTGTAATAAGGGTCAAGTTGTAACTTAATTATTTGTTTGTATTTGTTAATGATATTAAATATCATTGTATGTGTATGATGGTACTAGTTGTCGGGTAAGTATGAAATCCTGTTGTAAATGTTCCGTGATTTTGCTTCTGTTTTACATGAATGTTTCTTATTTCAGCCTGATTCTCTTAAGAAAAATGAAAAGACGAGAAACAATTTAAAAAAAAAATTAAATTAGAAAAAAAGATTATAAAAAAGATTGAAAAATTAATCTTAAAAAATAAAAATATTGGAATCATGCAAAAAAAAAAGTAAAATAAAAAAAATGGAAAAGAACTATATTCAAAAAAGAAAAAGAAAAAATGAAAAGGGAAAAAAAAGAAGATAATAGAATAATTTCAATCTTGAAAAAAACAACCAATCAGTTGTTGGTTTAAAATTATACATTGTATATTTGTATATATTGTGTATTAAGCACCATGTAGCACTTGTACATTTTCAGTTTTTATAAGTTTTGTGATCTTGGCACAAAAAGTAGATGCCTACATGCAAAACATGTCCTTAGAAAAAAATTGTACCCAAGGTTATGATGAAACTTAAAAAAATTTAACCCTGAAAATTTAGTGCTAGATGATGCTTAATTGTGACATAATTTGTGTAACTGTTGTGATCTATTGTATCCCATACTGGATATTTTTACATATTGTGTTCTCTGGTGTCCATGTAAATGTTAAAAGTTTTGGTGGAGAATACTCATTTTATATCTGAGGTGGCAGCCAATATGAATGCAGAAAGAAATAAAGACTGACAGAAGAAATCCCAGCTTGTATGCATAATTGTTTGATCTTTCCATTACAAGATGTGTTATTTTGGATGGTGAGAAAATAGTGATTGTGCACCCCAGTCAAGATTGAATGGATTTTATTTATTTATTCAGTTTGTTTTGCAACTTTAGATTTTGTTCATTCTAGTATAACATACTTCAAGAAAAATAAAGTGTAATGATAAAGTACATTAAATAAGTGGGGAACAGTAATTTATCTCCATTTTATTAAGCAAATATTCTTGATGTATTACATTTATTTCATTGTATGAATATCTATAATAGAATGTAGTTAGGTAACATTACAAAGAACTTTTTTGTTATTCTAATTTTGAAATGATACTGTAATTGAAGAAGGGAATTGAGCCATTTCAGGGATGAAGAATAGTTGTTTGTTGCAGATATTTGATGTTCAGATCAAGTTAACAAATTCTGACTGACAAGTGTTTAAAAATTTTTTGTGATAAATGCTTTGTCCATACAAGACAGTAATACCATTAAGTTGTTGGAATTTGGAAATACTACAAATGAAGAAATGATGTTATGTCTATTGTAAAGCAGTGTGTGTGTGTGTGTGTGTGTGTGTGTGTGTGTGCATGTGTGTGCATGTGTGTGTTGAACTTTATAAATATATGTTAAAATAGTTTGAAGTGCCGTAGAGTAAATTTTTAGTGCAATTGTGTTGTGTGTATGCATGAAGACAGGATAATTTCATTATTTTTTCATAAAATCATAAATGAAGGAGATATCATAAAATCCAGCTTAATTGTAATATTATTCTGTTACACGTCATGAATCAATGAATTAGTTATATTGTATAAACCATCATGAAAAATAATGTTATTGAACTTGTATGTACATAAAATATTCATGCATGTACATGTTAATTAATTGAGGTCTCAATATTTTATTGTTGATTTTGTAATAAATATATATTAAAAAAATCATGTTGTCTTGACTATTTTAGTTAAATTCTTAGCCAGTCAGCTCATGCAGCAGTTTTACCAGCTTTAGAAATGTGACACCTTTCAATGGTTTTTAGAGTGCAGAACTATACCTACCTTAGATAATACACTTGTCAATTGCAAAGTTATACTCAACTTTTTCTACCTTACATGATGCCAAGGTATCTTTTATATGGACTGGAGCAGTACACAATTGAACAATTCCTAAAATGACTTACCACCTAGCCTAATTGGGACTCTTCCTTGACCTTGAATTGCAAGTCTAGGGCTTAATGTCTTGGCTATGGGTCTGTTTGTACTAGCAACTAGATTTAACAGATGCAACACTTATTAGCCTTGTTGTATTGCATAGGTTTTTTGGAAACCACCTATTGCTGATTATATCATGATATGTGAACAAGTGAAATAATTATGTCCCCAAAAGGAAGGGTTCGAGAGAGAGAAAAACCCACATACATTCTTCGTCTGCATGTTATATGGTACTTTCAGTTGCAGGGGTCCATTTGACCCACTTTTTGTATTGCCCCCAAGAGTTGCTGATAGGAAACATAATCTGTGCTGAATAATGATGCTACAATCTGATTGGTTGATGGTTTCCACATAATAACCCCTGTAATATTAGTATTAATTGGATTACCAACATACCTTGGTTAAGTTAAATGGGTGAACAACTTTGTGCATAATTAATGAAGATACAGCAATTTGATTGGTTATTGGTTTCCACATGACAACTCCAGTAAAATTGATCAGATTTCCATGAAAGTTGTTAATTGTATTTATTGCCTACGTACCTTGTTCAGGTTTGATGGGTGACAAATTAAATGCATAATAATACTTGCCTGCACCAATTTTGGATTGACCGTAGTGGGTTCCTTCTTAATTGTCGGTAGCTTTTTGCAACCTGTTAAAATTCTCGATCTAAAGCGGTTTCCAATTTGAACAAAGATATTGTAAGTCGCAGACTATTACTATAGTACTTCGTTTGAGGAACTTGTGGTACCTAATGATACCCTATTGAACTGGTTACAACTAAGATAAAACCCATCTCAATCTCAATTTTGCCATTATTTTTCCAAAGTTGATAGTTTCGTTATCAATTGTCCCTATGGCATTTTCACAATTCATATTTTGTGATACGTTCTTTGTGGCTCTCTTTATTGCCAAATACATGTTATTTACAACTTTGTGTTCAGCGAATTTTAATTGCGCATAAACTAGTTAGAAAAAAAAACAGACAACACTAAGCGCAGGTTTGTATACAAAAATTAAATGAAGAGGGTATTAATATGTCATTGCTTAAAACATATCAGGATATCGTCACTCACTGATTTCTATAAATATTCACTTATGTAAACTTCCCCCCCCCCCCCAGTTAGACCAGTCTGGTTTAGGTCCGACATGCAGCAATTTTGCGGAGGAAGGTCTTAGGCTACCGGTGAGCCACTTTGTTTTTCTGTTTTATTGTAATGTCACAGTATTCCACAATTTTTGCCGTTCATAGTGAAATTTGGTGTCTGATTGTATAACATATCAAGCTCCTTTGGCCTGAAAACGCAACTTCAGGCGATGGAACTTAACTCGTTAGTATACGTCACGCTAACTTCTAGATTTTTAAAAAACTTTTAAATAACATGAACTGCTTATGATGTAAAATTTTATCTTAAAAACAAGTTACAGTGCATCCCGATGATTCAGGTTAGTTCTCAATGACCGGAATGAGAATCAGATTTAATGCCTTAATACTTAGTTTACATTACCGATAGGAGCAATAAATATTAAATAACACGACAGATCATACACGAAACTTTGCCCGAGTTCTAGACTCAAATATTTGCCAAAATTCTCTTAATTTAAGACAAAAAATAATCTTAAAATGTTTAATGACAGGGTTAATTTAGACAATAATCCAAAACAAACATACACGAACCCATGTTTAAACCACAATCCCAAAGCAAAGTCAAAACTTTGAAACTGGCAAATTAAGCACATGAAAGGAAGACCAGGTGCTCCGGAAGGGTAAGTTCCTCCTGTTTAGCTAGTACAACGTGTGTAATCAGAAAAATGGGAATGAAAGGAACACGGAACTATACCCATGGTGCCTTTGGGATACATATTTAATGTATTTTTATTTTTCAGGACCTTCACATCATTTGACTTAAAATTTTAGTCATTTCCCTGTGTCTTGTTAAGTGTAAAAATCTTGCTAAATTGGGCCTACATAGCATTATATACATATCTGTTAATATAAATATACTGTAGTTCTTATTAAAATCATCACGGTAGTAGATCTATTAAGTACAGAGACCACGTATCTACTTCAGTCATATTTAGATACTTATTTGACACTTATAATTGTAATGTCATCATTATTATAATAAAAATACGTCGTTTGTATGACATGTCCATATAAATGTCATCAATGAATAATCGTATTTTTATCAAAAATGGCCTGACTACTGTGTCGCGTCAATTGCTGCTTTTAATAGTCCAAATTTAGTAAAAATAAATTGTTAATTATGCTAAGCAATAAAATGTAAGAAAAAACTTTAAAAAAAAACACGCGGAGGATCGTTTATGTCCGTTAAAGTTATCTGTTCGTTTATAGAAACCAGGTGAGCCGAGGCCCTATTTCCGATACAGGAAGTAATCCGTACGGTCATGCGTGGCAAATCGCCATATTACAGAGGAAATTTGTTGTTGAGAACGTGGGGTCATAGTACACAAACATGTGCGAGTAGACTTTTGACACTTGGATCAGAGTGTTGGATTAACATAGAATTTTCTGCTAAATAAGAAGAGGTTAAACATGACCGCTATTTTAAACCAATCGCAACTGAAACGAATTAATGAGCATAAATACAGTGTGACTGGGACATCGCTAATCGAACCCTATTTTCAACCGTATTGGAAGTGGTTAGTTGAACAAATTCCTCTGACATGGGCTCCAAATACCATTACGAGCGTTGGCCTGGCATTGAATGTGATAACTACGTTAATATTAGTGTTGTGTAGCCCGGATGGAAAACAAGAGGTATGAATCTTGAGTAATTTGAAGGATGAACCAGGGATAAACAAAGATGGACCGGTACCGGTCAAGTCAAACTGAAAGTAGAAATTCTAAGAATTAAAAACTGAATGTTTCATTTCAGAAAAATCTCTGAAAACGAAACTGAAAATATGTAAATTTAAATAAAATTGTCGATGGACAATTTTTAAATTGAAAGTCCCAATACAGTTGAAATAAATTCTAGTGGCATCATCAATGTTTTTTTAAAAAAAAATTTTATACACCAATCTGCAGTGTAGTACTAATATTTTAGTACTATTGCACTGGTGCCAATGTCATTTAGAGCTCAAATGGTTCCTTCAATGTACTCATGACTGGTGGTAAATTATGCGTTTCTGCTTTGTACTAGCAACCTCTGAGCGACTTTCGATTGCTAGCTCACTGAGACAGTATTTGCTGAGATTGTTGGACCGCATATCCATCTGACACTGGGCAACAGTGTAAAATGGAGAGACTTTCTTACTTTGCTCAGTCTGTTTCAATCGTTTGTGGTTGTAAGCATCCTCTAGCCATCACATTTGGCCTTCTCTTTTTTGAACTCTACAGAGGTGTCTTTAGCATGCACAAGACATGGACCTCGGTTTTGAGTCTCATCCGAAAGACTATTCTAGTAATGAGCTTTTTACAGCTCCAGTATGGGCAGGAGATGAAAATTATCTCGGAAAATTTCCAAGTCCAGAGTGAGGTTCGAACCCACAACTAGTCAGTGACAGTACCACTCGGCCATGTCTGCCCATTATTGCCTTAGGCCACACATCTTTCGAACCATGGATCTAGTCAAAACAACTATACAAGTTGTGCTATGTAACTCAATGTTGCAATATTGTAATTTAAGTTTGTTAAAAGTTTGTTAAGTGCCTGTTTATTATTTTAGAGTACCGTAAACATTGTATTTTTAAATGGGAACGTTTGCAAATGCTACAGGAAAATGGCTGTTGTCCTTTGTCAAGGAGTTAAGTTGAGTAATAGTGTTTAATGTCCCAGCCAAGAATATTTCACTTATATTGAGATGTCAACAGCCATAGGCGAAGTTGCAAAAATTTTGCCTTTGCGTTGCACTGATTACATTATACAGCAGGGTTATTTATCATGTCAAGCCTACAATGACACAGGACCTCAATTATTTTAATTCCCATCCAAAAGAACAGTGACTTTCATTTCATAATGCAGAGTGCTTGGGCGAAAGAACAGTCATTACCCACTTTTAAGTCTTGGGTCAGATCCAGCCGAGGATCAAACTCACAATCTCCCACTTACACAGAGTGAGTACTCTACCAACTGAGCTACCATGTGGTATCCTTTGGCAAGGAAACTTATTAATGCATCTTGCATTTGCTATATATTATTTTCCAATTCACATGCTAATATATTTAGAAACTAAAGTCAAATTGCCTTCAAAGCAGGTGTGCGTGAGCAACATATTCATTTGATTGTCACATTTGATTATACATGTATATTAATTAATAATTGATTTGACTTATTGTTTCAGGCACCCAGATGGGCATATTTCATATGTGCAGTTGGTTTATTTATTTACCAGTCATTAGATGCTATTGATGGAAAACAAGCCAGAAGAACTAAAACCAATACACCTCTTGGTGAATTATTTGATCATGGTTGTGACTCTGTATCAACAGGTAAAATAATTAACAAATAGTTCATGGCATTGCGGGCCATATGGCAGTTTATGGACCGGGTAGTCATCCCCAAAGTAGTATATGGACCAAAGCGAAGCTGAGGTCCATATACTACTTTGGGGATGACTACTCGATCCATAAACTGTCATATGGCCCAGAAATGCCATGAACTATTTGCTATATTATATACCCCAAAAGAGAACATACATATATTCTCTTAACACTTTCATACAAACTAACTATGACTGACAAAATTTAACACTTTAATACCTAAGTTATACTTAAGTTTTGAAATCTTGGGGCAGACGTCTTTCTTGTAAATAAACAGTCCATCTGTTATATTACTCCAATAATCTTCAGTAAGAAGAACAAACATTTCCCCTACAGACAACATATTTACGCAGATACAATAGAGAAAGAAAAGTCAAAGTGCAAATTCTAACATGGACAACGACATTGAAATAATATCGGCCCGGAACGCCAGTCTGTATACGGTTATATTAGACCAGAACACTCCAGTTGATTTCTATTAAAATAAAATCATAATGACGTCTTCAAAGCTCATGATGTATGACGTCATAAATGGCAGTGTCAAAGTGACAAAGTGTGCAATATGAATAATGGATATGGAAACCGTAGACAGGAACAAAATTTGCATGCCAATATCAATATATGTTGCATCCTAACACCTCTGGATTTATTGTTTAATTTTGATGTGAAACCTGTATTGCTGTATAATAAATATAATTATATACTAAAACTGTGCTTGTGTTTGAGTCCACAATGCATTACTGGGAAAGCCAGTGACAGTACCACTAAGCTATGTCTAACTAGGTTTTACTGTGCTGAAGAACTCATTGATATTACCAAGTCTTCTTATAGTACAATATGAATTACCAGTAATTAAAGAGAGACAATCCACTGAAGCATTGTTAATTCAGTCGGCCATCTGTTACATCAGATAAAATGTTTGTGATGATTATCAAGTACAAGTATCATATAAAGTTTACACCTGAAGGCAAATTTTTTATATTGATTATTTCTCTTTTGTTAAAAAAAAATCCAGGTGAGTTTTCTCATTTTAAACTTGAAATGTATGATTAATTTACGTTTTTGTGTCATTAAAAGTATGTCCTAAGGTTTTTAAAATAGAAATCTAATTGAAAGTTTTTTAGTTTCATCAATGCATGAAAGAATAATGCTGTGATTGCTTTTGTATAAGTCATTTAGCAGATTTAAAGTCACTAAAAATTAATAAATTATTAATTAATTATATTATAAAAATCTTATATACGTAAAGAGAATATTTCTGTGGCAAACTTTGAAAACAGTGCACTGATTAATGAGATGATGTCAATTACACTTATCACATTTGCTCTCTTTAAAAATTAAAATAACAATCCAGCTGTCATTTGCTCTCTTACATCTTCTAACTACTGGGGTAGCTCAGTTGGTAGAGTACTCGCTCCATAAGTGGGAGGTCATGGGCTCGAACCCTCGACCGGGTCTGACCCAAGACTTAAAAGGGGGTAGTGGCTGTTCTTTCGCCAAGCACTTGGCATTACGAAATGAAAGTCACATGTTTTTTTTCGGATTGGAACATAAAATAAATAAGGTACCGTGTCTTGATAGGCTTGGAATGATAAAGAACCTTTCTGTATAATGTGATCAGCACAATGCACAGGCAAAATTTCTGCACCTTTGCTATAGCTGGCAATATCTCGATATAAGTGAAATAATCTTGACTGGGACGTTAAACACCAATACTCAACTCAACTGTTACATCTACAAAACTGAAGCAAAAAATTATCTGCATAGCATTATGAGGTCTCTTCTTGTCATGTGACCAGTGTGAATTTTGGGATTTCTGGGTCCAGGAATTATGGGTATGATATAAAACTTGATTATATGGCCACCGATTTTGCCCTTTTCTATGTGGTTGAGAAGGCGTTTGGCGAGTCTGATAAATCGTTATATTCACCGCGCAATAACGCACGCAACGTTTTTATGACGTAACAATGGGTAATGTTCACCGCGCAAAATCACGCGACGTTTTGTGACGTAACAATGGTTAATGTTAACCGCGCAAAAACGCACGCGATGTTGTATGATGCAACATTGAAAAAAAGGACATTTTTTACGTTTTATTCTATAAAACATTATAATATGGTGATCAAAATCATTGGTCATACAATAAATCAGTTATTGACTTTCGATTCAGTAGACATAAGGATTTATCAACCTCAAAAACATAATATTCACCTCGGCCTACAGCCTCGGTAAATATAATGTGTTTGAGGTTGATAAATCCTTATGTCTACCTCATCAAAAGTCAATAATTGTATAGTGTCAATTGAAGTGGTACACAATGGATCCACAGCTAGTTCAATAAATTTGTTTTGTCTTACGGTAGATAAAAAAAAATTGAAAATTGAAAAAAAAATTGAAAAAAAAGAGAAAGTTGATGTTAAATACAGAAATTGAAGTGACTTTACACTTAAACATATAATATCTATTTAGAATTTGAGTAACATCTCAATAATGTTTCTTTTGAAATTAATATATAATGGATTTTTTGCAACATATGATTTTGGGATAAAAATGGCAAATTTTGAGAAAATGTCCTCTTCACTACCGGTAAGTAGTTACATTGAGATCAGTGACCTTTATCCCTTCAATATCCACTTGATGATATAAGCTTTATTTTACTTCCTTTTGGTGTTTATCTAAGTGGAGATGTACTATAGTCTATACAACCCTGATTTAAATGTCATTGACAGTAAAATGGGTTAAAATAGTCTGCATCAATCATTACCACTATTTGACCTTTTGATTTAATTTTAAAGCACCTCTTGAATTACATTTTCAATTTCAACTGTACTTATTGGTTGGATTTTTAGGATTTAAAATTGTAAACTTCTTACCCTTTCCCGTGAACTACAATGGGTCCCATGAAAATCAATCCCCAGTAAACAAAAAATCTGTTAAAATGGAACTATAGTTGAATATATAATAAGCAACCCCATAGTGAACAGAAAACCTGTTATAACTTATCTACTCAATTCTTTCTGAAACAAAATTTTAAATTGTAATTTTTGTTAAATTGTAAAGCAGCTCTTTTGTTTTTTAAAAGTTTCACTGTTAAGTTACAAATACAAGTATAACATATGGGTTCGGAAATGTACCACATGATCAATACCTCTTAACGTTTGTGAGGAACATTTTAGAAATGTAATGTCACAAATTCCTTGAATTATAAAGTTTTTACAAGAAGACATTATCTTATGCAGTTCTGTATCCATGGAAATAAGTGTTACACAAATGTTAGGAGATGTGGTACATCTGTGAACACCATTGTATTGCTACATTGTGAATGAAAAAATCTTGATTGGGACGTAAAACATCATTACTCAATTCTCAGTGCTATCTAGGTAGCCCTCATTCCGAATTTATACAAAGAACTTGAGCTATGGCGCAAAGAGGTCAGTGAAGGTCCTTAAAGCCTTAAAGAAATTAACAACTTGTACACTACAATGACATAACATATTGTGTTTTTGATATTTTCTTTTATATTGTGAAAATCACCTTGCTGTTTGTAAAAAAATATAAAACAAAAAAAAAAACTATAAGATTTTTTCTATGAATGGGCCCAATATTGGTCCCCTTATATAGCCCAGCGAGAGCCCTGCATCAAATCAGTTTTCAATGTATCTCTGAAATTTAATTGTTTGTGACCCTTTTTCTTAAAAAAATACATGTATAACAAAAATACAAAAAAAGAAAAACAATTTATGATCTAAAAACACAAATGTTGATATTGACACTGACATATGACTCTAGATGTAACACATGTTAGCATCGCAACACATGTTAGTATCATATTATGTAACAGACTGGTATCATATTGTGTATCTTGTGTGTTGTACCAGACTGGTATTCTAACTATTCTTTATACAATTAGTCCTTTTCAGTATATATAGGTAACAACTTTTATAACAGTGTGATAAAAAGGTGTAAAAGAACAATAGACAAGAGTTTCACACATAACTAGTTTAGTTTGATGACTTCTTAAAGTCTTCTTTGACATATTTTGGATTATTATTTGGTGACCTTGACTTTAAACGGTAAACTAATTAAAATGCATGTACAGTCAAACATGCCTAAAGGCCAAAGCTATATAAAGGCCACCTGCCCATAAATGTCAGTTTTATTGGTTCCTCAGGGGTTCAAAATTTGCCAGGTCTGAGGTCCAGGACCTATTGATATTGCATTAGAATCCTTGATATTTAAACTGTAAAAGTCCACAGGACATGCAATTTTGCCAGGATAATACTGCTCTTTCTTTATGATAACATAATTGTATATGGACATAAATTATGGTTAGCATCGCAACAAATTTTTTTTCATAGTTCATAAATTATGGTTTCCATAAATTTAAAATAATTAGTAGCCAAATTTCCAAAATTTGTGAAAATATAGTCCTTTTTAAAGTACTTTTCCACAAATTTGCTAAAATTGGCTAATATTTACAAATTTGGGTAATAATATGCAAATTTTCTATAATAACTGTTGATGCTTTACACTAGGTTTTGTAAAACTAATCATAGTCTTGGACAAGAAGTAGGACAACAGATGGAAATTCAATATCGCTTTCTTTCTTCCAAAGGCAGGGGATAAATTGAAACTAAATGTGTATTCAAAGATTTTCTCATGTAACAAATGCAAAAAAAACTTTTCATATCAATACAAAGTTAGGCCAGAGCGCCCAGTCTCACTTCCCTGATGGAAACATAGACATTTCAATGTTGATATTGAATTTCCAAACTTTATGTGGTACCTACTTAAAATTAAGGCAAAAGGTCCTGGACAAAACATAATTATGAACCCCTGTTCAGGGGTTCAAAATTATGTTTTGTAATGGAAGGTTTAGGACCTTTTGCCTTTATTTTTGGCAGGTCCCACATAAAGTTTTGAAAGTCCAATATCAACATTGAAAGATCCATGTGCAATTTTGTAATTATATTGAAAAAGTAGAATTATTCTGGTAAAAATGACAGGTTCAGCGGACTTTTACAATTTAAATATTAATGGTCCCAAGGTAAAATCAATAGGTCCCGGACCTCGGACCCAGGGAATTTTGATCCCCTGCCTGTTCCCTTGGGTGTCCTTTATAGACAGATTTAACTGTATGAGATAAATGAAAATGAAACTAAAATATGAAATTCCTACAAAACCATCATCAATAATACCCAATATATTTCATACTTTTGACCACAAGTTGCATGAATTTGATCTTGACCTTGGAAATAAGTCACAACATAAAATTTCTACTGATTTTAACCTTTTAATCACATTTGACTTTGATGAAAGAGATATGAAAAATAGATTATTTTAAAATATAAAAAAAATGTTGTTTTCTCTAGGAAATGTAGCAAATACTAGTATATTTCTTAAGATAAAAATGGACTTTACAAAAGGATCGAAGCATTTTAAAGTACATTCGTATACAAACAATGTGTTACTGTAGATAAAACAGGCAATATGATTGATTGATTGATTGAATGGAGTTTTGCATCCCAGCAAAGAATATTTCACTTATATCCTGATGTCAACTGCACTCAGGTAAATGTGCAGAGGAGGTTCTTTAATATGTCACACCTGTCGTGACTAAGGTATAGGTTTTTAGGTCTCTTCTAAATGCTGAGAGTTTGATGAAAGAACAGTTACTATCTATTTTCAATTTTTTGTCATACCCCGGCTAGAGTTCAAACCCAGGACCTTCCACATGTTTAGCAAGTATTCTACCAACTGAGCTACTGTAGTGGTCAAAGAGCAATATGAGAAGTGGTCTTTACATATTAGGTTGTTTAAGAGTATTATCAAATCACTCTAGACTTGTGACTATGGTCAAGTCTATGTCTAATATTCTTAAATGCCAAGTATTAGTTGATTGTGTTAAACTTACTGATTTTCAATCTCTTTATATTGTAGTGTTTGTAGCTGTTGGTACATGTGTAGCCTTGAAGTTGGGACAAGATCCAGAGTGGATGATGTTTGAAGTATTTAATGCAATATTTTTATTTTACATTGCTCATTGGCAAACCTATGTCACAGGGACATTAAGATTTAGTTTGTAAGTATAACAGTACCAATGCTTCATACAAAGGTTTTATGATCCTGTATAGTTAGTTTACAAAATATCTAAGGATAGAATTTGATTAATTTTGCATGTTCTTAATAACTTATCACTTCTTAGCTAATGCCATACACCCGGATATAGATGTCATTACCATCAAACTGTAAAGTTTTTTATGGTTATACAGTCAAACTCGCCTTAAAGGTCACCTCTATATAATAGCCACCTGCTTTTAAAGGCCAGTAAAATGTTATCCCAATCACTTTATTTATGTAATTATAACCTGTATATAAAGGTCACCTGGACATAAAGGCTATTTTTCTCTGGTTCCCTTTGGTGGCCTTTATAGACAGGTTTGACTGTAGTTTGTGATGGACAAGAAGTACAAACAATCGGTTCAGTTCTTATGACAGTTTTTCTTCTAGAATCATTATGTTTCCCAAAACAAAATTTAGCTGTTGAGATTACCTCTTGAAATAAATGATATTATGAATGGATATTACACTGTAGCTATTGTTTGAAACACAGAGCATTGTGTCACAATGTTAGAAATGGAGTATGTCAGTAAAATTGAACAGCCATACCACACTTTGCTTTCTTTCATGTTTCATATGAAGCAAAATACAGGCCATGTCAGAATATTGATTATCCCTTATAAATATAACATTTAAACCAAAGATCCTGAAGATTTCTGATTTTAGTTTATCAGTATAAAGTGACAGTTGTGTTATTTATTTATTGTAGATTTGATGTGACAGAGTCACAGTTAGGGGTAATTCTTGTGTATCTTGTGTCAGCATTTATAGGACCATCTACCTGGGATTTTAAGGTAAATTCAAATAAGTCATATAATTATATTGAAATCTATACAATCAAAAACAAACATACGGGTCCATGTCCAAATCACAACCCCAAAGCAACGTGAAAACTTTGAAAATTGACAAATTAAGTGAAACATGTGAACTTTCACAAGGGAAGTGAGGCACTCTGGTTCCATCTTTGTTTGATATAAAAAGGTTTTGTTGCATTTGTTACAATGTACATAAGAAAATTTAGTCTCAATGTATCTCTGCCTTTGGAAGAAAGAAGAGATATTGAATTTCTCTCCATCTGTTGTCCCACTTCCTGTCCAGAGTGTTTCTCCAAGACAAAGATTAGTTTTACAAAACTTAGTGCAAAGCATCAACAGTGCAAATTTACATATTATTACCCCAAAATCCTTTATTTGACTATTTTCATTGGAGTTTTGTCAATTTAGCGGTTTCAGTGGAAAAATTCTTGTCTGGATTAAATATCTAAAACTATCAGAAGTATTCAAAACTTGGTAAATAGTATCAACAATAATAGGAGATGCTCTATTATTATTAACCAGAGTTTGCTTGTTAATTTTCATTGTCAGAAATACATGTATTGATTTTTTATAAACAAGTATTGTACTTCCTATACATGTATTTGAAACTACTGATTTTTTTTCTTTGCAGATTCCAGCTATAGGATTGCCTTTAAGAACATTCCTAGTGCTTTTTTCACTAGGACCAACATTATTACAGCTTCAAGCTAATTTGTCTGTTATAAGACAGGGAGGTATCGGCAGAAATAAATCTACAGTAGCTGTAAGTATTAGATAGATAAAATATAGATCTATAGATATATCTGTAAGTATGGTCACTTTCATGGTGATCTAAATGTGAAAAAATAAAGGACTTGAATAAAATGTCTGAAGCACTGTGACTTTGATGGTGATCTAAGTGAGAAAAAAAGGAAGGACTTGCAGAAAGTTAAGTTGCTTCATCAGCTATCTTGGTTTGGGATTTGCTTGCAAATTATAGGTGGCTTGCATGAATTGTAAAAGAGGTATTGCCATACCCTTGGTGTCTTTAGTGTCTACTTCAGTATTAGTAAAAATATGTGTTGGTGTTGAATGTCAGTGCTAAGTTTAATGCAAACCCTACATGTAAACAATTAGTTAATGTGAATGATACAGGTTTATTTCAGGTTTTGTGGCTTGATTAATAAAAGAAGGCATAAGGCATCTAATTAAAACCTAACTATTGTACCATTGTCAATGTCAATCATTAATTAAACCACCTACCATGATCATTTCGGACACTTTGTGTCTACTGTTTGTATACCTGCTAAAAATAATACCTTGTTATGTTAATGTATATACATAATAGAATGAAAACCAAATGTATCTGTGTTATTTGGAACATACTAGTAATATCATTGATGTCGGTAAATTAGACTTTTTGCCAACCAAAGATAATGCTTATTTTGAGTTTTGTTTTGTTTTAAAATATTAATTGTTTATCCTATTATTTTCATTTACTGGTAATCATATTTCTGAAGATGTGTGGTTTAACTGTATACTTATAAAACCAAGTGATTTCTGTGATAGACTTTCCTACACTGACTTGAAACTTGAAACTTTTTTGATAGGAAAAGAAACGAGTTTGCATTTTTTGACCATTTTGACATTCCTCGCTCCACAATAATTAATAAGTAATTTTTGTATATTTTTGAAACAGGATACCAGTACAATATTTCCAGTATTACCTATAGGAGTAGTTTTAGTATTAGGAATAATAATAGCCTATAAATCACCATCATCATTATATCTGAATCATCCATGTTTATACCTGCTCAGCTTTGGTCTCGTAGCCGCTAAAGTTATAAATAGACTTGTGGTAAGTATCCTATTTTATTACCAGTACTAGTATTTATATCTCTGTCGTTAGAGGTAAAAAAAATTACGTTTTGACAGTTAAAAATCATTTGGTCCAGTAACAGAGCCTGTTTTACAGGCCCAGATCAGATTTCACAGACAAACTAACATTTCTATTCAAATTGTTTATGTTAGGATTTTGTTACATGATGTTCACTGACCAAAGGTCAAAATTTGGCAGTGTTAATTTCGAAAACCATGTTAGTATGCTTATTTAGATCCTACTTATATGTCTTAAGCATGTCTGAGAGACAAGTGTTTAGGCTTCTCAAAAAAAAGACACCTTAATAATATTTGTAACAACTGTTACAGTAAAGTCATTCCACCTCTCGTCATCTTAAGTTCAAATCCTACATTTGGGCAGATTCTAGTGTGAGAAAGCTATTTAGTTTATTTGCATAAGATTGATGGTTTTCTAGGTGCTTTGGTTTCCTCCACCACCCCATGAATGCCTCAATATAAGTGAAAGAGTCTTTATTTGGGTATGAAAACCAATACTCCACTCCACTCTAGTATAGTCATGGATTAGTTATACAGTACCGGTACTATATTGTGTACAAGTAGTCTAAAGCAATGGATTGGGGATCACAGCATTTCTTATGTCCTAAGTTTGAATTCCATTTGGGCAGATCTTGGTGTCAGAAAGTTTGCTAGTTTCCTTTATCAGACATTTATGGTTTGTTTTCAAGCATTCTGGTTTCCACCATCCCTCAACTGACCCCCTTGACATGATTGAAATAATCTTAATTAGGGTGTCACTCTAAAACCCTACATTGCTCCCAATAGGTGCTTCATGAACTTTATTTTTGTGATTCATAAATAAGTACAATTATCATGTGCTAACTGAACGGTCATTTGTCACTTAATATTTATATGAATCTTAATTTCAATTACAGGTAGCCCACATGTCGAAGAGCGAGTTAGACCTGGTTGATTCCAGTATAGTTGGACCCGCTATGTTGTTCCTTAATCAGTATTTTAATTGTTTTATAAATGAGTATCTGCTCTTATGGATATGTTTTGTAAGTATCAAACATTTCAGGACTGTCACACACTTTTTGGGACTTGGTCCTGGGTCCCATGGGGGAAAAGTGATTGATTAAATGGAATTTAATGTTCCAATCAAGAATATTTCAGTTATAGCGATATGTCACCAGCCGTAGGTGAAAATGCAGAAATTTGTACCTTTGTATTGTGTTCAGGGAAATGTGTAAGAAGGTTTGTTTTCTAGATGACAAGTGCTTGGTAAAAGAACAGTCTTGATCTGACCCGTCCAGGGTTTGAACCCACAACCTCCTACATACAAAGTGAGCACTCTACCAACTGACCCTTTGGGGGAAAAATATTGTGAAATTAACAAAAGAATAATAGAACATATGGATCACATGGTATTAATTGTGTGAATTTAAGAAAAAATATTTTTGGACTCAATTTAATGTAATCAGTTTTTGATTCCGAATTAGGCAGATTGACAGTTTAGAACATAATATATATGTTTACCATAGATATTGTTTGGCGTTGTATCTGATTCTAGATTGATAAATTTATTGATTAAATGGATGGACGGCTTTCGGATTGGGTTGGTTGATTTGTTTCCAATGATGTTTACAGGTTCATGCACAAAATATACAACTCTAGATCAATAATTAAAATGAAAATGAAAATTTGATATTTAATACTAAAGAGACTGCATATAAACTGAAATTTGCATATAGAAATATTTTAAGTGAAACAAGTTTTTTATATGATATTCATCAGAGTCCAGATTGTTAAGGTTTTAAGTCCCTGGCATTAGAGTTGAGGAATTTTCATTTCCTACTAGATTGTTATGATTTTTAGCTTACCTGAGCTAAATGAGCTATTGCCAATCACTCTGCGTCAGTAGTGTAGTGTGTTTTTGATTTATACTTTTTCTTTTTCAGATATATGTAGTACAAGACATGTTGCGGTATTCCTATTATGTGTGTAATGAAATATGTGATTTCCTGGGTATATTCTGCTTTGATATAATAACACCTCACCCAAAGAAAAACGGCAAGAACAAGAATTAGGATCCTTTTAATTTATTATATGTTTATGCCAAAAATACCATTTTTACCATTGTCATTTGATTTTTTATAGAGATTCAGCAGTTTTACCTTTATATATATATATATTGTCATTTGAATGTTTTAAACCACTACAATTTTAAATGTTTTATTAAAATTCGGTAAATATAACTGGGATAGTCCGTCCATGATCTGATGGCAGTGTTTATAAACATGAATGGGTTTTAAAAAATGCATATATGTGTAAGAAGCGTATCCCCGTATGTGTATAATCACGCTGGTGCATGCTTGATTCGTTAAATTACCCTAATATTAAAATAGACTTGCTATATACTTTGCCATCAGATCGTGGACGACCTATATTGGTATTTTGTATCTATATGTTATTGTACCAAATCTATATGTACAGGGTGTTTAAAACTATTTAACATGTTTGAATTTTAAGGAATTGACACATATAAATTTATGTGGTATTGACACATCTTAATTTATGGGGTATGGGGTATTGATGCAACTTAACTTACGGGGTATTGATACAACTTAATTTCTGGGGTATTGATGCAACTTTAATTTCTGGGGTATTGATACAACTTAATTTCTGGGGTATTGATGCAACTTCAATTTATGGGGTATTGATGCAACTTAATTTACGGGGTATTGATGCAACTTAATTTACGGGGTATTGATGCAACTTTACTTATGGGGTATTGATGCAACTTAATTTACGGGGTATTGATACAACTTAATTTATGGAGTATTGATACAACTTAATTTATGGGGTATTAATACAACTTAATTTATGGAGTATTGATAGTTCAGTTAATGGTCATTTCTAGTTAAGTCATAAATTGAAGTGTCTTTCCTTTTTTATGTGAAAAATAATTTGAAATATTTTTTTTTATTTTTTGCATTTGCCAAATAATGAATATTTTGAGGAAAAAATGATGTTGTGATTTTGTTTTGAGTCTGTGTAATTAATAGTTTTAAACACCCTGTAAAAATATTTAAGAACAACTCATCGAATACCAGTTATAATTTCTATTTAATAATCCCAATTTTACCTCACTGAATTTTAATCGTTTCCTGTATATGTTTGCACTATCATTTTTAATTGATTTTTCCCTTGATTGAATAAAATTGTAGGTTTTTAAGATAAAGAGTAATGAATGTCTCTCAGGTTGTAAAGAACTAACATTAGTTGTAATTGACAGATCGCCGGCCACGCCTACAATGTTCCGACAAAGACCCAGCATGTTTAATTAGAAGTAAAAAGAATGACAACTCAGTCTGAATTGTGCCATTTAATCATGTCACTGACACTAGTATGTCATTAGTTGCCTTGACGCTGCTGTCGCACCGCGATGGCTGCCAATGTTGGAACATTGTGGGCGTGGTCCGCAATACATCAATTTAGTCAACGTTACTGTAGAATGTCTGCCATATTGATAAACACACAATATTTAGATACAAGTGCTCATATTTCTCAAAAATATTGTAATGGGTCACAATGAAAGACTGTTTTTGAACAATAATTGCCAAGCATATTCAAACATCAATTGTTGCTGTTGAGTTTCCACCAGTTGATAAAGATTCTCCCTCTACATTGTAATGTACACATGTCATCACTATTAAACATCTATTGTTTAGTTATTCAGTGATTGTCAGTTATGTGTTTTTATTACATTGAACTTAAAGTAATCGGACTAACAGTTATTTAGACACTGTGACATCATAACGGAGAAAGTTCATGGGGGGTCTTGCAAAATAATGAATTCAACTGTTTAAGGCAAAAAAAAAAAAAAATCCTAAGATTAGATTTTACTTACCCTTTTCAGTAGTCTAGAGAAAACATTGTAAAAGCAAACGTTTGTCCACTTCAAGAATACAAAAGCATTGCCCATTTGTCTTTGTTCACTCAAGTCATCAAAGAGGTGATATTACATTGATTACATTGAATAATAAATGGCCTAAAATTTTAACTGTCTGTTGAACCTCTAAAAATTGCTAGAAATCAGAATTTATGAAGTAGAAAATTATTATCACTGCCGGAAAAAAAAAATTTAAAATGTTGGTTTACATGTTAAGTCGCTTCACATTTTCAAATATTTAAATTTAGTAGAAAAGTTGACGTATCTGGAAATATATGGTATGTACAATATATATGCGCACATTTTTCAGGTTTTTTTGTCTCACATACCAAATACACTTTCAGTATAGTATTCCTGTAGTTAGTATAGGTAAACAACATTGACCTGTCCGCTTGATCTTTGATTTAAATATTCATTATGGACAGGTAAATTTAAGTAATGGGGATCATGCGTGTATATTTTGTTTCTACAACTTGAACGCTAATCATGGGCAATGTGTATATGTATTAACTGCGAATCCTAATGCTACCTATGTTTTGGCTGGACCCTCCTATATGAATATTCCTAATGAAAGGTCAAACGGACAGGTCAATGTTGTTTGCCTATATGTGCTTGTTAAGAACATAAAATATAAGTTTATTGTATTAGGCATAGTAAGTTTTAAGTTGCAATACAAATAACATTATATATATTTATACCTTTTCATATTTCAAATGCTTTTTTTATTAATTTTTTTGTCTGTTAGTTGAGTAATACTTCCCAATTGTCAGCATTATAAAATGTTGTATTTTTAATAGAATGGTATAATTTAAGAAAAAATTAAATTTAAATATTAAATGTAATTGTATATTGTATTGTGACGTAGCATAGACATATGCTAAGATTTTAAAGTTATTGTCATGTGTACTCAGTGAAGAAATGGACAAATGTTCATGCTTTTTCATCTGTAACTTTTCTCTTTTGAAAAAAAAAAAAAAAATGAAATTTAAAATTAAAATTAATATAAGATTGTCATAATAAAAGCTCATTCAGGGTAAGTTTTAGTCAATCAAGTAAAGAAAAAGAACACCTGAACAAATCATTTGTTAAAATTTGCATGATTCTGTGCCATAATTATGTACCTCAAATTAAAATTATTATATTTATAATTAGTAGAGAAAGTTATAGACAAAGGATATATAACAGTTAATTGATTATTTCATGTTTAAGATGACACTCCATAAAAGTATACATTTATATACATATTTTACCGTACTTAACTGCCAAAACATTAGTATCAAAGCCAATTGATGTTAAATAAAAGAAATTTCATGTTTGTTTTATTTTGCCTTTGATTTTTGAGAGTAATAAGAAGTGGAAATAAAAGTTTCGCAAATATTTTATTTAAACATAATTCATTTGCAATTTTATGGACCATCATTCAATGACACTAATATTGAAATATAAAAATATATTTAAATGGTGATTCTAGCAAAATTTATCTTGACATGAAAATCCTGATTTACAGTGTAATATGTCTGCCTCTAAATACATACACATGTATATCCATAATTTATTTTTATATAGTTTCAAAAAATGTAAGATATGAAATTTATGTGATTTATTTGATGTATGCACACATTTTATGGTGTTTTTGTTAATTTAAATCAAGTTTCTGCTTTTTTGCATTGGAATGGGAAATTCAAAATTATTTTTTCAATATTTTACATCTAGATTGGAAAATAAATTCTAATGGGGATTGTCAGTGGACCATGTTATGCCACTTAACATTTGAGCAAAACTATTATTTCTCTTAAAATGATTCCCATAATTTGATGAATTTCGCATAAAAAAAACTTTTTATAATAAGTAGAAAAGATAGCTAGCTGTACACACAAACATTAGTATCATATATATGTATATGTGTTAAACTGATAATACTTGTTCCTTGATCAACTAATTGTTGTTGTTTTGTAATGGTTTGTATTTTCCACACTTACACATTCCTCCAGTCATGATTTAATTTGTGTAGTATCGTATAGGCACACAACATTGACCTGTTGGCTTGACCTTTAATTTAAATATTTATTATGGACGAGAGCATTTTCGACTAGGGATCAATCCTGCTTATTTCATCTACATAATGCGAACACTAATCAGATGTCTTGTATATGTTAAGATTAACAACCACTCCTAACGCTATCCATGTATTGGGTAGATCTTCCTATATGAATATTCCTGATGAAGGATCAAGTGGACAGGTCAATGTTGTTTGCCTATACAGTATTTTTGAATATATTACTCCATTACCTATATACTGCTTTGGTTAGTGTAGTGGAACATGCTTACATTTTATGTGTCCTTCACCGTACACCATAAAGCTGGCTAGAGTGTTTCCATAGTTACTGATCAAACTAATTTGTTATGTCTTACTTTGTGTTCATTGGCTTTACTAGTGAAGCCTCTATAAGTCATACACATTAAAAACAAATGCACTGTTTAAGAGTAGGCATGGCTTGCTAAAGAGCCCTCCCTGCACACTGACCTTAGTACACTGCAAATATCTTCACCAATAGCTGGTGACCTTTCAATATAAGTGAAATATTCTTGACTGACACAGAAAACCCAATTCAGTCAATTTACAAGCTGCACACTTCAAACTTGACAACACACTTTAATTTAGTACATTCTTGTACTTTAAATTTTACCCAGTCCAGTCATCTTCCTAAAGTCAAAAGACATTTACTTACTGGATATTTCTGGTTTCTGTGGAAACTTAATTTTACAAAATTAGTATGATGAGGATAAATTTGCAGAAATGTATACTGGTATAAATTTTCTTCATTTACAGCGGTGGGTGGGTGGGTGGGTGTAATAAAGTACCAGGTTGATAGGTTATATAATTTGTATTAAATCATCTCTCCATGACATTGATGTTACTTCATTAGTAGAACTTCCTTTTGTAGCCTCTGTGCATTAAATTCTATGTAAAAATTATGTATTACAGAAATGTTATAAATGGCTTGATGGCATCATGTTTAGACATTTTCAGTCAAAAATAAAATTTTATTGGGGTGGGGGGTTATGGGGTTACAATTGGAAGTCCATCCCTTCATTATACCCTTGTAGTAAGAAATTACTACAATACCTTAAGTAAGACATTAGATCTTATTATCATCATGATTCTTATTAATATGTAATCATAACTTTTAATAATTATGAAATAATTTTAAATTGTCTCAAATGTTGTAATTTATTTATTTATTTATTTGTAAATTGAAGACCTTTATTATCGTTCAAATTTGTTCATTCATAAACCTTAAATTGTTTCTGTTACAGTACAAATTTGTTAAGTGTGTCTCTGTTGGAGTACAATTTTGATCATTCACAAACCTTTGGTTTTTTAGATGATATGCAAAATCACTCATGTTATATGACCAACCCTGATTTTTCAACATCAGATATATATATATAGACTCATCTAGAATTCCTAGTTTTATTTCTTGACTGTAATCAGAGCTTCTTATAAAACACACTGCTTCTCTGTTACACATTCGAACCCCCCTTTCTTTCAGGAACAATTTCTTGAAATATATAAACTGCAAAAACTCTAAATACCTATACATGTACAAGTAATTTCCATCCTCTTATAAACTACTTTTTTTATGGCTGAAACGGTGGTCACAAAAAGGGCATGGTTAATTACTGTTCAGAACATTAATGAAAAAAAGAAAAAAAGAATGGGGCACACAGAACTTGGGTGGTCACGAAAGCGTGTTGGTTACTGTGCAGTAAATTAATATTATTAAAAAAAAGAACGGATCACTCAAAAGTTGTGCATAAAGTACATCATAATTCATCATATCAGTTATTTTAATATATATAAGTTTTATTATTTTATTCATTGGGTAGGTTTTAGTTGCTTAATTTCATTCTCATTTTAATACAATAATAGATGTACTTGTACTTTTTCATTAAGAATTGGATTAGTAACTTATATACTATTGCAATCATGTTTAAAAAATTTATAAAATTTTCAATTTTTTAAAATGCAAGCAAATACAATTAATAAGCTAAACATATTTGAAAAATCCAAATTGCTTGTTCAAATTATGTTATATTCCTTCATGAATTATTTAGAAGAATGTGAAAACCGTAAAGTCACTGTTGGAATTAGGCTGAATTATCTGTCTTAAGGATAGTATGTTATTTTTTTTATACATTGTATTGCTACCATAGTAACATAAAAAAAAACAACAACAAAAACAAATCATTGTTAAGGCAGATAAATTCGGCCTTCAGTAGAGTGAAATGGGCATTTATATATTAAGATTAAAATAAACATGCTAGATTGAAGTTATGTAAGTATTTAGGTGTATATATGTGTGTATTTTGATATATTTGTCTCTAAACAGTGCTGTGAAAGATCAGATTTATGTCATTACATCTGTGATTTTATAATGTAATTTATGGCAATAAAATACTAAATAATTCCTCTTTTGTTCTGTCAAATTACTAATTATCTCACCTGCATGGGTGTATTTCGTAGATTAAGAAGGGCTCAAATGCAAATGCCAAAGGTTAGCTATTCAAGTGCTTTGTTCACCTTCCATCATCCGGAACACATTTCTCTTCAATAAATTCTTCTCCAGGCCCCATGCTAATGAAATTTGACAGGGATGTTGCAAGCTGTTTCAGGTTTTCGAGGTTGCTTGACCTTGACTTTTGTCACAAGTCACATTGCCAGATATGCCTTAAAGCTTGAAACTGCATTTATAGATATAGTATAGATATAGTATTGGAGTATAAAACTCTATCAAATTTCGTAGCTTATTTACCTTGACCTACTTTCAAAGTCACAGTGGCTTGGAAGTATCGTCTTGTCATGAACCAAGAAGGCATAGAAGCTTGAAACTTGCATCAGGTTAACAAGCTCTACAAAGTTTGCGAAACTGGTTGACTTAGTCCTGCATTCAAGTCATAGGATCATTATGAACAGATTTTATTTATTTATTCAATTTAATTTACTTTTGTAGTCTACCAAAACTACAGACATAGTGTGTGTTCAATGACCAGACTCTTAGTCAATAAAGTACAATAATGTGAATATATTTGCTGTGTATTCATGAATGCTATTTTCGCGGTATTGCATGGTTAATGTTTGCATATTCATATCAATTTTCACATTTGAAAGAAAAACCATTCTAGAAGTTAAAACAAAAAACCAGAAAAGGTTTCAGATTTTGTTGTTGGACATAATTTTATGTACATTTTATTCACTTTCATGTGCCGCCTAAACTTATTATGGGTAGATGAACAACATTTATGATTGAAATGGATTGTTTCATTATGTTTTTACCACTGCTACAGTAGCAACAATGACTGTGATTAAGTGTCCTATAGTTGACAATGAAAACAGCTTATTAAATAAGCTATAGTTTCTATTTAAACTAAACGTGATATGTAGTACGAATGGATCAAATTGAATTGATTAAGCTAATCAGTTGGCCCAACTCCCTCTTTTCTTAATGCAAGGAATCGAAAGTAGCCGTATTTATACTGTTGTGATAGAACACTATGTATAAGGGATCTTACACGCTCAGAATGTGAAAACCGAGACGATAAACATCTGTTCAAGTGTCTTTTACACTACAAAAGCATATGATATAGTAAAATAACAATGGTATGGCAAGTTATCGTATACATAGAAACCCCCAAATAGCAGCTGTCACTAATCTTTACTTCTGTATAATAAAAACAAAAACGTTAAATATGTCTTCATAGAAAACTATCTTTAAAATTCATTTCTGTCATATATAACGCCATATGACGCCATAAATATATTTTTCCATTGTCAAGAAAATTCTTGAAATATGCTATTTTAAGATAATTTGTCACTGTGACCCGTGTGACCTCTGACATTCTGGTATGAGATAACTTCCAAGCAAGATCTATACTTGGAACCTAAGGTCGCAGTGTGTATTTGCATACAGGAACTGTATAAAATCGCTAATTGCTATTTTATTCACCACTTTCTATGGCGTCACCGTGACGCCATAAACGGTGCAAACTGAAACCTTAAGTAAAGTTCCCTTTCCTATGATTTTATATACAATGTGCATGATGTATATCTTAGTTCAGAAAAATAGCCCGAAGTTTTAATTTTTTATTCATCAGAGGAAATTTGTATCATATTTATGCATATACATGTCTGCTGAAATAGATTTTAGAGTACCTTAATATATTAATGCATATATATATATATGTACAGATTATTTCAGGATACCTTAAAAGATTATTAAATATATGCATAAATATGTTATTTGGGTCCTGATACCGCGCCATATTACTATGATGTGCATTTCCTCTCGCTGCTACAACTCAAATGCTGGCGTGAACTGTTTGGTTTATTACAAGAACAGAAGAAATGTTGTATAGTGATGCGATCAAATACACTTGAGGAACCCTATCCACGATTATTTTACAACAAATGGTTCTTAAAAGCAATCATTTTAGGTGTTAATTTAAACATGCGTATTGTTAACCACTGGTTGTAAAATACGTGGGATGGTTAGGTCTCTACCCTATGACAGCAATATAACCATACCAATTGACATTTAACCCAGTGTCCGTCCAAAGTCGGGAGTATTAAAATACTGAGGTGTTATCTATCTGATGTTCTATCATATGTATCATCTTCTTTGTTGTGTTGACTGTTGCAAAGTAAAATGTTTTAGAGTTTAACATCTCTTTCTTCTATTTTAATCAGTGCTCTTTCAAAGTTCAGTTTTCAATTATGTTAGTGTTTTCTTGTCTTGTTTGCTTGCTTGTATTTTACGTTTATTGCACAGTGACGCATATATTCTATGTCATGCATCGATTAAAATTTGACTGCCATCGAATCTCATAAGAAATACGCATGGCATCAATGTTTTCTTTAAAAAAATCACAAATGCAAGACACGTAATGAAGTGTCATTTTGTCAATAATAAGGTTTTTTTTTTATTTGTAGATGACCTTAACTACTGGGTAAACAAACTGACTCAGAATCTGAAATCACTCTTTACTTAAGGAAACCCCATCTCACTGTGTCTTACTGAAACAAAATAATGACTTTTATGTACTACTTTTATTTAATTAAAAAAATAAATTTACACAATCTACAGGTATGTTGTTTTTAAAATTCTGAAACCGATTTTCATTTCTCTCTTTATCTCAAAAGTAATTGGCGCTAATACAAATGATATATATGTCATTTATGCGCATAGTATTTCAACTTTCAGGATAAAAATGATTTTAATATAGATAAGATTATGTTCACACTATGAACTAAAGCTGGAAAAACATTAAAAAATAGCCACCATGATCCTATACACAAGTTGATCTACACTACACAGTGTTTACGTGAATATAAACAGTTTTCGTGAAATGTTTTCTGCCATTATCATAAAGTACTAAAGGCAAGTACCACAAAGTGTTTGGGTACTATTTATGTTTTAATGGTGCAGGTTCAGGAACAACTGTTACAGTTGATGCATTAATCTTTGTCTTAGACCTGTAAATAAAAGGCAAAATCATTCAGTACATTTGTAAAAAATGCCATATTTAATGCAAACCATAAATCGAGTTCAAAATTTAGATAATATAATGTTTTACATATTTCCATTAGTATCCCAGAGATGCGAGTTTAATATTTGATTGGTTAAAATGTCAAATGCGATATTCGTTGAAATTTGTATTTCTGTGTAAAAGGTCTTTTGCCATACTTGTCCTAGTCATGTAATGCGATAAAGACTAACTCGCTCGATAGGCTACCCGCATTTGTCACCAAATTCCATTAATTGATTTTAAATAATAGTTATTATATAACAAACTAATAATACTTCCTGAACTTTACCTTATTTGACGGTAAAAGTGGTAAAATTGGTCTCACTCAGACTTAGGGACAATTGTTCCCTTTGCTCCCTGCATGCTACCACACGTTAAGCGTGGCGCTGTAAAGATACCATTACTCATATTTTTTTTATTTTGGTATAATTAACCCCCGCCCTCAGGGGTGAGGGGATATAGTAATACCGCTGTACGCGTGTTTGTTTGTTTGTTTGTGTGTTCGTGGACAATTTGGTTTCCGAGCATTGAAAAGAAAACCGTACATCCGATTGAGCCGAAACTTGGTTCGTTGATTAATTGTGGTGGTGAGTGGAATTGGTTTGCTGGACAGCCTTAAAGCATATCCAAGATGTCCGTTGCTACTATAAATAGCAAAAACCTATAAATGGTCATTACAGTCTTATGTATGTACTGATTTTGTTGAAATTGATGTTTAACATTGCGAGGAGATAATGTTCTCTGAACACATTGTTTTTGGCGATATAAAATGTTCTATTTCTTATTAGAAATGGAATTTAAAGCGTTTATTCTGATTTTTCAATGGGTCGTTGAGAAATATCCTTATTAGATGACTTTGTTATTTGTGAAGCAATGTGCAGTTTAAAAAGCCGCGGCAAGTTTGAAAAAAAATCTTACGCATGTTGCCTGGTATACAGAATAACAGATAAGGCAATCGCCACCATTGCTAGACCTGTACAAACTATTGCGATAGCGACATAACCTGCGATGTCTTGTCCCGATGGACCATTTTTTGCTGGCTGTTTCCCTAAAAAGAACAAATGGCACATGTGATGGCTATATAATTATTGATTATAAAATTCGTATGGCGAAATGTTAATAAGCTGTGATATATATATACTTTATGCGTACAAATGAAACTGGCCTTACTTTTTGCGCGGATTCCAGACCGACACCAATAGCTTAGTAAAATTGCACGACTCCTGTCGCTTTGTCAATTTATAGATGGAAAAGATCAAACATGGGATTACTGGTTGTAAAATCATAGTTACTTAAACAGTCCCAAAAGAACTTTAACCATATACCGGTGTTGGTCCATAGTAAAAAGTGGTAGCTATAAATAAAAATAGCGAGCTGAAATAGACACTGCCCTCGGTTTTCCCTAATTTTGTTATAATCATTACATTGTAGTGTGTTTGAAATATAGTGTTAAGTGATTTGGTGATAGTGTAAATTAGATACAAGATAAGTCCAATCTAAAGAAACAAAAAGCTTAGAAATAATGAAATTTGTGCCGTGTGTTTCTTTTGAGTTGTAATATGTCTATGACTATTCTGATTCTGAATTGATATAAGATACAAGAATTCTGTGATATTCATTATATCAATTTACATAAGAGATACCTTCGTTTTTATCCATCAATGTCGATGTTGTGATCATTGCATGGGTAGTAGTTGTTGTGCTTGTAGTTGTGGATAAACATTCACCAAATGTACCTATAAAATAAAAGACGAAGTTAAAAAATACATTCCAATCAGACAATTACCAAATATATCTCTCACTAGCGGATACTAAATATATTTCTTTTTCTACTACATCATTTAGTCAATTTTTGTAATACCAAACTCTCTCTCTCTCACACACACACACACACACACACACACACACACACACACCACCACCACCACCACCACCACCACCATCATCATCATCATCATCATCATTGTCATTTACCATTCTTTGAATGTATTTTATGATTAAATTCAAAAAATGGTATATGATATCATCATCATCATACTTACCGAAACAGTATCGTTCTGGACAACTGCCCAAAGGCATTAAACAGTAAGCAAGGAAATTTGTACAATTCTTTACTACAATTGGATATGTTTTAACACAACAATTTCCCGGACCTCTCAAGCAAGCATTTCTATTTACAGCACCGTCGTCCACCGAAGGGTCAGTCCCTGAAAAGTAAGGTTATGGCATGAAAAAGTTTTTCGGTTATTTCGGTGTCCCCCTCCGATAAATCTGAGTAGATATGAACATCTTAAAAAGACGATACATACATTAGGAAAAGCATGGTTAGAAAATGTATCTTGTGTTGTATTTTATTTTATTTTTATTTATCTAAAACGTAATTTTATTCCTTATATCAACATCCTTCAATTTCCAAAATTGAAAAAGATAGACTCTTTAAATTTCACCATTTTGACACTTTCCAAAAAGGTGCAATTTTAGCTCTTTCGAATTTAAGTTCCCGTCCATAATTGACAGATGACGTGTTATCAATCCCTTGTAATAGTGAATCTTACTTTAAGTCCTTTCTCCCATCTGTTGTATGGAATAACATATCACTTACAATCAGACAATCCTCTCTCAGTAGCTTCCGAAATTACCTTAATCAAAATCTTGAAAAAGTCCCCGAGTATTTCTTAGTAGGAGACCGCCTTGGGCAGATACACCATGCAAGATTGCGAATGAAATGTAGCTCTTTAAAACAACACTTATACGAAAAAAACATTGTTGATAACCCTAACTGCCTTTGTGGTAAAGTGGAATCAACTCTACACTATTTTTTTGAATGCCCACTTTACACAACTATCAGAAACAATTATATTAATTCTATACCTTACCATGTTACATGTCAAATTTTGCTTTATGGTAGTCAAGATTTCACTTTACAACAAAATATTGAATTGTTTAAGAGTACAATCTTACATTATACGTTCTAAACGATTTACCTAATATTGCTTTTGAATTTGTAATGCTCTTCCAATTGTACATGTATATTACACCTTTGACCTAAACATTATGCCATTCTTTGCTTATGTTGCTTTTTCCTTCTTGTTTGTATATTATATATGTTCTCTTCTTTTTTCATCATTTCTGTCAAATAGTATTACTTTTGTTCCACATGTTATTAATTGTATATGCAGTTGTGGGAGACTGATTAATATAAGAATTCAATTCTTGTTTCAGAATCCCAACTTATATTTTGTAATCTTTAATTTTGTGAAATTATATTCATTTAATAAATATTGTTTAAACTAATTGACAGTTTTTTAATATATATATTCTTATTTTGAAAGCAAACATATCAAACCAAAAATATATATGTTTGACGATGTAAATTACAAATTTATAACAATATCAAGTGGTTGTAGAAATATAATCACATAAGTATCAAGTTGTAGAGAATTATAATTTTTTAAGGACTTAATATTAAAAGACAACGTTTTTTGGAAATTCCAATCAATAAATAAAACAACCACTAGCTATATATATTCCCAAATTTCTTCAAATATTTCTTTTTTTTTCTTGCTTTTCTAAATTAATCTTTTCCAATAAAAAGTGAGATTGAAGTTTATGTTTGAATTCATTAAAATTAGGTTTGTTATTATTTGTTCTTGTATTATAAATATAATTTCTTGCTAAAATGAATACAAAATTTAAAGGTCGAGTTTTTCGGAAATTACAGGTATGGCAAATATTGCCTTTTTGTATTTATATCTAAAAGTATTCCTAATATATCAAAATGATTTTCTAAATTCTCCCATAAAGTGTTGACATATTGACATTCCCAAAACAGATGTAAAATAATTTCTGTAGCCAAATTACAAAAACTGCATTTGCCGTCGTTATATAGGCCAATCTTATTTAAGTAACTATTGGTTGCTAAAATATTATTAAATATTATTATTAATTCTATACTGAAACCATTGAGGTTTTTTTTGCTGTACGAAAAGGAATTGTATTAACATTTATCCACTGTGTATTTGTTATGTTATATTTACTTTTTAATTTTTCCTCAATTGTTTGTTTTTTATTTGTTTTTATTAAAACTGCGTACCTAATCACGAGCACATTGTTTGTTTTTGTATTGTTGAATTTTTCAATCATGAATTATACACATGTATAATTATATTTATGATTGGGGTATCCAGAATTAATGGTGACTACTTGGTCTTTAGAACTACCATCACAAAGCAAGCTAAAACGCCTTACCGCACTGAATCATTTAGTTGGATTCTTATTACTGCCAAAAAAGAGGCAATCTCAAGTGAACGGACAGAACCTGCTCGCAATAGCACCCCCCAAATCCTTTGTTGAGGTAAAAAATCCTTATCAGTGTTAGCAAGTTTGGAAAGCTCACAGTCAGCATACAATTGAAACAGTAAGCTCTGAATATGGCCTACCTCAACATGTCGCGAACCCGTAATGGTTATGTCTCGTACAACAATGTCGCTCTTTCGTCCAGCTAAAATTGCCAATACAACATAATGACTTTCGCAATATCTAGAACAAAATGTTGATAAAAACAACCTGTTTATATATCATTGCTTATAATTACCATTCAGCCATGCTGGAAATGTTGTACCACAGCTATCAAGTCCTGGACAATAATCCAACATCGGCGTGGTTAGTCTATACCAACCATGTGTAATGAAGGCATCACAATTGCTGTAATAGACGTCTGGACAATTTTCGGTTCGACTTTTACTTTGAGACAGGGTCATTGTGTTACCAGCAAGGCAAGGGTCTACATAAAACAATTCATATGAAATATAGAATTTTTATTTAAGTATACAGGAACACATTTAAGAGTTGCAAAAAATAAACGGTCAAGTATACTGTGTATTTAAAAAAAAAACATTTAAAACCATTTTAGCCATTGTAAAAATTCGTATAGGAAAAAATCTCGCACTATTATGCAAAATATATTTTTCTGAACACCCGTGTTGATTAAATAACACGAGTGACTCGACAAGCCTCGTATGGGATAATTTTGTCGAAAATAACGATTCTCGTTCAGACAACCCGTTTTCACACTCATAGCGATGCAAGATTACTTTTCTCTGAAACTTTACCTCAAAATATAATTTCAAATATAATAAACAGTAGTTAAGAAATGCTGGTTTAAACATTGTCTTTCGAAAGACACTTTAAGTTATGAAATGCAGTCCAGTAGTGCTGGTTAAAATCTTAGCCTAAATAACATTAAAATACAGTACTAAATTGAATTCCAAAATCTTCTTTAGATCATGAAGGTCATTAATATCTATTAAAATAAACACACATACCTGCATTACACCTTGGGATTGCCAATCCTGGAAAAAGATAATGCAAAACTGTTAGTACGGTTTCATGTGCTGATTTTGCATTTTCTATGTAACATTAGACATTAAAAATTAATACATGATTTACAGATTGTATTAGTTATAGATATATATGACTGTACCAGCACGGCAAATAGACGATAGTGAAATGAACCAAGTAGATAAAACTTCGGTTTATCTCTTGTATGTTTAATTTAATTATGACTTATTTATTTATTTATTTCAATGGTGCTTAACACTTTGGGTGAAAGGTGACTATATAGCGTTAATAAGCTTTAATTATTACGCATCAAGTGAAAAAAATCCTGAATTAATTGCTCCAAATCCATTTAAAATTCCTAAAAAATGATAATTGGCTTACAAGTTAAATTAACTTCCAGGGGCTGACATTATAGAATGCAATTTTAGTCTTGTTTAAAAAACTATTAATTTAATCATCAGTAAATACAAATAACACAATAATAAACAAACTGTAAACTGGATTCAGGAACAAACGCAAGCTTATCATCAGAACATTTGTACAACATATTGTAAAAAAACTTTTATTGCCGACTGCCAACCCCAAACCAAATAAATATGATACTATAAGCACTATCTCGGGATGTACTTTGGGTTCACAGTAGACCAATAAAGGCTGTTCTACAGCAATTCAAAATATAATAGCCGTAATTGAGGAAAATACAATAGTTTATAAGTAAGTTAATTGATAAATAACGGACCAACCTAATAATTAAAAAAAACAAGAAAAAATGAATACCCATGAAAAACATTTAAAGAAAAATGAAGAAAATTGAAATAGTAACTGACAACCTTATAATTAAAAAAATAAAATAAAATAAAAGTAATAAAAACTAAATGTCTATGGAAAACATTTTAAGATATAACTGCTAACATAAGAAAAAACAACAAATACATAAAAACAAATAAATATACAGAAAATAGGAATACATATCTATCGTAAAACAAAACATTTAGTGTGGCGAAGTGAACTATAATCTTTTTGTTAAATAGATATATTTTTGAACTGTATTTAAATTTTCTTCATTTTGTGCAGTAGATAAATTCTAAGAATCATCAAAAACAATAGTTTTACAGTTGTGCTGAAAGTAAGAATATCTATAGTTTCCTTTCGAATCTCATCATAGCGATATAACAGAAGAAATTCTACGAGGTTTGAATTATGGTTTGGAATTCCTTAAACACAAATGAATAAACTTAAATATATGTGTTAATAATGCCAGTTTCCCCTTCGAAATCCAATATATTTATCTATTAAAGGACTTTTTAAAAAGCATGGTCTCCATTTGACATGGAAATATTAATCAATTTATTTATAGTACACAACTGGTTGATTTTGCTTTGGAAAATGATTGCGACATAAAATTGTTTTCAGGGCGCCTACACAATGAATGAAATCTAGAAGCTGCAGAGTTTATCCTGAAATATAATATGGTGTTAAAACTTTCTCGAATCCTGATACAAAAGCAAAAATGTTAGCTTTTTTAATGAAGACACATATACTTCAACCGCTGATAAAAAACCTTTGACAATGAACCTTTTCTGGAAAGAACACTTGTAATGAAAGTTATAATTTTTTCTGGAACTGATATCAAAGAAAATATGAAATTCATCAATTGCCTAAACAACAAAAATACATGATACCGTGTATCTCAAAGTAGAGAAAGATCTTAAATGCGAGCTGCTTAATATTATTATTACTAAACCGGTTCTAATTTTGCATCAAAAAATAGAATTCTTTATCAGATATGTTCGGGCTACTGATAAATCTTATTGACGATTTGTCCCGTCTTTTAGTTCTGAAAACTAATAGATATTGAAATTAGTGTTTGCACTAATTAAGTCCAATAGAAATCAAGTTTTCAATTCCTTCAAGGATAAATTGAGATACATACATAGATACTAATGACGACTAACAAGGTTTACTGAATGGTAATAAGATCAAGAATTATACTTGATGTTTTGGCTAGTGAGATTTTGGATATTTATGAAAATTTGTGGAAGTAGTTTAGAATTATAGAATGGTCTTATGTTGTTTGATATCCTTAATTAAACAAAACTACAAACACTGACTTTTAAATTTTATTATGTAAGTTTAGGTCTAGTAACCATAGATTAGCTATAGAAACAGGGCGTTGGATAATATACTAGTACCCAAGTCAGACAGAGTATGCCCATTATGTAATGATGATGTTGGCGATGAATACCATTATATTTTGTGTTGTAAAGCTTTTCATAATGAAAGAAAAAATATGTACCATTGTTTTATAGAAAAAATCCAAATGTCATAAAGTATAATTTATTATTTACTACAAAGAAATTGTCAATATTAAATAATATATGTAATTTTATTAAAATTATTTTTTGAGAGAGTCAGTCCTCCAGGTTAATTATATTATATATTTTGCCAGCTCATGTATGCAATATTGTAAATGTATTTCTAATATTTATATGTTCTCTATATTGTAAATATGCAATTATGAGAAATAAAGAAATCTGAATTTAAATTTGAAAGCAGATCAAACTGAAAACTGATTCGGTAATGAAAAATAAAAATAAATATCATATTTGTTGAGCATGTGATTTTTGCCTTTCGACAATAGCAGCGAATAACATTACTAATTTACTAGAACAGTTACATTAATATGCTAACCAAAAATGTTTATGTTAATAATTTTTTTAAATAGATAAATTGGCTAGAATTGGATGCAATACGGCAAATGCAAACTGAGGAAAACGATAATGAACTTGGATAATTTTTTATTAAATATTATACAGTAATATCAAAATAACTAAATTTTAATAATTTAACTAATATAATTTGATTTCTGATTTATATAGAATTTTATTCAGGACAATTTAAGTCTCTGCAAATAAATAAATGATGATGATGAGTACAAACATAAATGAAATATACATTGTTTATCAATATCAATTTTATTCCGCAAAATAAAACGTACCGAACGATTCGCTGACCATACACAAAAGTATCACAAAAATATAAGCTGTCGCCATATTATTACGCCTTATTATTCCCTAGTAGCTGTAAAAGAAATAAAGGTTATTTAAAATTGTGTAAAGATTATGCCAAGATTTTAATACAAGTGATGTAACTAAGTGATGCGGAAAAATGCTTCATAATATGATACAACTGTATGTTGAGGTCTACTTAAATTTTCTAGAGTCAAGTTTGTTTCCTTGACAAACTCTCTTCAGTAGGTTACAGAGTGAAATTGCAGTTTCCCCCTTTAAGCATAACAATAGGATATAATGTGATTGTTTTAATTAACAAATTGGACTTAGTTGCCTTAACATTTACTTACTAAATGATACATATTATAATTGATGTTGAACGCGGGAATGAATTGTGGCTGCACATGTCTTTTTCAATACAATATTAGAAAAATTAGTTAACCTTTTTTCCTTCGAAAAATGATAATAAACAAAAAATTCAAAGAATAATACATTACCTTTTAATAAGAAGTCCATTTCGTTGGTAAGTAAAATAAATACATCCTACTAATGTTTCTTTTTATTTTCATTCACATCAAGTAAATGCAGGTGGAAAATTTACCCAAAGAATGCTTATGTGCTAACCAATCACATTTGTTGTTTGGATTGATTTATTTCAAAATTGAAATTACTTTCGGCATCGAAAATTAATTTTTCTATTTACAGTATTACGTAACCCTTGATTTACAGTGTCTTTGAAATTGCGAATGTTGTCAAAAATGATTTAGGAGTTTAACGCCGAATCAATACCGAATAATATTTTGCTTGTTTACACATTGATAACGCTACTTCAGAAGACTATTTATTGAAGTTTTCGAAATGTATGTTGTTTGTTTTGTAGAACGTCAACATAATCAATCAGTAATAGTGCGTTTTACTTGTTTGTGAGACTTTGATGTAGTTGAATAATACAAAATACGTAAATTTTGCTGACTTGAAATCCGTCAGACAAAGGATGTCTATGGGTTTTGCGAGCAATCGTAGTGATATGCCTACTTAAAAAAACAACCACCTGATACTGAAGGTTGTACATACACACTGTGTATATAATATGTATGTATAAAAAGTAAACACTCATAAATATATAATATGGAAAGTGAATGTTTTTGGCTTCCCATCAACATTTTCAATTCGTTGTTTTAACCCTACAATTATTTTTGATGATACAGCAACAATCACGTTGTTAGGACATGTTTTACACAAGACTTTGACATTGCTTTGCATTCATATCAATGCTTATAGACCTTGCTTAGATATTAACAGCGTTTTTTAAATTTTTACCATGTTGGCAGGCATGCCTGAGTATAATCTTTAAGTGAGTGAAAATTAAATAAAATACCTATATTTTTAATGTCCGTTTCGTTCAGGGACAGGCCTGACATCACTTTGAATGTATGCGTTCAAATTTAAGGAAATAGCTATTTCTGCTTTAAAACTACATTTTCATATACAAATAGTAGGACCTTTCCATTACCAAAGATATTTTTATTGACATGACATTATAACATTTACCTTATTAGGGTTTTATAGATAAAAAGTGATTTTAACAAATACATGTATTTCATTAATTTAGATTTTGACATGCATGAAATTTTCCTTTATGTCATTCCTTTATAGTTTCCTTAGACATAATTTATAATAAAGATGTTTTAAATATCTTTTATATCGTATAATGTAGCTTGATACCTTATTGAATTCGGTAGAGACAGTATGTAGGACCTTATCAAATACTTTAAAATCAAGCAAAAATAAGTCAACTTGTTCGCCACAGTCAATACTCATTAACATAGTTCTCTTCTGTATTGTAAGGATCAATTGCATCAATCACTGGATCGGTGTTGAGTATCGCTGAACAAACAATGTGGTTACAGATGTATATGATATGCTCATGTGTTTCATGTGATCACTACCAATGAAATGACCATATATCGCTTTCTTGAATATAGGTACCACAAAGGCACTTTTTTATGCTGGTATAATTATTCCTTGAAGGTGATTGAAAAAATGTAAATTTTGTTGTAAACTTGGGCGCGAGTTCTTTGGTATGGCATATAGTCTAGTTGCTTGATATATGTTCTGATTGGATAATAATTTCAGGACTCATTATAGATGTTAATTTTGTCCATCTTTGGGTGCGGACTTGGTCTGGAATAACATCTATCATTTTGTTGATGTTGAAGACGGAAAAAACTGTCATGACCGCAGCATATTATTCCGACAGAATCTTTTAAAAGGCTATGCACCGAGTGCTCGTTGTCTTTATTGTCTGGCTTACACACGTGTTTAGATTCATCTGAATAAATGGGAATCTAACAGTCTTTTACTCGGATTTTGCATTGAATTCACATATCTTCTCTTTTTTTCGTTTTGCAAGTTGTTTATTTATCCATAGTTGACTTAATCTTGATGGTAATTCTGATGATATATATTTACCCAGGGTACCTAGCAATAGATGAGCTTCCCACATTCTAGGTTCTAAGATTTCTAAATGATTTATTATACATTCTTTTGAACATTTCAGTGTGCTCCACCCCGTTAAAAATTAAATGTATACATAATTTGTTAGTAGTATTTTAAATGAAAGTGCACTAATATTGTTTTGGTGATCTAGGGAGATTAGAATTTATACAACAATTATTATTTTAATGCATTAAATGATACTGGTCTAAATCAAATTAAAATTGAGAAGAGTACAGGACACAGTTCATATACCAGACCAAGTGTTCATGTCCAAAGTAAGGTGAATTGAACGTATCACTGATTTTTTAAAGGAAAATAACAAAAGTAATTGTTATGCATTGTGTTTCACTGATTGGTTTTTATTTGTTTCTATTCTGCAATTTCTATTCTAAATATTTTCAGGGTTTATGTTGAAAGTAACTAATGAAAACAAACTATTTTATTTTAGTTCCCTTATTTGTAGTTTATTATGCAGGGACGGATGGTGTTTTTTACGTTTAAGCCTCGACTGGTTTCGACCTTTAAAAGCACGCGCATCACGTGATATCCACCCTTGATAACTTGATTTCAAATTATGTCAATGAAATGAATCCATATTTCACATATTAAATTTCTTCTCTTAAAACGATTCATCATAAAGTCATTCTGACTAAACGACAAGTAAAACCCCCTACCACCAAAACAGTTAGGTAATATTGCACGTGAAGTACTTTTATGTTTGATATAGTTTTATTAAATATTTAATGTAAGAGCACGTCAGTTAAATATTTGTTCTTATAAATCTCTATATATTTTGTATTAATGTTAATTAAAGTATTTATTTTACTTCAAATTGTATTAAATCTCAGATGATTGAACAAACACATTATTTAACATCAAGGTTCGACAGATATATTTACAACATTCATAAACGTAACATATAACACACACGTGGGGTTATTTCCAAAAAGTCTATGCAATCTTCAAACTTAAAAAATCTAAGTTTGTTAGAAATATTAAATTTTTCTAAATTTTGTCATGCATCAGTTAAGTATTTGGGTCATGAAGTAAGCCAAGGGCAAGTAAAATCTAAAACAACTTGGGTAGAATGCATTGTATTTCCAAAAAGTCTATGCAATCTTCAAACTTAAAAAATCTAAGTTTGTTAGAAATATTAAATTTTTCTAAATTTTGTCATGCATCAGTTAAGTATTTGGGTCATGAAGTAAGCCAAGGGCAAGTAAAGTCTAAAACAACTTGGGTAGAATGCATTGTAAATTTTTCAGTACCTGCAACAAAGAAAAAGTAGATGAGACTTTTGGGTATGGCTGAGTATTATCGCGGGTATTTTATAATTGAAACATTTAAGTTGAATTATTTTGAAAATAATAAAAATATCTAAATATGTTGAAATGATTGTCTTTGAATTAAGATTTTGTGCATGCCTGTTTAGATATCATGAACAGAAAATAATTGTGATAAATTTCAAGATTGGTGTATTGTGATATATACTTGGGTGTATCATGAACCGTATTATACAAAAATATATCGTGATATATCGTCTGAAGATATATTGTAACAGCCCTTATTGAGACAACTCCCGATTTCGTACGGACCGAGTACTAGTATTATATGGCAAAACGACGTCTAGTCTGGTTCAAGTATTTTGGTAGGACCTTAACCTCCGACCTTATTTTACAACCAATTAAATTCAATGCATACATCTTTTATACTTTCCAGTCTTATTTAAGAGTAAATAGTTAATAATTAGTGCCTTGTGTAAAATGGTATATTAAACCACACCAACATTGATACAAAAATAGAAATGTTATATAGCGGTTTGAAATTCGCGAATTTGGCCGATTTGGATCGTATCATCAAAAGAAACGATACATATGTGTCATAACATCACTAGTTGTAATATCTGCAGCGATGAATGGATGCGATAGGTAGAGTTTTAGAATTTTCGCTTCAAGACGTATTTCAGTATGTAGAATAAAACATTTGAAAACAATCGTAATCGTTACAGGAAAACGTGGAAATACGTAACATAATCTCTGTTAATTTCAAATTGTATAATGTTGCCTCATGGTCTTAATGTTCTTGTTTGTGAATGAAGAAACTGAATGAGTAAAATCGAACATACATATGGGAAACTTTATATCCTTTATCGAACACGAATTAAAATTTGCATAAATCATTACTTATCTTGAAAAAAATGTTGATGTCACTGTATCCACGGTTGTTCTGGATATATTTTACTACAAATATTCTTCTTATTATTGGTATTGTTTTCAAATATGACGGTTTGTAGCTAACTAAACAAAAGGTACCTACCCTTCCAGATCATTGAAACACTTTTTATGGTGGAAGGCCATATGTTTAACCAAATTTGCCAGTCATCAAAAGTTTTTACTATACTTTTTGGATAATGATTAAAACGTGGATGCTGTATGCTTCTTTATTGAAACGCTTATTGAAACGCTTTTATAGGTATTTTCATTCAGTGACAGTTTAAATCAAATGCCGAATATATACAAAACTTCGGTGATCTTGTTTTTCCGTATGCCCACTTGTACTTGTACGCTGGATTCTAGTATACTGAAATAAATTCATCGGATTTACCCCGACACAAGTGTACACTATGTTCAAACATTGCAAACATGACACAGAAATTTTACACGATCCTACATATGAATATAGAAATATTTACTAAAGGTAAAAGGAAAGCGCTCATTACGTTCTCATTTTGTTACCGTATATGATTGATTTGAGTTTCTTGAATTGCTGTCCGATGAAAAAGAAAGATGTATCGTGTAAACGGAAAACATCTGTCTATGCACTTTATTTGTGCAGGGACAGAATGTTACTGTATTTAAAGAACCAGAATTATAGCTTTAATGAAGTTTCTTTTTTTGCCCAAGTAACAACTGTAAAGAAACATTGGCGAGGCAATATGGCCTTTATCGCTCAATTAGTACTTTATTTGTAAGTATGCAGCATCCAGTGGATTTCGGACGGCAATGTCAGACACAATTTCAATTCGCATCAATCAAGATCCTATCTCAACAATTTCGATGAAAAATGGAAATTTAATTAAACACGTGAAGTTTCATCAGGAAAGTGAGGCCAGGTGCTCCGGAAAGGTAAGCACCAACCGTTTAGCTCGCTACACCCGCCACTTGTATTATCAAAATTGATAATTGATGGAACAACGAGCCGTATATATATACAGGGTAATTTCAAGACGTTGTTATAAATATGTATTTTAATAATCAATAAAATGAACTAAATCAGTCCATTAATACATCTGTAATATATTAACCTGTTTTTACTATTTGGCGCCGAAGCGTCCAAAGCTCCCACAGACTATATCCTAAACCCATTCTCGTATGAGAAATCGATAGTTCAATTGTCGAAGGTGGGGGGGGGGCTTTTCTCTGAGCACTGGTTTCCTCTACAATCCATGAGTGAAATAATCTTGATGAGGTATAAAACTATATTACTCTACTCGTTTTTTTCTGTTTTTAGAAATGAGGGCTCAAAATCAAAACCCATGTAAATTAGGTCAAATAAAAACTTGTCAAAACACCGTTACACATATAAAATGACAATACTCTCCATATATCAAAATATGAACTCAATCGGTTTATTTATGACTCTGCTATGGTCATTTATCTGTGTTTATAGTAATGGCCATCTTGGATTCTTGAACAGCCATATCGAACACGAACATACATCAATAATGGAACACCCTCATCTTTGGTTCTATTCGGGTCAGTGTTTTCAGAAAAGAAGACCAAGTGTCATAAAGAATTTCAGTACACCATACAAGCGTCTAAAGGCTCATCTACTTGCAAATTCAATAGTATTACAAATTGAAAGTAAATATAGTCTTGAAGCTATGTTGAACAGCTCTCCACTTAAAAGGTACAGGACAATAACCCTTTGTAGCAAAAGTCGAAACAATGACAAGATCTCTGAGTCAACAATTTATTTGCAAGCAACTTGCTTCGTTGGACAAAGTCCCTGTAGTTGAAACAAGTTCTACCATAGCGTATTAATTGGGGAAAAATACACCAGGAGACGCCGGTATATTGTTCTTTAGAAAAGGAAAGTTGACAATAGAAAAATCGAAGTCATCACGTTTGTCATAAAGTTTCAAATGTAGCCTTTCGTGTGCGTCATAATTCAGGTATAAGTCTAAATATGAAGCAGAACTTGAGTAATCGGTTGTGTCTTTTATTTCAAGCTCACTAGGATAGATGACATTAACATAGTCTCCAAATTTAGGATCGTCATCTATAAATCTGTATGTCTAGTTGAATGATTTGGCGACAGTCTTTTCCCCAGATTTAACAAGGTTCTGCGTAAATTCTGCTTCGTAAGAATAAAGAAACAAATCAGCAAGCAATGGTGCACAGTTTGTACCCATTGGTATACCGATTGTTTGCTGAAAAACTATATTACTAAACACAACAAATATGTTATCTATCAAATGACGTATAGTTCCATGTCTCTTTGACACAATTTTGATTACACAAGCGGCAGTTGTAGCTAGCTAAACCCGGCCTCACTTCCCTGATGGAAGTTCACGTGTCTAACCTGAGTTTTCAGTTTCAAAGTTTTTTACTTTACTTCTGGATTGTGAATTGGACATGGATTAGTATGTTTGTTTTTGACATGTATATCAAGTAAAACACGTAAATTTCCAGGGGAGAATGAAGCCGGGTGCACCGGAAAGGTAAGTACCTCCTGGCGAGCTAGCCACATGCGCCACTTTTGGAAGCAAAATTAAGAATAATAGGAATATGAACCTATGTGATGGTAAAGGATTTAAGCATTATAAAGTTGTCTACGGATCTGTGCCCCATTGCTACCACAGAGCTAAATTGTAAAAATGTTGTTTTTATTTTAATTTCTGTTTCAAGGTGTGTTCTTTAATCTCCTATGTCTGTTTTTGTAATGTTTTTAATTTTTAATAATTTATTTATTTTCTAAAATATATAAGTTTGACAAAATCGAGATTCCCAAACAAATCACACTAATTTTACTGTTTATAACACGACAAAGTAAACCAATGTTTTAATTAAAGATAGCTTTTAAATCAAATGCAATCTTGAACAGCCATCAGAAAACAAAATTAAAAACACAACTAAAAGCGGTATAAAGATGCACCACTACTGCTAATATTTATATTATCTTTTTACTAGGATGAATATTAAAATAGTATGTCTGAATGCAATTTAACATAAATCCATTGGTGATTTCTTTGCATATGCTTGAAATCCAATTGGCCAATTCTTTGATCAGTGTGTCATTTCAAATTGACATTGTCATATCCATTGCACCAACCACTGTTTAATGAGCGTTTACTTTTTTCTGCAACAAAATTGAACCTTGGTTTTGCTGTTACCTCGGGTTGATTGTTTAAATATAGAAATGCATCTTTTACACTTGCCTGTCTGTAAAATAAAACATAAACAGAATAAGAAAATATCTGGGTACAGTTGGAGATTATGCAATTTAAATAGTGGCAAAATGATAAAGGAAAATATGATGGTTGTTGAAAGGTAAATAGAAATTGTAAAAATATTATGTATTTAGTAACAGTTATTACTACCAAAAAGATATCTTATTTGATAGATAACATATTTGTTGTGTTTAGTAATATAGTTTTTCAGCAAACAATCGGTATACCAATGGGTACAAACTGTGCACCATTGCTTGCTGATTTGTTTCTTTATTCTTACGAAGCAGAATTTATGCAGAACCTTGTTAAATCTGGAGAGAAAACTGTCGCCAAATCATTCAACTCAACATACAGATATATAGATGACGTTCTGTCTCTTAACAATCCTAAATTTGGAGACTATGTAAATGTCATCTATCCTAGTGAGCTTGAAATAAAAGACACGACTGATTACTCAAGTTCTGCTTCATATTTAGACTTATACCTGAATTATGACGCACAGGAAAGGCTACATTTGAAACTTTATGACAAACGTGATGACTTCAATTTTTCTATTGTCAATTTTCCTTTTTTATGCAGCAATATACCTGCTTCTCCTGCTTATGGTGTATTTGTTTCCCAACTAATACGCTATGGTAGAGCTTGTTCCCACTACGGGGACTTTGTACAACGAAGTAGGCTGCTTGCAAATTAATTGTTGACTCAGGGATATTGCAAGCCTAGGCTTATCAAGGCCCTCAAAAAGTTTTATGGCCGTCATGACAGTATTGTTGATAAGTTTGATGTATCTGTGTCCAGGATTGCCTTAGATATATTTGACGTCTCATAGTTCCATGTTCCTTTCACACAATTTTGATTACACACGTGGCGGGTGTAGCTAGCTTAACAGGAGGTGCTTACCCTTCTGGGAGACCCGGCCTCACTTCCCTGGTGGAAGTTCACGTGTCTAACCTAACTTGTCAGTTCCAAAGTTTTTACTTTGCTTCTGGATTGTGATTCGGAAATGGATTAGTATGTTTGTTTTTGATTGTTATATATAATGTTTTGTGTCTACACACGTTGCCGTGTTCACTTTTGGTTCTACAGTATATTTGGTGATGTGCAGTAGAAGGAAAGGACCAGCTGAATATAATAATTGTTAGTAAAGTTTAAAATATTAGTTTGTAAAATAAGCGTTAACCAGCAGCTAGAATTATCTATAGCTACTTAAATATTAAAAGCGTTTCGAACATGATTTTAACAACTAACTTTTAGTGCTGTATTTATGTTTCATACATACCTCTTAAAATACAGTTTCATCGCCTTTATTAAAACAAATACTACACCAATTGTGAAACACAGCGACACGACGGTAATTACAAGAATCATCCAAAGTTGGAGATCGTTGCCATTTTGGCCAGTTGACTCTAAGCAATCTGGACAAAGAAAAATACAATTTTTGTAGTATTTTATATTCAAATAAAAAAAAAACAAACATACCAACCCATGACCAAAGCACACTTCAAAAGCAAAGCACTTAAAACTGACAAATTAAGTTAAACACTTGCACATCGAACAAGATAGTGGGGTCGGATGCTCCGAAAGGGTAACCACCTCCTGTATAGCTAGCAACACTAGTCACGTGTAAAATCGAAATTAAGATATAGAATATGGGACATTACACCTATTGAGAAATTTGTGGACTTTGATGAGCATGGCTTGCAATGTCTCTTGTTAAAAGTTCCCGTAATGTGAACAAGCTCTAACATAGCGTATTAATTCAGTTCAGGTGTCTAACCTAATTTGGCAGTTCCAATTTTTTAACTTTGCTTCTGGATTGTGATTCGGACATGGATAAGTATGTTTGTTTTTTATTGTGAAACAAATACGCCTTACGCAAGTATATGGCTGCAAAGAAATGGAAAATTGACAATAAAAAAACTGAAGTCTGTCGCCAAAAGTAGCTTTTCGTGTGGGCGTAATAATTGAGTTATCAGTCTTGTTGTCATATTTAGATTTAAAAAAATCCAATTTAGCTTAAGTAATCAAAAACAAACACATCAATCCATACCCAAACCCAATTCCTAAAGGAAAGTAAAAACTTAAGACAAATTAGGATAAGCCCAGTATGGCAATATTTTTGTGTCAACAATTTATTTGCAAGCAAATTCCTTCATTGTAAAATGTTCCCAATACGGGAACAAGCTCTACGGTAGCGTATTAGTTGTGAACAATAATACCAATTTCCATTTGAAATTACTATGCAATTTTCTTTCTGGAACAAGAAAAACTTTGATTTAAAATATTGAATGATGGAATGATATATTTGCAGGAGAATAGTTATACAATTAGACGTTGTATGAGCCAAATATCAAAACTATATACATACCAGAATTTGGAAATGATGTCCAATCGAATTTTGTAATTGCTGCATTGCAATATTGGCACGTATTTAAATTGTTAATAGAACCATTTTTTAAACAAATCCCGTTGATAAAACAATAGTTGTCCTGAAATTTGATAAATGTTTATTGTAAAAGTATTGTAATGGTACTAACTATTCCAATGTAACAAATTCAAAGTTAAAATGTTTTTTTTGAAATAAAAGGTAATTTTAGGCATTCCAAGGCTGTGACCATGCTAGTAAAGAGTAATTGTAAAATACATTGTAGACTAAATGAAATATATCGGTATTGTTATAATTTAAATTCACTTTGTTCGTATGAAAATAAAACGAACTAATAAAAACATTACCAATTTACTTACTCTCAAAGAAAATATAGTGTTTGCATTATTTTCCACGCGTACTTGGCATGTTGAATCGTGTATATAAATAGTTGACCCGTCACTGAAAGTGACTCCATCTATTGTGATAAATAATTTAAACCCATAGACAAAGGAGGAACTACTAGGTGCTGGTTTTGTCCAGTTCAGTGGATAATTAAATATTGATGAAAATCTGCTTTGTTGTTCTCCTATCATTCGTATGGGGTTAAACCATGTCCGTTTAGTTTTGCCGATTTCCTGTGAAAAAAAGTAACCAATTTTTTAGCAGTTTTGTACTACATTTATATTCATACTGTTCAGTTGTTGCTCTTTTATACTATTGTCTAAAAATTACTGGTAGTTAAAATATGAAATTACTCATATAACTTAAGTTATGCTCCCTCATGTAAAGTATTTCTGAAGATAAATTTAAGCCTCTTTGGTATCAACTCAACATCTTGGAAAAATTTGGTTTTACTATTTTGGTCCAAGTACTACTGATGAAGAACCATATTCAGAAACGGCCGACTAGTGCTATAAATTAAAACTGGTATAATATGTAATTTCAACAATATCATTAAATATTATACCAGTGTCAATTTAACAGCACTAGACAGTCGTTTTGGATTACAATTTCTCATCAGTGGTGGTTTGACCAAAATTGTGAATACTTTTTTTTTAATTTTAGAAACACTTTGTTATCAAGAACAATTATACAAGTCCATGTTGACATTAAACGAGTTGCAAACTGACCAATTAAGCCAAACACGTAAAATCTAGTAGGGAGGTGAGGTCGAGTGCTCCAGAAGGGTAAACACCTACTGTTGACATGTGAAATATTTGAATAGAGACTTTTTTAAATCCCGATTTTGTTTGTACTATATTTGATATTGTTCTTGGTGATGTACTTTTCTTATATTAATATAACAGACCTGTGTAAAAGGGCGAACACTTGATACTGGAGCTATGTCCTCAGGAAAATTGTCACCAAATATTTCAACTTCTTCACAGACATCATCAGACGTGTCGCAAATTCCATTTTCCGAATTCCCAATAATTTTTACACCTTGTGTTAAATTCATTGAACAATCAGAAGCAGCATACCCATTTTCACAGAAACATTTTCCTGTGGATATATAATATTTCTGTATTAAATAAGGGTTGATACCTTTTTGTCACTTGTTTCCAGAGTCGTATTCAAGTTTTCTTTTTGGTTATTAACAAGTAAAGGGTCTATTAGAATTTCCATTTGTAATAAGCAAATGTATTTACAACCCTATAACTAGTTATCTTAATGACAAGTAGGCCAAAAAATTGATTGATATGTGTCTTGTCACTTATTTCGGTTATTTTATTATCTTAATTTTATTTATTTCATTTTTTTTATTTTTCATTTATATTACATGGTACCTTTGACACACAATCCATGACCACTGCATTCATTCAGACAATTGTTGTATTCTATGTCTGCTACTACATCAGACGACTCGTTTCTGAATGTTTCATTTTGTTTTAGGTAGTTGCTGCATTCAGATTTACCCCTTTCCCGATGTGAATATGCAAGAAACTTGTCACCAGTCGCCTTTTTCAAGCAAAAAGAAAACCAAGCATTATTAATAAAAAAGTAAAAAGATAACAATAAACGTAGCATTCATTTGTAACAGTTTGTTAAAATGATAACGTAATTACAACCATTTTGAATCGTGACATCATGCAGCGAAAATAAATAATAACACTTGTAAAATTTAGAGTTCTTAGATATTCCAAGACTTTGTTGTCATGGTAGCAAATGTAAGTAGACATAAGTAAATTTTCATCAATATTTTAATTAATGGTGGACATTATGAATCAAGAAGTCTTACAAAAAATGGGATCAGATTGAAATTTGTCCTATAACAAAATTGGAGACAATATTTTTATTTATCATGACAAGTTGCCTGATTTCCCATTTTGCACAACTAACCCAAACCATAATATTTGGAATTTTGCGTGCATGAATTTATAATTAACGCATAATCTTGTAGTTCCATAATGGCCATGCTGTCATGCCAATTAATATATATTTTTACATTTCCGATGAAATAATTTGGATTGAATATTTATGTTTTAAGCAGGAAAATACCATTAACATGAATATTTAAGTTCTTAATTTGAAAAAACTTAAAAATCGAAAATGTTATCAATAGTTTAAAAATGTACATATTTTTCTATAAAGAAGCAAAAGAGAATATACTTACTACGGTATCTTGTACACAAAGTTGAAATATTGCTTCGTCGATTAAATCCAGTTCCTGACATTTCCGAAATGTCACCGATGCATTAAATGTGGCATTGCAGATCCTACTTGCGTCCTCTGTAGAAATGGTTGATCGCTGAAATGTGACATGTTTAAGTGATTATTTTATATTAACCTCATTTCAGAAGATGTGTCTCCTTTCTCCCAAAGACTTGCAATATAATTCTCCCTTGTCGAGAAATTAATGCAATGAGTATGTTTAAAAGTATTATATATGATAATAAATATACGCGTATTATATTACATTTTCAGCACTTACCTTCTTGAAAACCAATGCTTTTGATTTACTGATTGGAAAGTTTAATAAATAATTCCTGTGGTGAAATGATAAAGATCTTGTTCTGAAATGTCGACATTTTTTCTCTCTTCCAGAATCATATTCGCAATCGGCATACTCTCGGTAACTACAGTATGCTTCTTTTATCAAGCCCCCTGTGTCTGTATCATTCTCCTTTGTATTATATGGACAATAACACAATTGAAGACTTGTTGGCCATGGATGTAATTTGTCATAAGCTTTTTCAAAATTTGGTCCTGGGAAAAGGTCTTCAGATTTTTCCACTCTTAAAAAAGAAAACAAAATAATAACGAAAAATATACTAAAATTTAACAACAATTCACACTCAGACGCTTCTTAAGATAACAAAACGTGATCTTTAGCTTGCAAAATTAATTTTTTAGAATATTTGTATTGTCACCAAAAGCTACACACGAAAATGAGTGAAAATTAGTAAACCAAAATAGGTAAAAAAATATCACCATGAATTAATTTTCCATCCCGATTAAATAATTAACAGAAACAAGTATCAAAAGCGTTTCTTGTAGCACACATAGAAGTTTAACAGGTAAGAATAGAAATGATAAAACATATTGTTTAAGAAAAGAGGAGAAATGAAATTCAAAGTACTCAAATTTTACTTTTTATTTTATAACATAAAATTTTAGAAATTATTCTATGTTAATTGTTTGCAGGGTTATTACCTCCAAGAATTCGAAAAATCGTTTACGTGCCAATTGTTACCATTTGAATCTGAGCAAGGTTTTTGTGCACCTTTTACAGAACTCAATCTTCCATTTCTCAAAATAAAGTCATTATGGCATTCACCATCCAGAGTTCCACATAAGCCCATAGTCTGATATACATCAATATTTGTAGGATAAATGTAAACATCCCAATAACGAACATCGCCGTAATCCCTTAACTGTAATTCAATGCGCGTCCCAGTTGGCATATAAATCTGAAATATAAATTTAGTAATACTGATTAATATCACAAACTAAACCTATCAGATATGAGAATGAATATTTTGATATAAATGACAACACATTGTATCTCATATGAAAATTGGATACTTTACAAACTTACTGGGGAATTCTCAGATGAAAAAGTAAGTCGTAAGGATGTTTCTCCGTATATATCACAAACTCGGTAGGCAATACTTTTGTATTATCAGACATCAAGAACTAATGTCTAAATCTGCTGCTAGTTAAATTCTACAATCTTTAAAAACTAAGGTATACTTCAAAGTATTTTCTTAGCTAAATTTTGGTCAATTGGATATTTTTAAAACCCTTTGAAATTTGGCTTAACAATTTTGGTTCAAGCAATACTGATGATGAATTGTATTCCGAAACGACCGTCTAGTGTCATAAAATTAACACTGGTATAATATGTATATTTAACCAAACATGAATTAAAGTTATTCAACAATAATAGACATAACGTCAGCAGAAATTGGCATTGCATAGAAGTCAGTCTCGGGACAATATTATCAATGCGTTTCGAATGATCTTGAAGTAACATACTTACTGATAAATACGGTGTAAGACTATATCAAAGTAAGGACAGAATCCCCAAAAGGGCTGAAAAATTCATGTTAAGTGTTAAAAGATAACAAATGTATTGTGCCCGCAGATGACACCCATGTCTTGCAGATGGTATGAAAACATCCAAAACAAAAATCAGTGGTACACTCTGTGTGTTGAAATAATTTTTACACACTTAACCAAATATCATGTGAACACTTAGCATAGTACAGCATATGTATGTGTGCTGTGTGCGTTTGACACACATTTGACTTCTCCTCTTTAACTGCCGGACAGATTTGAAAAAAACCCATTCGTTAGAAGTGTATAAAGATCAATGTAATTCAGATTAGTTGGAGACGTCGATTTGTCTACAAAAAACTAAGTCAAATTTGGGATTTAGAGTTGTAAAAAACTTCTACAAAACTAATGTCACAATAAAATATCTGATTATTTGGCTTCTCATTGGTCTTAAACCCTACAATTTTTAATTGCGTAATGTACGATTGAAACAGTTTTCGCTTTTTTGCACTCAATATTGACAAGTTCGTGATATTGATTAAAAACTTGACTGTTTGAATAGAGAATGACGCGAGTTTAAAAGAAGGGTAGAAAGTTAATGACATTAATTTATGTTAAACCTTTGTGGTTTTAGTACTAAATTTGACAATCTTCTTATACAGATTTAATTTTTAATATTTTGAAGCCTTATCTACACCAAACCTAGGTGAAAGGGATGGATAATAATGAGCATAATTTTATTATATCTTGATCATATATAAAGATTTTGTCATAATGTTTTCAAGTTTTATGTTTTTATGAAGTGACCTTCAAATAAGTAAAGGCTATGGTTTTGTTTTTAACCTTTGTGTTTTGATACTGTTTAACAATTATTTTTGAAGTGTTTCAATGCAGACATTAATTTGATCTATACTGAAGCATTTATTCCTACAAGAAGCGAAATATTATTGTCAGGATTAGACAGTAACACGAAATAAGCTTTAAATTACTTTGTCTTTACTTAGTATAAATGCTTAACATTGGGACCAGCTTTTGAAGCATGCATTTAAACACAGGTAAAAGTAAAATATTTACACTGTGAACATACATTATGCAAAGCGACGTAAAACAGGTTAATGGTCCAATGTTCAAACTTCCTTCTTTACATTGCCGACAAATTGCACAAGTGATCTCAATTGAGATAACAATTTGTTGCTTCACTGTGTTAATGATTTCGTTGGTATAACAATATTTACAAATCATCCATCATCAATTTATATATGTTTTACTTCTTATTTTATGTAATCTCATTAAGTAACACAAATAACAATATTAAAATTTAAGTAAAAAGTTTAGCAATAGAATATTGAACCCTTCTTAACACCATTAAACAACATCCAGGATAAAATGCCATTTGTCACGTCCCTAATGGGCAATTATTATAAAACAAACACTTTTAATTATTTTTAGAAAAGGAAAAACGCTTTAGTCTTTTTAAGATTTGGCATATTTGAATGTAGAGATCGATGTGAAAAAAGAATTATTTTTGATCGATGTGTTCTCTTTCAATCATTTGTTCATGCACCAAAGATGTTTTCATATGAATGGAAAGAACTTGTTCCTCTGTTTATTTTGTTTGAAGTACATTTCATCCAATGATTTTTCTGGCTATAAACATACAAGTTTAAAGTCGAAAAAATCTATGAAAATGTCGAATATGTTATCATGGTTCAGTCCCTTGTATACACAAAAAAAAAATAAATTGGAATCATACAATGTATATATACATGTATATACATCTAGGCTACCCAGTAAACACAGAATACGACATGGGGGGGGGGGGCTCCATTATTATTATTATTATTATTATTATCTACTTCTTTTGTTCAAAAACTTTTGAGGAGACAACATTTAACTGCTAATATAATAATTCCTTTTTTGAGTCAAGTTAGGTTAAGCACGTGAAGTTCCACCAGGGAAGTGAGGCCAGGTGTCCCAGAAGGGTAAGCACCCCCTGTTTAGCTAGCTACACCCGCCACGTGTGTAATCGAAATTAAGTAAAAGGAACATGGAACTGTGGGACGTTAAATATATCCAAGGCATTCCTATACACAGAGGCATCAAACTTATCAATAAAAGTTGATGACGGCCATAAAACTTTTTGAGGGCCCTGGCAAGCCTAGGTTTGTAATATTCCTGGATCAACACTTCATTTGTAATAATTTGTCATAATTGAGACATAAGTCTAAATATGAAGCAGAACGAATAGTTTATTTCAAGCCCGCGAGGAAAGATGGCATTCATATAGCGTCTATAATTAGGATTGTTAAGAAACAGAACGTCACCTATATATCTGTATGTGGATTCGAATGATTTTGCGAGTCTTCTCTCTTGAATTAACAAGGGTCTGCATAAATTCTGCTTCATAAGAATAAAAGAAGAAATCAGCAAGCAATTGAGCACGGTTTGTACTAATTGGTATACCACCGATTGTTTGCTGGAAAATTATATAACCAACCACAACAAGTATGTTGTTTATTAATTTCTACCATATTTAAGTTATGTATGGGTACATGAAATAGAAACAGTTGCAACTTATTTTGCCAAACAGAGAAATTAAAAATTTCGTTCTGTGTTCTCTTATATAAAGTCCAAAAAGCGATCTGTTCTGGATAAAATATAAGAATTTTGGCTTAGAGCACCAATGCAAAGTAGCGTCGAATTTTCTCTAATCTGTTTATTTCAGTGACAGCTTATTTACATGACTCAGATTTCGAGCGGAAATGACTTTATTTTGCGTAAACTGGAGTCTGTGTCTTTTGTGTATATCTCCATTTCTTCCACCACTACCACTGTATATCTTCACCTACACATGAGACTTTTAGTGACCTCAAATTAATAGACAATCGCATGATGTTGGAAAATTTCGAAAATAAGGAAATTTTCAATGCGTTTCAAATGTTAATTCTGGGTGTTTAGAATTAATAACTTTGTTTTCTAGTTTATACATCAGATATAAACAAAAATTAGGTTCATTTTTCCGATGGTCAACTTTTTTGATGTAGAACCTTTAATAACAAAGTAAGATTTTACAAACATTATGTCGACATAAGTGAAGCGAAATATTGACAAACAATTTTGGGGTTGACAAATCTGCCAAACCACGTCTGTGACTGAAATATGCAAGCCCTTGGGCGAGATTTTACTATACTACATGGATATTTATGATGAATTCAAAAATTCTCAATCTCTGACCTGGAAATCTAGCTTTTTCGCTATTTCAAGTTTAAAAAAAATAACCATATACATTTTTGCGTTTGTAAAACAGCGCACGGCTAGTCGAATAATGTATATGTATGCGTTTTGTTGATTGTGTTAAAGTATGCAGAGTAGACATATCTATCCTAGTGTGATTTATCATTTCACACTCTGTTGTCGGTGTAGGATTCTACATATTTCTAAATTTCCTGCAAGTTAAAATTTGAAATTTCTTAAAAACTAAGGTATACTCCCTCATGCAAAGTATTTCCTTAGCTTAATTTGGTAAAATATTTTTTGGTCCTTTTGGTAGATTTTCGACATCTTCAAAAAGTTTTGATTTCATAATTTTGGCCCAAGCACTACTGATGAGGAATTGTATCCGAAACGGCCGTCTAGTGCTGTAAAATTAAAACTGGTATATTATGTAATTCTATTAATCCTACATGGCTCTCAAATGTTCTCTGTTATGACAGACAGAAAAATCTTATGTAAAATATTTGTTTCTTAATACCAGTATTGATTGATTTAATTGACTAATTAACTGGCGACGCGTATTTTTTTTTATAAAGATTCAAAATTTAATTCAACTTAATAATTTATTGAAGTGAATGCAACTGATTTACCTTGATATATGCAAGATACACCATGCTGTCCAGGAACGTAAGTATGGGAACGATTATTGTAATTGTTCCGCAGGTGTAATAATAAGCACCTTAAACGATAAAAAGGAAATTTTCCAATCCATGTCAAAACCAAATCCAAAAACAAAGCAAAAACTTTAAAGCTGTCATATCAGGTTTCAACACCAGGGAAGTGAACCCGTTTGCTTTGGAAGGGTAAGTACCTCCTATTTAGCTAGCTTCACCCACCGCGTGTATAATCAAATTTAGGAATGAAAGAAATATGGAACTATTTGATTTCAAAGATATTAAAGGTAAGTTTGGATACAGAGAAACAACGTCCTTATCAACAATATTGTAATGACGGTCATAAAACAACTTGAATCTCTTGATAAGCATAGGCTTTATTTTTTCTTACGCTAACACTTTAATTACAGACAACTTTCTTACATGTATGAAGGTAAATATTCAAATTTAACACACACACATATATATATATATATATATATATATATATATATATATATATATATATATATATATGTGTGTGTGTGGTGTGTGTGTGTGTGTGTGTGTGTGTGTGTGATATGTGTTAACATAACAGCACTAGTATCTGTTTTATTATCAATATCTGTTCTGTTTAATTATCGTTATTTAATTCAATTATAATATCGTAAATAAGTGTACATCAATCTAAAGCAGTCAGGACTTATAGTCCTGTTGTATCTTATTTGTAAATAAATGTACATACTTACATATTGTTATTTCAATATATATGTAAATGCCAAAAATTATTTACTCTCTCGTTATAGAGAACCAAAATTAAATAGGAAATTGAAATGACATGGTTTATTTAAAATACCTTGTAAAAGTTTTCTCCATGTGAAAATGTGCGTAATAAGCCATCTCCACACTTGTAAAACCTCATCATCGGTTTTGTTCCAGGACAAGTGTTCACAGTATAAATATCCTTGCCTGCTTGTACCACTATTCCACAAACACAAAATATACCCGGATTCCAACAATGAGTTGTCTTTATCTGAACCTATATCGATCAAATCAGCTTGATTATTTTTACTAAAGAAACGTGAGTCATTCATAAATATATGATATAGATGAAGTAATTTTAACGAAAGAAATAGTTTAAAAACAATATCGATAAATACATTATAGTTAATAAAACACATCTACGGTACATCAATATACGCCAAAGTTTACAATAGAACAAGCATACTAATCCATGTCGAAATCACAAACTCAAAGCGAAGTAAAAGCTTTGAAACTGACGAATAAGACGAATGGCTTTTTAAATTCTTTAACAAGTGAAACAAATGTGTTTAGTGTACATGAAATTTTTTTTCAACTTCAATACGTAAGCGCCACCTGTTCTCGGTTTTAAGCAAAATATTTTAAAGACAACACCTGCACTAAAATTTTGATATAAACAAAAGAAATTAAATGTTAAGTAAATACTTACAGAAGTATTGCGATTTTTGTGCTCATATAACACGAATGTCCCTTCGAGTTGCATCTCAAATAACCTGAATATAGAAATGAAATAAATACAACAAGTGAAAAAAACTTGTTTATATTTGATGTTGGAGTTTAAAATAGGGAATTTAGAAAACTTTACGTATATGGAAATGGTTGGGGAGTTTTAAACTTGGTGTGACTTATATATTCAAGATATTGTATTACGGGATTGATTGCAGTATACAGATCATTTGTTTCAAATAGTAAACGAGCATAGTACAAAATTGAATAAGTTAGGCAAGCCTAGGGTTATCAGGATCCTCAAAAAGTTTTATGGCCATCATCACAGTATTGTTGATAAGTTTTATGTCTTTGTGAGCCATATGGGGATATGACGTATAATTCCCTAATTTATCAACATATTTTTTGCAACGTCGTAGCAGAGGTTTATACCCGCGAAGACCCTAATTATCTGTATTTAAAATTATCCACTATGTGCCCCTTTTTAAGTGACATTAATTACGGTGTAACAGGAAATGTCCCCTAAACATAGAAAATACCACATACTTTTGAAAAGGAAAGTTTTAATTATTTTACTTTTTAAAATAAGTTCAAGCCACCTTAGGGAATTACTCAAAATACATTTTTTTAAAAATTATCTTGAAACCAAGTAGACTTTTTAAAAAAGAACGTTCTTAAGGTATTATTTTTCTTTATGTAAGACATCATTCATGGCAAACTGTCATGTCGGATATGCAAATGGGATCTTTGACGTTCATTTCTTCATATGCTGATTTGACTTAGATATATTTGACGCCCCTTAGTTCCATGTTCCTGTCACTTAATTTTGATTACACACGTGGCGAGAATGGCAAGCTAAACAGGAGATACTTGCCCTTTCGGGCCACCCACATTTCCCTGATGGAAGTTCACATGTTTAACCTAACTTGACAGTTTTTACTTTCCTTTTGGATTTTGATTTGAGCTTGGATTAGTATGATTGTTTTCATGATTAATTTTGAAACTCCCTTTGTTATTTCAGTTTTTATCCTATTTTAAATTGACTCCACTAAATTTGCATTTATGATATACTTTTTGGAGCCAAAATTGTGGCCGGTTCATTTACCAAATGAATCATTCAAGACTGTAAAAAATTAAATTACCTTCCATCAAATGTTTTCATATGTGGATCAACTACAGCATAGCAATGCTTATTCATCCATACTTCGTTTTTGTAGACATTCACCTGGAATTAAAGAATGGACAATTTTATTTTTTCTGATGATGTCTCTGTATGTTCCTTTGATTCTCAATTTTGGTGGGTGTAGCACGCTAAACAGAAGGTGCTTACTCTTCAAGAGCACCCGGCCTTATAATCTTGGTGAAACTTCACGTGTTTAACCTAATTTGCCAACTTCAAAGTTTCACTTGCTTTTGGATTTTAGTTTGGACATGGATTGGTATGTTTGATTTTTTATAAAACATATAAATTCTTAATATTCTGTTTAAGACATGACTAAGAGCCTTCAATTAAATTAAACAAAATCAAAAACAAACATACTAATCCATGTCCGAATCACAATCCAGAAGCAAAGTAAAAACTTTGGAACTGACAAGTTAGGTTAGACACGCGAACCTCTACCAGGGAAGTAAGGTCGGGTGCTATATATATCTCATTATATCTCTAACCCCTAAAGAAGGATAAATAACCTCCTTATATTAAATAAGGTTAAATATGCGATATCAATATGTGTCATTTCTTGTTTTGTTTTGTTCATTTGTTAAGTCGTGTTGATGCATAAGCTAATGTAAAAGAGTTTTTACATTCCGTTAGAAGTGACATAAGTTTCATAAAGATATCATTAAAAGAAATGCAATTAAATAACATTTTTCGGTGTTCTGTACGCAATAATAAATAAGGTTCTAAACATTGTTTGTTTTACCAGAATCTCAATGAAGTATGATAACACTTATCCATCTTGCATTTTACTGGATATTTTATCCAATCAATTTTAGACACATTATGTATAAGCGTGTATACAGTATACTACCTATCATGCAAAGAATCAGGAATGATTATATGCAATTCAATATCATAAACTACTGACACAACAGAAACTGTTTTAGATATATTGCAGATTGATGGGTTAAGCATTTCATTTTTGTAGCACAAATTTTGAAATGTACTGACCAGTATATTTTCTACTGGGGTGTTTTCCCATGTTTTGTGTACATGGACATCTCTTTCTTCAAACTGAAGTTGTAATATATACGACGTTTTGTGTAATACAAAGCCTTGATTTTCCTCTCTGTGTGTGATGGTAAATGTATAATTTTTCCTCCATAGCTCCTGTTCAAACCAATTTGTATTATTTATATAAGCTCCATCTATTTCCAAACCACATCTACTACTCATTGTGACTTGTGATTGTTCGCATTTGTTTTTGGCATAAGGATTAGTAATTTCAACTGAAGTTTTACAATTCGGAGAATATTTAATACAGCCATACGGAATTGTTGGTTCCATTATAATAGTTCCAGATTTTCCCCTTTCAACTGAGATTGAAGGTGTGTGCAACTGTAAATTAGAATAGAACATCATCAAACCCAAAATTATCGATTAATGTCCAAAACACAATCGTAACACCAGAAACAACTATTTATTATTCTATTTCAGTATAATTTGTAACATTTAATAATTAAACTGAAAATCCCAACTAAATTATGGTCAATGAAGTATTACAAAGTAACACCAAAGTCATATGTATTTATAATAATTACCTATTGAGCTTTTTTGTTACAGCCAATTTTAGAAAGTCACATTTCTGGGGTCTTTCATAGGCATTTTACGATCTAAGTGGCAAAGTATCAGCAAATCTTTTTTGATATCAGGACTATTGTAACAAGTAAGGAATGAGACTGCTTGGTCATACTATTTGAACGTCAACACACTGTTAGTACCTATTTGTGTGGAATAGACTAAGCCGTGTTTACAACCACTTGGTGAACAACTTATATCTAGATTGAATAAATTCTATTACTAGTGGTCAAAACATTTAACGTTTGACCTTTCATTTTTATGTTTATTTTGCATCTTCATTGTGATTCTGTTAGTCCCCAAAAGTATTTTTAAATAAAAAGTGCAATTTTGTAGATTACCTTCATTCCAGCATAAAATTCCGGACTCTTTGTTTCAACTCCTAGAGGACTTTTAACGCTGTAAGCAGCTATTACACCACATCGTATCTGAAAGTTATTATCAAAATCGTAGTTTTTGCATGTCTCGAAAGCGAATCTTCCTAATATATATATATATACATACATTATAAGAAAGTTCTATCAGCATAAAAAACAATGGGTTGTGATCGTCGCAGATGTTAGATATGCATGCAAATATTTTACTTTTCATATTATGTAAAAAACTGTGTTGTTCTAAGAATGTGTATTCTATTTGTAATGTTAATGCTGTTTCACAAGTTTTTTCATTCACAAACAGATGCAATGGTAATTTACTCGACATATCTTTTTGATACGCATATATATTTTCGTATGGCGTTAATGACTCCTAGCCAATCAATGGCTGAAAAAAAAAAAAAAAAAAAAAAAAAAATTTGTTGTACTGTCTTCCAAGTTGTTAATTAATTTCTTTTAAATGATTATTTATATGAAATTTAGCTTTAGGATATTTAAGTCCGCCTCACCATTATTCCATATCTTTTGATATATTTTTCTACCAGGGTTGTATTCTCCAAGTTACCAATGTCCTTTGCCAATACAATCGGTGACTCTGCTACTTTGATATCATCAATGTACCACCTTATTTTATAAAACAAGTTTCCGGTTGAAAACGGAAAAACGCATTTGAATTCTATTCCTGGAACATATCCAAATCCGGAGTTTGTCCAAGTCATTTCAAAATCTATATGCATTGACGACGGAGTCCATGTTGTTGCTTTACCTAAAATGGTATAAAAAGTGTTGCACATATTTTAACAAAAGTAAAAAAACCCAAAACGAAATCAGAAAATAAAGAGATTGTCCACTTTATTTATAATAAAATAAATTGAAGTGGTAATTATACAGCCATATATCACGATATCTTGACAAATCAATTACATTTAAAAATGCATTTGACAAAATAATTTTATTCTCTTAGAACATTCGAAATCTAAATGACGTTTTAGTTTGATACTTGTACAATCACTGTTTGTAAAACAAAGTCCTATACAATAACGTTCTAAAACCACAATATTTCATACTATTTCGTTATTATTTCAAGTAGCCCATCGAAAAAAGTAGTTTTATGTTTATACGCGTTAAATGTGGTCCTAACAGGTCTTTTTATGTTTGCAGGACAAATCTCTTATTGCTGTTTTATGCTGCTATTTTATTACATAAGCGTGTGCACGGTAGGTGTTTTCAGTAAATCAATAAAAACAGAAATCTCTTGTTTTCTTTTATCGGGTTGTTGATGCCTTTAATTATTGCCACCCACATTCGTTTTCCAAATAAAAAATTACATATAATTTGTATTCGATTTAATGATACGGGAAAAAAGTAAAGCGATGCAATGCCTATTGTTCAATGGGACACTGTCGCCATAATATATTCTACTTACCAATCATATCTACTTCATCTAAAGTAAATAACAAATAAAGAAAATGTTTGAATGGTTGGTTGACAGCACGTAAGAATATTTTTATGATATACATTACGATATTAAAACTAATTTTACATGAAACAAGAAATTGAAATCTAAGATTTCATTATTGTAAAATAGACACAAAATACTAAAACTGTGTTTGCGTTTTTATTTTCTTTGCTATTGGCTATTGGTAAATACAGTACCCGTGTATTACAGCTACAAATTGCCTTATGCTGACATCCGATTCAGTAATTCGTCATTTCACTAAACACGATGTTGCCATTTATAAAATGATTAATGGTTACATTCATTTTCTTGGAAAAAATAAAAGAAACAAATATGACAATAAAAGTGTCCATCCATGTTATTATCATATTTTAAGAATATTTAGATACTGTAAATGAAATATGTTAGACATTACGTACCAAAACAATATGAAGCGTTGCAAAGTGGTGTTGGTGATAGAAAAAATATTGTATCCGCTTTACATTTCTTTACCATCACCGACCATTTTTCTTCGCAATCACCTTTCTGATTCCCCATACAGGCAGTTACATTGTGTATATTTTCATCATTTGGTATTTGATCTGAAAGAAAATAACTCTTGAAATTAGACTTTTATTCTACCTATTTTAAAGTGGACCTTTTCATGTGTTAATGCAACTCACCATCATTAAACGAATTAAACCCTTAATGCACTACAATTGGTCAAATAAATGATGGTAAATGGAGTGGTCTTACTTTTTGTGGCATAAGTTCTTATTTTTGATCTAATTTTAATACAAAGTCACAAAATTGTTCGCTGCTTGTAAGGTCCCTTGAATTCTACCTCGTCTAGATTCCCTGATTTTTCTGATATCGCATGGTAATTCAATTTCGTTTGCCAAATAATTTTGAGCTTAGGCCATATCAATTTTGTCACATTTGTTGATTTATTTAATAATGTGCAACATTTGTTGGAAAAGAATACGCGAGCTATTCAAATTAAGACATATTTTCTTATCAACATAGACCTAATGTTGTTCGGAAAATGCAAACGAAATCCTGTAAGCTATTGTCTTTTCTTCTCATGCATTGAGTGTGATATCGCCTTGGTTAAGCTGATAGCTCATACTGTATGCGATACTATTTCAATACCCCTTACGTATATACTTAGTACATGTTAAGGGTTATTATTTGACAAAATCAATCACAACATGTTAAACATTAAGTTTACATGTCATCTAAACGTTATAAGTTTTTATTCCTCAACAGGCCAGCCAGCATACTCGTCTGTCACCATGGGAAATCAACTTAAAATACACATGATTAAAGTTTGCTATACATTTGACGATAAATGTAAATCAGCATGAAGTTTCCTGAGAATTAACAAATAAAATTACATAGCTAAATTGATGTATCTGTGTCAATGTTTACGCATGATGTCAAATAGAAAAATGGAAAAGTAGAAAATAACATTAGGAACGGATACCTAATAAATACACTGGGTATTCCGAGCCGCATTTACTTGGTCCTGGATCGTTTGTGATCATCTCATATCCATATGCTTTGTACCAATTTTCCTCGAGGTTTTTGTCGCATAATCCTAGGTTAGGACTTGTGGACGTTCTCTTGTAAAGATCCTTAAGTTCACTAGTTTTCTTATCATCGCATGGATCTACATATACTTCTGTTAAAAAAATTAGATATAATTATAATAATGACTTAATTATTAATAGGTTATATTATTGTCCTGAATATATTTGAATATATAGTGCCTTTCACACAATTTTGATTACACACGTGGCGGGTGTAGCTAGCTAAACAGGAGGTGCTGACCCTTCTGGAGAACTTGTCCCCACTTCCCTGGTGGAAGTTCACGTGTGTAACCTAACTTGTCAGTTCCAAATTTTTACTTTGCTTCTGGATTGTGATTCGGACATGGAGAAGTATGTTTGTTTTTGAAATCAGTGGTTTTCAGAATTCAAAAATCAATCAATTCACGCTTAGAATTGTCGAAACACCCGATGAAATTGTAAGTTTTTTTCCTGAAGCCAAAAGGTTTAAAGACTATACATTTCCATTTAGAATAATGTTGTGAATCGGTTGTGTTATTTTTGGTTGTTCTTTTTAAAAAAAGTTTATGTTTCATTTTAGTAAGATAAATTAGTTTGAGAGATATTAAAATTTGTCCACCTTCATCGGTGTGGTAGGGTAAACAAAAAAGTTCTTTTCTTCTCATTTCAAAAAAAAGGTTTAATATATTTGGATTTCCACAATTTTGTTCCGACCACTACTGATGAGAAATTTTATTCCGTAACGTCCGTCATGTGCTGTAAAATTACCAGTTCAGTTAATTGTAATCTAAATTACGTGTATTTTTATATTCTTTATATTACAAACATGTTTGTAATTATATTGTGAATAACATCGTGTACAGTAAAATAATCCTATGGTTTTACATAAATATTGGCAAGTTTTTACCAAACATTACTGTGAGTATACATACACATATATGATTTTACTTATAAAACATTTTATGTAAATTTAACTTTGATGATACAAAAAGACATTAATTTATGTTTTTATCTGTATAATAATGTGTTAAGCTTTTAATTGTCATATACTGTCATGATTTGTTAAAATTATTTGTATAAGCGCTAATGTATTTTTTTTATATTCATATTTTTATTCACTTCCATTATAAATTTACAACTTATATCCTATATAATATAAATATATATTGAATGTTTTTGAGAGAGAGAGAGAGAGAGAGAGAGAGAGAGAGAGAGAGAGAGAGAGCAATGGAAAAAGGAATATATATATATAATCCTATGTACCTGTTTTACAGTCAGTTGTTGGATCATAACCTTGACTACAGGTACAGGAATATCCAGTCCCATTTTTCAAACATGTTCCTCCATGAAAACATCTAACATTTAAGCAAGGATCAACTTAAATGGTCAAAAAAATTAATTTTATTATTAAAACAGCTGAGATCTCAAAGCTACAACTACTTGTTATATAACCGCATTGCTATTTCCAAAAAAGCAGTAAAATTTTTCTATATTTTATTAAAAAAATCACAAACTTTGCCCTATATTTTTTTAAAGACAAACATCTAGTATCAATATGTTAAGAAATGTGCAATTACGATGGTGCAATTTCCAATTAACAAACTATGAAAACCCAAAATCCATTTAAAACAAAATACGCATAAAGATTAAACAATATATGAAAGACGAAAATACAACGATCGACCAAACGAAACCAAATCCATCAAAAATCATCAAGGAGATAATTATGCACTTATTCAATTGTGGTACGCATGTACCATATCATCATTGTTAACTGTGATCAAAATAATCGATATCGTCTGAATGCAAAGATTCTAAGATTTTTAGCTTCATTTTTTTCACTTTTTAGAAATTGCATATTTGAAATTATCATACCTATTTCACAAAGTCTTCCCGAGTAACCAGAACCACAAACACAGAAAAATCCAGTGTCATTTTGTATACAATTTCCGTTGTTTGTACATGGTAGGCTAGCACATGGATTTGCTACAATTAAAATGTTAATATTGTGCGATTCGTAAAAAATATACAAAGACCTTAATTCAATGTTATAAAGAATACCGTATAACTGGAAATTTTTGCGGTGTTAATTTTTCGCGATTTTATGAAAATATACCTGTGTAAAATTTCTCGCGTTTTTAATTTTCGCGATTGAATGACTGTAAATATAATATAACCGATGAGGCTGCCGATTCTTTTTTTTTATTTTTTTTTATTTTGATATGATTCGTCGATGACTACGAGTCCTTCTTATGTTGTCACGTGTAACAGAAATTATAGCCGTAGGCAAAGAAGTAAATACCTGGTCACCTGTAATTAACTTTAATCAAGTCTTCCCGGTAACACCTCGCGTGTGTCTTGTTTGTTTAATGATTAAAGCCATTACCGATTCCTTATTCATTGATATACGGTGATCGGCCATAATTACCGGTATCTGAAGAAAGCGCCGCCGTTACAAACACTAATTATATATTCCTATGTCAGAGGTCATACGGCGCTTTCGTATCTGTCGGTTTTGAGTAAAAAGTACCAGGATTCGACAATCGCTTATCGGGATATTAATAAAATTTATTTAAATTTAATTTGCAATTCAAATGACATGTTTAGATTTCACACGTAACAAAATAATGAATACAAATAGTTTTTCATAAAGTTCAAACAACCGGAGGCCGTTCTAGTTATTGACCAATACTATCCTATGCAAAACCCAATTATTTTTCGCGATTTTATTTTTCACGATTTGATTTACATATCGAAAAAGTAGCGAAAATTGGATTACCGCGAAAATTTCCAGTTATACGGTATCTAATTTTCAGCTGGAAAGTTTTCTTTTTTCAGATTGATTTTTGTTTTCATAGTTAGTTTCATATACATCTGGTTTTATAATTTTAACTGAAAACTCTTACCAGAACATCCTAGGGTATAGTGTGCAAAACATGGAGTAGACAAATAACAAGTCTGACCAGCAGGGCAATATGTAGGTTGCATTGCACAATACAGCTCCCGTACCTGTTCATTTTCATTCTGTAAAAGAAGTTGTTTGACAATTACTTAAACTTTTAATATAGTGTATGTATTCCTTGTAATCTAAAACAACGGCAGTTTGTTTTCTTAAAGGTTGGCTGGTTATTGTTATGCTGTTTAACGTCATAGCAGCATTTAATTAGCTATTTATTAAAGGGATACTGAAGTCTAGCCAATTTGACCAAAATATGAAAATTTATGCTAAATTATTATTAAAAAATCAAAATTCGTAACCTCGGGCCATTTTAGAACTCTTTAATCGGGAGGTACGAAAACAAGTTGTGACGTCATGTGTGAACAAACACTCTTCCTAACTACTGCTTGTATTATACAGAAGTGTCGCATCTTACGAGTTGTGACGTATCCATATTATTAGAACTGGCGTATTATCTTTTCGATTTTGAGTCAGAATATTAGGGAACTGAAAGTGAACCAGAGAATTTATTCAAATCGGATTCATACGAAGTTATAGATAATGATCATCGTTTATAGGTTGGGGACATATAATGAAACTGTCGAGCAATGAACACTGAAAGGGAATGCATTTGCTGCATAGAAATCGTACAGATCAAAGACAAAATTAAAAATTGCAATTTATTTAAAAATGTATAATCGACAGCTTTGACCTTGAAATCGTGTATTTCAACCAAGACGTTTTGCGATTAGCAACGATTACAAGAAACTGCATAAGACGAGAAGACATTAACCATGGCCAGTCATGAAAATAAAAAATAAAATAAAAAACATTTACGGTTTATGAGAATAAAGTTAATATTATAATTATTATTGTTATTATAGTCACCTGTAATTAAACCCTTAATATTGACCGGCTAGTTGTATATCGGAGTATACCTAATAAACTTAACTAACGAGACAGGTATATTGGCACTTCCTGTATATACATAACTACTTCAGTGGTTGTGTATTTAAACACCTTATTTTAAGATGTTGATAGTCTCGTAATTTAACTATAATTTTTAGAGAATTTTTAAAAACATTATTTTTCACAATAATTATTTCAGACTTTTACTTATATTTATTTATAATAAATACGTATATAAAATATATAAATAGGTTATTCCAGAAAATGATGTTAATATGCATTAAAATAGTATTAATGATAATAATAATTATATATGAAAAAAGAATAACAAGCATATATAAATCAGAAGAGGGGTAGCTACTTTTGATGTACTAACAGGAAAGGGAAAAATGCAGCTGCTACACCGGGACTCGAGGCCGGGAGCTTCCTAATACTAGCGGGACGTTCTACCGATTGAGGTAAACGGTGCGCCACATTCCTCCCATCTTTTTTTTCTATTTAACTCCCTTGAATCGAAACCAGCGGGTTCCACCCTGGAACAACTTGTTGGCCAGCCAATGCCCAGGGTCGGATGATTCCCCAAATGTAACAGGAATAGAAAAAATCAGCGGCGTAACCGGAACTCGAACCCGGAACCTTCACAATACTAACAAGACGCTCTACCGATTGGGCCACCAGACCACCTATTGAGCCCTTTCCGCCACACAATTGTTCTGAGCCAAGAATATAATTTCACTTTTTAATTTTTATATTCAATGCGTTTCGTTGTCAGATCACCTACTGGTTACACAATAAACAGGAGAGTCATTTCATCCTGTGTATAGTTTGGAAAATAAGAGACAAGTTGTAACTGTTTCCCAATTTCTTTATATATGTGTACCATTGAAACCGGGAAATAAGCTGTCCTTTTAAAACTAATGAAAATTAGACAATACATTATCTTTAGTTTATACATGTATTAATTATTTGACTTAAATGTAAGTATCTTCACATCTCACAATAATTTCATTTTTATCAAGATGTCACCAATCATGTCAATAATTATCACTTGGATTGTATTATATATCTCAAGATTATTTTATTTATATCAAAATGACGCTAGCTATAATTATTGCTTGAATTGTATAATCCATGTCCTGATAATTCCATTTATATCTGAGTATGTTATAACTTGTAAGGCAAAATCGTAGTCAAGATAATTTCATTTATATCAAGATGTGAAACAGACGAAGTAGCAGAAATTATGAAATGATATGGTGAACACAAACAGCAGTATAACATAGTAAATGATACATACCGTGGACATTGTACTTTATTTTAGCTTTTTAAGAGATTTTCATGGAATTTGTAGTCAAGTCTAATTAAAAACGTCATTGTATGGAAATTAATTTAAAAGTAAATTTATACAATTTTTTTAAATGACGGGCCTCGATTGACTCTCGCCGTCAGCATTCAAAATTGTCCTGAACTAGATCACACTGTTACAGACTTTTCTTTCTTTCTTTTTTTCTTCGCGTGACATGAGAAGCGTGGTAAAAATTAAAAAAATTAAGAGTTTTTGATGTTTAAATTGAATTTAAGAATAGGAATATTTCATTAATTTAAATCATTTTAATTTCATACCGCCAGTCACGACAGTCGACCCATCAATTTATAATTCGTAAATCAATCGTTTGAAATATTTAAATATTTTTAAATGCATCTTTCTAAAATTCCAAATTAATGATACTTACATTTAATATGGGATATCGTGAAGACTTTATCACTTAATTTATTTACACCTATCAATCTTCAGATCTATGTTGTATATTGTAAGGTAGATCTACCTCTTGATTACCGGCGATGGAATGTCTAATAAACAGGATCTAAAGGTACTGTAGGTTACTGATAATCTCTTAATTACCTGTATGCGAGAAAGGGATGTAAATTCTACTTTTAAGAAATTGAGATCTTATCGATTTATCGTGAAAAAATAAAAGAATATTTTATCATTTTAGGTCAGTTGATGCATAGATCACTGTGCACATAATTTAGCCGATATTGGTCATTATTCAATTTAAAATAAGTCTAAATAGAGACAAGTTCTAAGTTATAATTTATAATTATTTTTACAATCAACGGTCGCACACAAAACCATACTTAAAAAATATTTTAAACAACTTTTACACTATACTGTAACCACACTGTGTGATAACATGGCGAGGTTTGTTCACACATGGAGTCGCAGCGTGATCTTCTCACCTCCACCACAAAAGAGCTGCGGCGATGATTTTCGGCAATTTTCAAATAGCGAAATATATATCTTAATGGGATAGTGTTTTTTAATTTTATTATTAATATTGTACTTATAATTATTGATTTTGGTCATAATCCCCTAGACTTCAGTATCCCTTTAATTTCAAAGAATTATTCTTAGAACACATTCGTGTATGGTTGATGTATACAAATGTGTTTTATGGTCTGTCCTATACTAGAGCGCACTCAGGGTGCTTTTAAAGAGCTACATCATACGAATTGATATACCACAGACAGCCCTGGCGAGGAAGCACTTTCTAAAATATATAATAATGCATGACTATAAATAAACGTCTCATCATTCAAAATAACTGATAATACAATGGTGCAGTACTTACAGTTTAAGATAAATCATAATATAATATTTGCAAACTAAAAACTTTACAGATGCAATTTAATTGATACAGAGTTATGCATCTTCTGTTTTGAAACTAAAGAATCTGTAATATACCTATTTGATGAATGTTATATTGTAAGAACAGTTTGGTATCGGTTTCTGAATGAATTAAACGTCAAATGTAATATTAAAATTGACAAAAAAACAACTTATTTTATTTTTGGCGTATGTAATATTTCACAAAGTGCGATCGTAAACCTTTCCCTTTTTCTTTTTAAACGTTATAAATACGTGGATTCGAAATACAATATCAAAATACGAAGGTGCATTACAGTTGATCAAAACTTATAGAAATATCTAATTATCATCTAAATTCATGTATAGCCCCAGAAAGAGAAAGAATTATAACAAATTGTGATTTTGTGAATTTTTTTAATTGATCATTTCATGTGAGAGTATTAGTTTATGTGCATATACCAATAATTAAAATGTTATATTTGGATGATGAATAAAAATACAAATACCAAAAAAGTAATGTATGACACCGCCGTGATAAACAGATACCAAATATTTGTTCCGAGTTTAAGATAAATCTTACTTGACAATCTTTCTTGTTATTTTCACAATATATTTCATCGGTTGCACATCTGGTGGCGCTTACAGATCGCTTTTGAGTCAAAAAGGAAACCGCATCTTTTCTGTACATAATTCCATAATGCCCGGAATGAGCACTCAATGCAGTCACTGAAAATGATATAACTTATTTTCAGATACTTTTAAACAAAGTATTTGTTTTATGTTGATATCGTGGAATGTCAGAAAAACGGTCACCCTATATTTATCTGTTTGAACTCAACCCCATTTTTTTTTATGAAATCGATCACACTGATCTTGAAACTATGCGATTGTAATGATACACTGTCATATATTAGACTTTTAGAGAAGCATCACAGATCACAAAAAAACAGAACTCAACAGATACATAGAACACATGGACTAACCAAGGAAAATGAACCACACAATGTTAGAACTTTGTGTGGAACATAAAAAACTATAACAATTCGCAATTAAGATTCAAGAGTAATAAATTATCTACATGGCTTAAAATGTAAGGTCATGCTATACCAATATATGGTTTGTCTAGTGAATATCAGCACCCATAGATGGGTGATAACTTTACAGTATAACGTAGAATACACTTATGGCAGTTATAGCATATACTTTTGCAGAAGTTATAAACATCAGCAAGTCGCTGTATGTTGTTTTACTTTTCAGCTCATCTGGACCAAAGGGTCAGATAAATTATTGCGATCACTTGATCACGGCATCGCATGTAGTCCGTCGTGCGTCAAAGTGTTTTATATTTGTATATTCTAAAACTACTGCACCGAAAATTGAGCTTTACAAGCAAAACTCATACTTAGCTTATAGACTCTCAGAAATCCACAAATTAAGGGGATATGATTATGTCACCTTTTCTATTCCAAAAGAAAAAATAATGAATATCTTAAAAAACCTCTTTTGAACAAACAAGACATTCACCTCAAATAAAAAAACATACAAATCCATTTCCAAATCACAATCCCAAAACAAAGTAAAAACTTTGGAAACTGGTAAATGAACTTAAACACATGAACTTCCTTTAGGAAGCGAGTCTGAGGGCTTCTTTCCTGTTTAGCTAGTTACACCCGCCAAGTGTGCAATCAAATTGAGAATAAATCGCACATTGAAATATGGGACATCAAAAATATTCTACACATCTTTGGATACAGAGACATCATACATATTAACAATTTCGTGATACCGGTCGTAAAACTTTTATGGCACGAGTTTTTATGATGGCCTATTTTATCTGCGTACAACTAAATTAAAAAAGCAGGGATAATATATATATATATATATATAATTTTACAAGAAGGTTAATGATTATTGAGAACAACAGTTACAAATGTAAATAAAATATGTTTTTGATTTATTTCAGTATATAATCATATGAAACATTTTTTGCTTTATTGCACGTAAATAAGCATACTGGAACAAAACAACCAGAAATATGTCTGTTTTATTTCATCTGATGTATCAAAAACAAACATACTTATCCATGTTCAATTCACAGCCAAGAAGTTCAGTAAAAACTTCGAAACTGATAAGTTAGTTTAATCACGTGAACTTTCACCAGAGAAGTGAGGTCGGGTGCGCTATATTGCATATCTAGGTTCAATAAGTTTGCTAGTTCGTCAGTTTTTTTCATTTTTTTAATGATACATACACATTGATATACTTACATATTTTACCAGTGTTAATTTTACAGCACTAGACAGCCGATTTGGAAAACAATTCCTCATCAGTAGTTATTGGGGGACTAAAATTATGAAATCAAAACGTTTTTCAAGATTTTAAAAAGAAGCCCAAAATATATTTTACCAAATGAAGCAAATGAGGAAATACTTTCCGTGCATAAGTGAGGAATCTTCAATTTAAATCTAAATATCTCAACATACCTTGCAGAAAAAAACCTAGTAGCTTGGTTGCTAACTTCATCTTGGTGCTTCATATCCGATATAGACATCTAAGAGTAACAACTCACATCTTATATGACATATACAATTCCGTTTTCTCAATAATCGACCAATAAGAAAATCAATCAATAAAAGGGTATATATAGATCGGTAAAGTATAATGCTATACAATTACCCCTTTAATAACTGTCAAAGTTAAAATCTAAATAAATGTATGAGGGACACACATTACATGCACAATATCGCATGATGAATATATTCATTTCTGCTTTTCATCAATACTTTTTAATATAATACTTTACTGTGTATGTTGTACGCGTATAGTCTGTTACATTTATAAAAAAAAACATTTATAATTAAATATTTTTGCTCTCTTTCTCTTTAAAAAGATGCATCATACACCGAATTCAAAATGACATATTAATATTCTTTTTGGAATATTTCACATGTCAAGTACCATATCCCTTTCATTCTCAATTATAATTATTTGATTACACGCGTGACGGGTGTAGCTTGCTAGACAGGAAACGCTTACCTTCACAATACGAGATAAAATTTCAAAATTTTGATTCAATGCAAAGTATGTTATTAATCTAAAAGTAAACATGTGTTCTGTTTTCTATTATGTACCGCGAACGTTGCGAAAAATAACGGAGGTGGCTAGGAATTTTTACCGACACACGGGAAATAACTGGTTCAAAATGATAATTACTTGTAGTAGAAAATCTACTCGGTTTCAGACCAAATAGATGTTAAAAATCTTAAATAGCGGCCATGAAAATTTAGATTGTGTGGAATTTTAACATCCTACACTGTCTATTACTACGAACAAAAGAAATAAATGATAACGATCAACAGGTGTTTTATTTTGCTTCTGGGTGTGACTTAGACATGGATATATTTGACGTCTCATAGTTTCATGTTCCTTTCACATAATTTTCATTACACACGTGGCGAATGTAGCTAGCTAAACAGGAGGTGCTTACCCTTCCGGAGCACCCGGCCTCACTTCCCTGGTGGAAGTTCACGTGTATAATCTAACTTGTCATTTCTAAAGTTTTTACTTTGCTTCTAGATTGTGATTCGGATATGGATTAGTATGAACTGAGTACTCAATCTCAAAACAACATTGTCCTTGTAAGATCTTGCAAATTTTTTATGATCTGTATTTATGCGGATAAATCCTAATTATTATTGAACCTGTTTTAAATTGGCTAAATCTGCCGTTTCGGAATAAATCTCCCCATAAGTAGTGCTCGACTAAATTTATAGATATCCAAATATAAATATTTTTAAAATGTTGAAATTAGAAAATTCAAAAATCAAAATTATAAATGGATAATTATAAGATCGACCAAAGGCAATACTTGAAACGATTATTAGGAGAAACTTTAAACGATTTTTACTTGTATTGGATTTCCGAACTTTAGAAAAATCGAACAAAGGAACGATATATAACAGATTCCTCTAAGTGTAGTACTAAAACATTATCAGCAGTTTTAACACAAAGTTTGATAGTTGTCGAAGATGGTCTTGAGTCTCATTCAGATAAAGTCTATTCTACATCTGGTATTAACCAAATGTGTATTCTAAAAAAAACTAAAGAATCACTTGAACATCTTGCTTTTAATACTTTACACCGTGTAAAAAGTATTAAAAGTATTTGATTTTTCTGCACTATCCTTAATTAAAAATTATAAGAACGGCTAAATAAAATCATTCGCTTGTAATTCCTTACAAAATATGGATACAAATATATTAGTGCTAATATACGGACTCAAATGTACTAAAAAAAACTATCAACAAAATGTTAGAATTTTGATAGACAACATATTTGTTTATTTGGTAATATGAATTTCAGCAAACACTCGCTGTATCAATGGACAAAAGTGATGCCTCATTGCTTGCCGATTTCTTCTTTATTTGTATGAAGCACCTTGTTAAATCTAGAGAGAAAACTGTCGCCAAATCATTCAACTCCACATACAGATTTAAAAAAGACGTTCTATGTATTAGTAATCCAAAGTTTGGAGATTATGTGGATTGTTTTTTCCAATAAGCTTAAAAAGGATATGACTAGATTTGAAGGTACATGGCAAACGTAATATTTTTAATTTTCTATTGTTAACTTTCTTTTTCTATACCCACTTCCCCTGCTAACGTTGTATTTGTTTTATAATTAATAGGCTATGACAGAGGTTTTTACCGCTATGGAGACTTTATTCACCAATATACATTGCTTACAAATAAATTGTTGGCAAAAGGACGTAGTACACCTAGGCTTTTTGCCCTCAAAAAGTTTATGGCCGTCATCACAAAATTGTTTTTAAGTATGACGTCTCTGTATCCAAAATCATCTTGACGTCCCGTAGTTTAATGTTCCTTTTATTCTTAATTTTGATTTCAGATGTGGCGGGTGTAGCTAGGTAAACAGAAAGTGTTGGCCTCCTTGGTCAGCCAGCATCACTTCCATGGTAGGAGTTTACGTGTTTAACTTAATTTGTCTGTTTCAGTGTTTTACTTTGCTTTTGGATTGTGACTTTTACATGGAAGAGTGTGTTTTTATTGAAAAGAAGAATAACGGTAAATGCTGTATCACTGAACTAAGTTTTACTAAAGTATGATATGAAGACATCTTGACTTTATTTGCCACTTTTAAATTTTTTATGAATTACGATTTAAATTTGGACTGGTATATTTGTTTTTATTGGTCCCCATGAGTTTATACAAACACTCTTTGAAAAATTATGGTTTATAACTGTCATTTCACAAACATGGCAGGGGAGTTGTTTTTTTTAAATAAAGGTATTCTGAATATTTATTCTTCATATGAATTCAAAAAGGTAAATTTAAAGACTAATTTATATTATCCAATATTTATCGAGTGCCTGTCTAGTTTCCAAGGTGGCGCGTAAACAACAAAGTCGGTCTAAGTCCTGAGCCAGCCGCTGTCGCGATCTGATTGACTATTTCTAAATTTGATAGTTGTGTTTATTTATTTGTCTTAAGGGATTCTTAAGTTCAAAATGTAACAGATGTTACTTCAATTTGAGGCATATCAAACACAAACATACCAGTCCATATTCAAATCACAAACCCAAAGGAAATTAAAATACTTTGAACACTGATGAATTAAGTTAAACATTAAACTTTCACTAGGTAAGTGAGGCCGAATGCTCTGGAAGAGTAGGTACCGCTTGTTTAGCTAGCTACATATGCCCATATTCAACTATAACGGTCATCTTAAACCCGTCACCTATACGTATATATACAGGTGATGTATAAGGGTTTATATATGGAAAACATGCACCGTGCTTAATATGTTTCTCATTATGAATTTATTATGAATTTGTCCTAATACTTTCAAATCATTTCATATTCTACAATTTTTTCTCCATTTTGAAATAGTTTTTTCATAATTTTATGATAATGACAAATTACTTCAAAATCACTTTGAAAGTAGCCCTTAAATAACGCATATATTCATATGGTCTTATGTAGAGTTATATAGTTTCTCAAAAACTAAGGTATACTCCCTCATACAAAGTATTTCCTTAGCTTAATTTGGTAAAATATATTTTGGTCCTTTGGGTAGCTTTTCAACATCTTCAAAATAATTTTGGTCCAAGCACTACTGATGAGGAATTGTATTTCGAAACGGCCGTCTAGTGCTGTAAAATTAAAACTGGTATAATATTTAATATAGTAAATAGGTGATAATTAACATAAATAGGCTTACTTTGATTGACAAAAACTCTAAATATTTAATAAAAAGTCTAACACTTTCAAATTGTTTCACATTTTACAGCTTTTTCTGAATATTAAGACATGTTTTCAGAAATTGTTCGGTATTGGCAAATTACTTCAAAATTACTTTAAAAATTTGTATGATTTTACGGCTAACGATATTTTCGCATAGATTTATATAGTAAATATGTGAAAAATTGCACGGGGATGCTTGTTTTTATCTTCAAATACCACATTTTTTGTATAGAAAATGTAACACTTGAACATTGTTTCATATTATTCACATTTTTCTTTCTCAAATTACGATATTTTTTCATAATTTTCCGACAATGGCAAATTACTTCGAATTCTTTTGAAAATTATTAAAGCGGCATATATTTGTTTTATACCACAGTTTAATGTCAACTATTATAAATAAATAAATAAATAAATAAATAAATAAATAAATAAATAAATAAATAAATAAATAAATGAATAATGTTTCGAAAGGTCTTTTTGTTTGCATCTCTAGTGACTGCGAGGCCCTTTCTTTTTTCTTTTTCCAAACGCGGACTGCCATTGGTTTGTTAGTAATTTTTATTAGAAATTAATTATTAACTATACATTTCCCGGATCTTCAGGTAAAGTTGAGTGATACTAAGGAACGTACCCCAGGGACAACTACCTTGACTCAAGAGGATGGAGGGACGTTTTATACGAAGATTCCTATAAAATAATATCTTGTTCAATTCCCTGTTTGAGATACTGATATCAGGAAATTACACCAAGTATTTACAGAAGCTCTTTTTATTTTAGATGATTTTCTTAGTTTGAGCGAAAAAAAACAGTTCATTTTTCTCATGTTAAACTAAAAGAACGCTAGTCGTACCAATTAAACATAAAAGTCAAGAAAAGTACTATTTCAATAAATAGTTAGTTCTTTACTGCTAAGTAAGTACGCATGATATCGTTGTTTGTGGGTTTTGTGTGTTAATTTTTCATCTCCTATTTCAAGCGATGCATATCTATTTGGTCACTCTGCGTTTCATAATAAACCATCTGACATACCAAGGACAAAAACATTGAACACCAAATGAAAAAAAATCCAAACAATTCACTCAAGATTGACATCAAATTACCATCAATTAATTCAAGTCATAAAACATAAAACAATATACAAAATCAAAACAAGAATAAGTTTTTAAGATAATGATGTATTTATCCAACTTTATTCAACAAATATTTCAATATTTCGCTAAAACTGGTGATTAAATTTCATTAATTTATATATATATTTATGTATTTATTTACAATGAAAACTGTAAAACCAAATTGAAGGTTTAAAACAACAAAAATTTAAACAAGCCGTGTTCAAGAATGTGACAGTTATTTTCATAATTTTTCAAATCATTATTTTTTTTACAATAGCACCAATTTTCCGTTTATGAAACTATTTCTCAACATATCGCAAATTTGCTTCATATGTCTATGAAAACGTATGTTTGACCCTTTCGAACTAATGATTTTTTCATCAATGGAAGAAGGCGGGGTCATATGTCATCCCACTCATCGATGACGTCATCCTTCATTGTGACGCGGTAGTATCAATAGAAGTAGGCAGGGGTCACCCGTCATCCAACTCATCGATGACGTCATCTTTTATTGAGATGCTGTAGACGGGTTCCATGATGCAATAAAACCAATGGAGGAAAGAAATTAACAAAAAATGAAATGCGGTCATAGTTTTTAGTCAATATAGCAGATTAGATATAAAAATGAATTGTAAATATAAGTAATGTCATTGTTTTGGTGTCACTTCATACGAAGCTTTTGATGTTGAATTTGTACTCGGAATACCCGGTATGTCATTTCTTAATTCATCTACATTCTGTAAGCCAATCGTTTAATGTTTTAAAAACTTCCTGAATGTTTTTTAACAGATTTAATACACAAACAGGTATACACATGATTGAGGTCATATATTGTGATATGGCAATGACCTTTTTCCTGTTTGTTTCGATTAATAATAATAATAATAATAATAATAATAATAATAATAATAATAATAATAATAACTTTATTTGCATCAAGCTACACAAAGCTTATAGCACAACCATAAAATACAATGATAAAGATAGCGGCAGAATAAATAACATATACAGGTACAGATAGAACACAATTCAGTAAGATATATTGCCAACAAGTTGATTTCTTAATTTGTATGCGTGGAAAACATATTTGGATAATGTAATTAGCCATTATTATTATTATTATCATCATTATTGTTGTTTCTCTATAAATCAAAAAAAAAAAAAATACCCATAACATTTCCTATGATCAAATACAATAACTCTCCTAATGATACAAGGGAGGTAATCATTGTAAATAGTCTTGAGTTAAAAGGTTTAAAGTGGTAAAATATTCAATGAAAATGATAAAAAATGGTCTGAGAGAGAGAGAGAGAGAGAGAGAGAGAGAGAGAGAGAGAGAGAGAGAGAGTGTGTGTATGTTAAATCATTAAATCAAAGTAAGTAAACTCTACAATGGAATGCTTATGTTATGATTTTAAATGATCTTCAAAATTATAGCACACATAAACTTCAACAAATGCCGTCCAGTTGAATTTTTCTTTTAATATATTTTAATGAGTTGTTATTTATCGTAAATGCAAAAGTTGGCACAATTTAGATGCGAAATTGCACCGGATTTGAGACCAGGGGGTTTAAAGGATTTCCACTGGAAACCTGTACTTGTTTTAATGGTATGCACTGAGTTGAGTCTAAATTAAATCCCACGTTATTCAACACTGTGTTTTCTATGACTATTTACGAGTTTTTTTAATGTGTCAGAAATGTTAGTATTCATTATGGTTTTAATTTTTATTTTTTTAAGTATTCGATTTCAGTCCATAGCGAAATGTTTTTAGTGATGCAAAATTCTCTAGAAATGGTTAAATGCGTTGTAGTCAGTTTTTATGTAATGATACTAGTATATAATGCGTTTTAATGATTTTGTCATTAGTTCAAGTCTCTTAAAACTCTTTTAAGAGTGACATATGTATGTTTTATATTTGTCATAATAATGTTATATATTTTGAATATGGTGAGACTATATTAAATTATTATTATTATTATTATTATTATTATTATTATTATTATTATTCAATATTGGATTTATATGGTGTAAAACGCCAATCATAATTTAGGGCGTGTTAATTTGAATATTACGCCTCTTCTAAATGTCAAACCACGATATAAATATAAACCTTCTTTAAGAACAAACAAACGTCTTGGTTTGCATAAAATGCCCGACATCTTTTATGCAGTCGAAAAGAATTGTAAGTATAATATGTATTTTAATTCACAATTTTGTCTTGTTTATGTTAATAAATCTTTTAATGATAACTTTCAGATTATTAATGTATTCTTATTTTATTTGATTGACACCCTTTAATAATATTTGTTTTTTTTTAAATAAAACGAAATTGTTTAAATATCTAATACAATAAATATTTATTGAGCGGAAAAAATTGAAGTGAAAACTATTTTCCCAATTTTTATAAAAAAACACACTAACGTTCAGCGTATGCAATAACCTTGAGTGAAATTGAGCGTTGTTTCTTTCTAAGTGAAAGCTTTCCAATCAAAACGCAAACATATTAGTCCATATTTCAACTACATTAATAAAGATTAAATGATAGAGTGTATGTTATTTTAGGTGTTCTTGATCATTTTGTCGACATATATATAGAGTGAATCTTATACAAAGTATTATTTTTTGCTGTAGAGTATATTTTTTATTGCATCCATAAAACGGCAACCTTGATCAAACTTATGTATTAAACTAAAACAATTACTTTCTCCCATGTGTGCGGTACTAAAAAGCCTCATGGGTTTCTCCACAATGAGCACATTTCGAAACATGAAATGATTTAATATTTATTCTCCATTCAAAATGGTTTCTACCAAGACGTAAACTTGTACTTCTTTGAAACACAAAACGCGTGCTTTAATAGTGCGGTTCACACAGTTGCGTTATTTGTACGACAGTTCTGTCGTTCCTACATTTGTTCTATACATTTATATATAACACGTTTTCATTTGATTTTAAAAAATGCAAAAATATATAAATTTTGTAATTACGAATTATGTAAAACATATGCTGAACTGATGTGACACTGCGGACAACACTTTTCGAATGGGCCTCCTACTCGCGTTTACTTCTGACCAACGTTGAATACAAAAAGAGAAATGATCACCTCAATATCCCATGATGCAAATTAATGCCAAATGCAAAGAGTGAGTTCCCGTAGTGGAAACAAGTGCAAAATAGCACATTAATTGTAAAAAACTACCGCAACTTGATGCAAGTTAGCAAACTGCTTACTGGTATAATGCATGCTTAGACTTATCGAGGCCATCAAAAAGTTTAATGGACAAGATCACAATATTGGTGATAAATAAGTATGATAGTTTATTTAACCAAAATTATCTTTGATGTATTTGACCTCCCATAATTTTAAGGGCAAATTCGTAAACATGAGGTGATAACCTTTCCCGATTACCCGGCCAGACTAAACTGGTGAAACTTCAGCTGTTTAATTTACTGTAAACGTATTTATTTTCGCAGTGTATTAATTTTCGCTAATTTTACTGTCGTTTGTTTTGCGCGAAAATTAATACTATAATTATAAAACTATATTATTCTTATTGTTTTACAGTGCATATTTAAAAAAAACATGAAAATATAACTACCATGATATGTCTTAACTTCTTATATATATATCGAAAATAAATATACGCAAAATTAAATACGTTTACGATACTTTTCCAGTATTTATTTACTTTAGATTTGTGATTTGGACATGAATCGGGTTGTCTGTGTTTGGTAATTACAAGAGATAGTGTATATTGCAAAAGTTTTAACTTTTTTGCTACTTTTCTACCCATTTCATACGTTTACTAATGAGAAATTGTATTCCAAAACGGCTGTCAAAATTAAAACTGGTATAATAGGTGAATTATTGTTACTGAAAAACTGGGAAACTATTGATAACCAATATATAAAAAACTGTTTAAATATGACTGTATGATCACAACATAATGCAAACGAACGTGGTCAGGCACGTACTTTTAAATTTTATTAATTGAAGGAAAACCCATTCACTTAATAATTAAATGAATTGAACTTTGAGAAATTTTAAACACCAAATTTGAAAATCTAGGCGTACGAAGTAAATGGATTCTATTGCTAAAATTCCAGAGAATTCGTACACACAATTTTAAAAGGATTATCTTTTTACTTTAAAGTGAACCTTGTCTAACTGATTTTGATTTTATTTTAGTGCATTTTACTAAATACAATGGTATTTTACATCTTTTCAAATTGATACTTTTGTTGATTGGATGATATACAAACGCCTTAAAATGGAATAAGAAATAAAATAAATTCTATCCTACTTCCATACATATTTGTATAATAACAATACAGTAATTCAATATATTCTCTTAATGTGCATTTGACGAGTATAATATGTAATCAAAAACAAACATACTTATCCATTTCCGAATCACAATCCAGAAGCAAAGTAAAAACTTTGGAACTGACAAGTTAGGTTAGACACGTGAACTTCCACCAGGGAAGTGAGGCCGGGTGCTCCGGAAGGGTAAGCACCTCCTGTTTAGCTAGCTACACCCGTCACGTGTGTAATGAAAATTGTGTGAAAATTGTGTAAATGATTTATCACCCTACCTGAATTTATCCATAACTAGAATATATATCCTAGCAAGGATAAAGACAAGTTATGAATCTTGTCTACTGCTCTAAAAAGGTTCCTTTCACACCCATGTCTTTTGTTGCCCCTTGAATCCGCCTATGAGTCAATATCTATATTGCAGTAATTTCATGGAAATTTGCAAAACGTTTTTACAACAACCAACACAAAAAGATTACATTTTACAACGTATACAAGTCAATGACAGCTAAATCAAGAATAACACCTGAGCCGATATCTCTGCTGGTGGCTGGTGTCCCGAGAAGGTATACTCCCTCATGCAAAGTATTTCCTTAGCTTAATTTGGTAAAATATATTTTGGTCCTTTTGGTAACTTTTCAACATTTTCAATATAATTTTGGTAATCACAGTATTGTTGATAAGTTTGATGTCTCTGTGTCCAGGATTGCCCTTTGATATATTTGACATCACATAGTTCCATGTTCCTTTCACACAATTTTGATTACACACGTGGCGGGTGTAGATAACTAAACAGGAGGTGCTTACCCTTCCGGAGCACCCGGCCTCACTTCCCTGGTGGAAGTTCACGTGTCTAACCTAACTTCTCAGTTCCAAAATTTTTACTTTGCTTCTGGATTATAATTCGGACAGGGATTAGTATGTTTGTTTTTTCTTTGGTTTCATAATTTTGGTCCAAGCACTACTGATGAGGAATTGTATTCCGAAACGGCCGTCTAGTGCTGTAAAATTAAAACTGGTATAATATGTAATTTAAACACCCGAGCCGATAGCTCTGCTGTTGGCTGGTGCCCCGGGAATATCATAAACTCAGTAGGCAATAATTTCGTATTATTGTCAGAAATATACTATAATTGTCTAAATTTCCTGCAAGTTAAAATTTGAAATTTCTCAAAACTAAGGTATACTCCCTCATGCAAAGTATTTCCTTAGCTTAATAGAGGAGTTTAACATTGTTAATACGCATGCGCAAGGCCGTGGACCTTACGAGATTGGACGTGATTGACGTGATTTGCAATCGAGGGGGCAGTCTTAATAAAGGTCTAAGGCTGGTAACACTAGTTAACATTGCCGTAAATGGGATATATTTACATTCATTCATTAATAAATATATATTTTATGTGACAAAACTTTTTCTTACTAATAAATTTATATTTTCTTTCAGTCAAATATGTTAATTATCTAATATTTTAGAAATTAAAAACTGTCAAGAATTAAATAAAACAGTTAAATCAAAAGATGATAAAAATGAATAAACCAAATTAAAGAAGTATAATTAATATATTTTGTTTAGCTTTTTAAACTTTAGAAATAAAATAAAACGGTTCTGTTTGCTATAAGGACAAAGATAGGCGCCTATAGCTAGAAAAACAGTCTTGAATACATACAAACATAGTTTTTGGAAGAACTTTACCAGTTGTTCTTTTCTTGAAAGAGTATCAAAACTCATAACGTTTACGCCGATGTGGGAGAAAATTGAATCTATATATTCTGTATACATGTATGATTGCCTGTGATAGAATTACATTTAACTAATTTTAATTAATTAAACGAATCCATAATTAGGATGTACTTATGGTGATTACAATTACATTTTATTCTTTCCCTTACTCAATATTTGCTCCAAGAAGTATGATGTTCCTCTTATCTACATGTTACATTGCTGTTTATTTAAAAGTTTCTCATTGATGAATAGTTTATCTCGTAATGTATTACCAAGATTATGATGTGGAAGTCTTAATCTGTTAATTAGTATCCGTAATCCACATACCTCCGCACACCTGTCAACATTACCGGATGACTTCATACATGACACCTACCGACAAACGACAAAGTCGAGTTGACGCGTCGGAAGGAAACTTTGAACCTCTTTATGGTCACCATCCATCGATAACATTAGCATTTACAAGTATCGTTTTAATAGTATTAATGATTATGAAAAGTTTTATAGTTCATGTATTATGAAAAGTTTTATAGTACATGTATTATGAATTGTGATGAAATAGAACACATTTTAGCTAGTACTCTATGTAACTTTTTAAAACGAAGAAAACTTTTTTCCGAATTTTTATAGTTCGTTTAAACTTTTTTAGAAACTACAACTTTTGATATTTTTTAATGCTACTGCAAAGTGTGATTATAAAGGTTTTTAATATGTGAATTTTAAAAAACTACTATGCAGTTGTTTATAAAGGTTTTCTTTTATGCGATTTCACTCATTTATACAGGTCTTTTATATAGTATCTTATATGGTTGAGAATTTATTTTTTATGCATTATGTGATAAAAGTGTCCCCTAAGCTTTAGGCTGGATGTCGTAATTCTAATAGTATATACTGTTTTTTATGTATTTGTTTTGTTTTATGACATGTGACACTATAATAAAATATTATTATTATTATCATTATTATATATATTATTATTTTTATCAATTACACAAATTCATCAATATACAAGGTAATATTTAACTGATAAATGAAATGTATGAATGTTAGAGAAATATTGTAAAAAAGTATTTAGAATGTGAATAAAAAAAATAATAAAGTAAACTTTAACATTTAATATCTGTAGGTTTCAATATATTTTATCCGTTTTTTTTATTTTGGTCGTCATATTTTTTTTATTATAAATACATCTGTATTTTATGATTTCATAAAAATGGGCATATGAAATGGTAAACGATTCATTACTTTTTAGAAAAAATCCTTATTTATTTCAAACATTTTAATAAGTAACCAACCATTCCCTTATAAAGTTACTTTCCAAAAATATTAAAATAAATAAATAAATAAATAAATAAATAAATAATTTAATTGATAGACATGACATGAATTTTTTCACTGTGTGTCAATGAAAAAAAAAAAATTAAAACAAAAAGAATAAATAAAAATAAAAAATAAAATAAAGATTTAAAATATTTAAAAGGTATATTGATGCGGCATTCAAGGTCATGTTTCAAACTTATTTATTATTTATTTATTTATTTAAATACTATAATTCAACCTTGCATCAATCATTTTTCAATTACATTGTGGGTACTTATTGGGTCAAGATTACTTTTCAGTCTTATTTATTTATTTATTTATTTATTTATTTATTTATTTATTTATTTATTTTCAGACGAAACACTTAAAAGTATATCGTTTAAGAAAATAAAATATAATGGAGATACATTTATAAGTATTACATATACTAAGTTTGTATACATGTAGGTAATAGGGGAATGCCCCCTGGCTTGCAGACGGTACACTTTCTTACCTCTAACCATAGAGAGTAATCAAAGGAGATAAAATTGTTAAACTCCCCTATTTGGTAAAATATATTTTGGTCCTTTTGGGTAGCTTTTCAACATTTTCAAAATAATTTTGTTTTCATAATTTTGGTTTAAGCACTACTGATGAGGAATTGTATTCCGAAACGGCCGTCTAGTGCTGTAAAATTAAAACTGGTATAATATGTAATTGACATTGTATTTTGACTGTGATTATAAAACTCGCGTTGAGAACTAGTGATATGCCTTCGATGATATAATTTATTTTACAAACAGTGATAATTCAAACGCACAATTCAAATAAAAAAAACATACCGATCCATGTCCCAAATTAAAATACCAAATCAAAGCATAAAAGGACTCATTCAACTGGCAAATAACGTAAAACACGTGAAATTTCTCAAGGAAGTCGAGACCAGGTGCTCAGGAAGTGTAAGCATATTATATTTAGCTTGCTACACCTGTGAAAAAAATGGATGAAAGCAAGATTTAACTATGGGACGTAAAAATATTCAAGGCAATTCTGGATACAGAAGCATCAAATTAAGCTTTATTTTAGTAAAAAAAAAATCAGGAACCGGTACTTACACTTGTCATCTAACACAAATTTAACAAACAATTTTTTCTTTCATTATTTTCAACAAATATAAGCTGCATTATATACTGCTGTATAAAATCCGATCAATACACAGAAGAGGTAGTAATCTGGATTTATTAACCCTCCCCCCTTTTTACTGTCATTTTTCCCCAGTTTTTGTCAGTGTGCAAAACAATATGTTTTTATGTTGAAGGTTGTATACTTATTTGTAGAATTCAAATATTATATTTCCACACTGTAATTTTGAAGTTAATGCCCTACCAAACATTTTGGAAGCCATGTGTTAACCTGAAATCACACATAAAATGAGAAATATTCACACAACTAGATACTCTTTAAACCACTTCTCATGGCACTCATGTTTTGTATACTTATATACCCCCTTTTCTTTATTAATACATGAATAAATCGATTCAGTATGGTTTTGTTAAAACTAAAATATTGTAAATTTATACTTATTTAGCAATTTAAATAACCAGGGGTAAAGTAAAAATCGTGTTTTTTACGGTTTGCTTTTGGACGTCTCACTCTCGGAATTGTTACGACTGATGTCTGCTTCTGTTGGACCGGCGTCCTGTATATAGATGAGTCTAGTTTTTATTTGGATGAGAGTGATGTTCTTTCTGAGTGTAATATCGCCCAGAAGAAATATATTTTCATACCCCTGTATCGAACCATAAACATTTAGCCGTGGTAATAGTTAAGTATTCGATGGCATCACAATTAATTTTCAAACGTCATATATTGTCGCCGGGGTAATTGAACGACGACTCGCTATAGTAACGAAATCCCTCAACATAATGTTTTATATTAATTGGAAACTAGAGTAAACCAATACGTATGTAGCAGGATAATTGAAAACCATATGTGAAAAAGGTTGTCCTTAAATATGTAAATAATGAATAATTGATTCCTTGGCCTCGCTTCCCTGGTTGAAGTTCACGTGTTGAACTTCCCAGTTTTCAATGACATTACTTTGTCTTCTATATTGGAATTTGAACAGGGACCCGTATGTGATTTATTACAGTTGCAATGAAAGATAATAATATTTGATTGCTATTTTTGCGACATATTTTTTCTAAATGTGTTTGACATTATAAAATATAGTAAAATTTGGATTGGCGAAATAGATGTAATAGAGAATAATTTTAAAATTATATCAGTGCAAGTTGTTTAAATATTAATCAGCGTTTGTCATTTTTGTATTGTAGAATCAGCCATGAGATTCAAGTGGTGTGCAGCTGTTATTGTTTTTTCTGGTAAGTGTTACATTTCTACTTGACTTACTTGATTTATATCCGTCTCTCCGTGAGAAGAATCGGGCCATTCACAAGTTCTCTCCATTTTCCTCTATCTGTTGCTACTTTTGTTGCCTCAGTCCATGAATTGTAACCTAGTTCCTTACGTTCTCTTTTAATGGTCCTTCTCCAAGTCTCTTTGGGTCTTCCTCTTTTCCCCTTCCCCTCTGGTGTCCATGTGAGTGCCAGTTTTGCGTACATGTTGTTTCCCATTCTTAAAACGTGGCCCAGCCATTTCCATCTTCTTCTTTTGATTGTAGTGCTGATCTTTTCTTCCCCAGCTCTTGCTCTTGTTTTTTCATTTGATATTTTCTGTGACCAGTAGATTTTTAAAATTTTTCTTAGACATTTGTGGAGGAATGTGTCTACCATTGCGTCTTCGGTTTTTTGTCATATTTCATATTTCGCTGCCATACAGGAGGACTGAGAGCACATTTGAGTTTAGTAGGCGGAAGTTTGTTCTTTTTGAGATCTGGCTGTTGTTCCAAATAGGATTTAGTTTGCTGAATGTTAATCGGGCGAGGCAGAGACGTCTTCTGTGTTGGTTAGTATTGCTCCTAGGTATGTAAAGGTTTTGACATCTTCAATTACTTTCTGGTCGTTGCTTGTGGTTGGTTGAGCATTGTTGCATTGAATCTCATCACCTTGGTCTTTGAAGCATTGATTTTGAGGCTAGTGGAGTGGGCGTTGTTGCTTACGTCACAGAATTGTCTCTGAAGCTTTTCTTTTGTGCTTGAGATTAACGCAATGTCATCTGCATAATCTAGGTCATCCAGTTTGGTGGTAAAGTTTCAACTTATTCCTGTGTTATTTGTGGCAGTTGATTTTCTCATGACCCAGTCAATAACCATGAGAAACAGGAAACCGGACATGTTGCAACCTTGCTTAACTCCGGATCTGATTTTAAACCAGTCTGATGTTGTGTTATATGCTTGATGATGATTTTACTAAGAATTTTTGACGTTGTTGGTATCAGTGTAATGCCTCTCCAGTTTCCACAGCAAGTGAGGTCTCCTTTTTTTGGCAGTTTGACTATTAATCCTTTTTTCCAGTCGCTTGGGATCTTTTCGTCACTCCATACTTTTTTCAGTAATTTGTGAATTTCCTTAGCAGATGTTTCCTGGTCAACCCGTAGTAGTTCACTAGTGATGTTGTCATTGCCTGGTGCTTTCCCATTTTTCGTTCTTTTATTGCGGTCCTGATTTCATCTAATGTTGGAGGTTCTACATTGATATGAAGTGGATTGATGTCTTCTAACGCTATGACTGCAGGTTCTGGTGGTTCAGGCCTGTTCTACTTACGATAGAGATATTCAAACGGGTTTGAGTGTTACAAGAAATGATTCAAAAATAAATTTCTTTGCAGATGATTTTATTTTTATCCCTTTAAGATTAAAATGAATTACAATACCATCTCATCATTAAGAATTTAAAAGAGGAAAGTAGTTGAAAAAGTGACAAAGAAACATGGAATAAGATCACGGATACGGAGGATGCAATCGTTGCATCCCGAAAAATCTATTGCTAAACCTTACTTTTTTGGAAGGATGCATTAACATTGACAACTACTAGTTCAAAACCTAATGGTGCCAAGTTAATTTGAATGTTTAAATAGTTTTGTTTTTGTTCCTTTTAAAAGGACTCGAACAACGGTAGAGATTTTTTCCAGAAATTGTGATTTTGCGCCATGAACGTTGGCTATCATTAACAATTCCTTCCTTTTCCTTAAAACATTGACCAATCTACACTCACAGGTCAAAAGTGTTTCCACACAATGGCCGCAATATCTTGAACGAAGTAAAACTGTTTCAACTTTGAACCTATAATTTGGAATTATTTGTTGAAAATAAAATAAATCTTACCTTAGTACTTGGTTATTGAACCATTTGCTCTCAATACCTGCTGAATTCGTTTTGAAATAGATGAATAAAGAGATCTTATATAGGTCAAAGTGATCGACTGCCAGATTTCTGATGCAATGTTAATAAGGTCTTGTCTGGATTCAATCTCGTGTGCTCGGCTCTGAATGCATATTTTCAAGTGTCTCCAAACATTTTCAATAACATTAATGTCTGGGCTTTGTGCAGGCCATAAAATAGTAGAGAAATTGTTCAATTGCTTCCAAGCCATGGTGTGTCGAGATCCATGAGGGGTGGCATTATCATCTTGAAAAATCCAGGGACGGTTACCAAAAACTTTGGTCACAACTGGCCGAATGTGCCCATCTAATATATCTGTGTATTTCTGTGAATTAATATTGCCATCAACCTTGCTGCTTTTTTCCACCACAATTTGTGTCTCATCAGAAAATATTACTTTTTTACAAAAGTTATCAACTGTTAAATGCAGTTTCGATCTACACCATGCTCTCCTCTTAAAACGTTTCACCCGAGATATTATAATCTTCTTCTTGATAATTGTTCTTTTAAACCTATAGTACACCAATCGTCTTTTTACACTTGACTCACTTAACTTTACTGGTGTTCTGTCATTAAAATTATTTGTAATGTCACGCAAGTTCTTTCTTCGGTTACATTTTACAATATTTATCAGTTGTCTGTCAGATCTGGCGCTGTACTTCCTGGGTCTTTCACTCCGCGGATCATTTTCTACACAGCCTCTCAGTCCGTAGCGTTTAAAAAACTTATGCACGGTAGAACAATTAATTTTCAAATATTCTGCCACTCAATCCACCTTCTTTTAAGCTAACTATAGCTTCTTTCGTGACCGGTTTCAATTCTTTCCTACGTTTAGCCATTGTTGCTAGCAGACGACGTCTAAACAAAAGAGAGATAACTCTAACAAAATTTTATAACCGAAAATTTTGCCCGCATCCGTTCGATATTAAAAACATACTAGTGAAAAGTCAGATGTAAACGGGTGCAGAATTTTTTTTGGCGGCCATTTTGCGGAAACACTTTTGACCTGTGAGTGAATATACATTTTGTGGGTTCTGACAAGTCTCCACGAATAATTGTCCATACAAAATCGTTTTTTGTTGTTACTTTTTCAGACTTTTCCAGGTTTTTTTAAATTTTACATCAAAATACTGAATATATTCACAAAAGTACATATTACATTATCGTTGTGTTTAACCATCCAGCAACTGATATCGTATTCATAAGTGTTACCTCAATTCCATGAAAGTCCTTAAGTTGCATATCTTTATAATTACAAACTTCACGTTGTTACACAATTTAGAGCATTTTCATTGGTTGTCGTCTTGCAAAAACACGGTGTTATTTTCCAATAACAACGTTTTCTACCGGAACTACTTTGGGCCTGTTTCGGGGATTACCCATCTCTGAACAGCCATTTTAAGATTGTAAACAAACGGGGAGGTCGGGAACGTCACCGAGCATTTTACATGTCTATGGACTACTAAGTATAAGCAATATGACACGCACCATGGTATTCTCGGATGCCAAACCTCAGCGCGGGGTGTTTTGTTTGAAATTCATCACATGCGCATCCTTTTGAAAGCAAAGACATTTTATTTCCCCCACGGGGACCAGGATAAATATTTTGAAGAATGCAATGCCAGTGTGCAAATAAGATGGTTGATTATGAACTGGATCTTGATGATAATGACAGAGATAGGCCTGCCAATAATAATTTAATAAAATTGATAACATACTATATTCCAGTCTAATGTTCACCCGTACCGCTTGTTTACCTTCTCAAAATGTCCCTGATCAGCTCATACAGCTACCACCGATGACAGAATCCCTCATCTCGCATCCATTCCATAGGTGGTAAAACATTGATTCATCCAAGAAAACATTAATTCCATGTCAATAGTTGGTTTCAGGGTTTGTTTAACACACCGTTCATTCAACCAATGCAGTTTTTCTTATGTTATTGGTAATATCAAAATGTAAACACGCCTGTCCTACAAACGTTTGGCCGTCACGTATGACGTTGGTCAAAGTGTTGTTTGTTTTCATGATTGCGAGACTTAATATAATCCCTTTTTGTCAATGAATTTAAATGTAACATAATTTATATGTTGACTGAAAATAACTAAAAAGTGAATAAAAAGATATAAATTTAAAACTATTTCAGCTTTTTTTATCGGATATTTTATCGTTTCATAAAGATGTCATTTATTGTATCACTACGCAGTTCAGCCTTGTAACGTCGATTTTCTGAAAATCAGCTGCTCAGTTCGGAAATGTAGGTCAGCTTAAAAACTTAAATTTCGGGTTGGTTTGTAATTATAAGAATTGCCCTCGAAACTACATGTGTTAATTTTACAGCACTAGACGGCTGTTTCGGAATACAGTTCCTCATCAGAAGTTCTTAAATAAAAATGGTGAAACCATCTTTTTCAAGGGGTTGAAAAAATATCCAAAGGACCAAAATATATGTAACTAAATTTAGCAAAGGAAATTCTTTACATTAGGGGGATATATCTTAGTCGATTTTCAGATTTTTTTAAAACAAGCAACAATCTAGGTCAGTGGTATATTTCTAACAATACATAAGTATGGCAAACTGAGTTTATAATATACATGTATTTGTAAATGATTCGAGTAAAAATAAGCGGAAACAAATCTATACAGCACTGCAAATCGGAATGATTCAAAGAAGCACTTTCAGGGTATAACCGCTAATATCAAGATTCATGTAGCACGTAAAGGTAATTTACATTTATAACGTATATTCAACTTTCTATAAATAAGATGTCATTATGACTGAACACGAATCTCACCTTTAGATCTGTGTAAAGCGTTTTTCGTGTATTGTGAGTCACTTATTTATAATGATTCACAATATATCACATAAAATCGTCGGAATAATGCTCGAGACGCTAAGTATTAATTTTTTGAGTTTGCATCATTAGACAACCATTTACTATATGATATTTGAGTCAATGGTAATATCCGTTTCCGTATTTGACGTATAAATTGTAAAACAAGTAAAACCAGAACATTCTTTGAAATGTACTTAAATTAAATATTAAAGCAAATAAAGGAATTTAAAGTGTTATTTTATGAAAAATATGCGTAGTCAACCCTAGGTCTCAGTATCTTGTGCGATATCCGAAATATAGTCCCGGCGCCTCCGTCGACTGCACAAGAATAGATCAAGTACACTAATTCTAGAAAATTTCTCGTTTTCAAGATGACGGGTTTTGAACGCTGTGACAAATATATTATCAAAGTCCTACAATTTTGTATTATTTCAACACATTCTGAAATATTTGTATCAGTCTATCACGTTTTCTACTATTAGATATGAGGCGAGTTTCAACACTGGTCCTTTAGTTTTGGTAAAAGCTGTTGCTAAGAAATATGTTGTTATTGTTCAACATTGCAAACTACATAGCTGTAAATTTTGTTATTTAAAATGAGTGTCTGGAAGCTTTAACTTCCTATTCTAAGGAACTATTTTGTGTAAATACTTTTAGTGCATTGTTTATTTATCTAACTTTCACTATGACGTATTAAGTAAAATATTACCATAATTTATGTTGTAGGATTGTCATCGATTTTCGGTGAAGATGATCCATGTACAACAAGCATGGAGCTACATTCAATAGATGGAAGGTCGCCTACGTCAACTGTTGATATCCCATGTGATGCCTACATCAGTAAAGGATGGTATAAAACGCCCAGATATGATATGATTACATTCAATCCTGGAATCGGTAAATGTGGGTCAATCTTTCCGATATACTTGAAAGGTAATAAGTTTCGATTTTCAGTTATTACATGAGTTCTGAAAAAGGGTTCTTTAACATTAAACAGTAAGCAATATCAAACCCTTATTTTAAATTATTTGAAAATTGAGTCTGGATGCCTCGTATTACATATTTCAACAGGATCTAGCTCCTGTACATTCGACAAAGCCGATGTCAAGTTTTCTACAAACTTATAACACACCTGTTCTAGAATGGCCTAGTATTTGTACGAATCGCATAGAAAATATGTGGAATTATTTAAAGTTGGAAGTTGATAAGGATACGTTTTGGTCAAATTCATGTCTTTGGAAGTTCCTGCAGAGTCATTGTATAGGATAAAAAAACAAACTGTAAAGAACTGTTTGAGAGTATGCCAAGGCGAGTAATGGTCGCAATAAACGCAAGTGGAGCATACTAAATACTTATTCTAAGTTATGTATTTTCTAATGAAAAAGCTGTTTTTCATTAGATATATTATGCTTACTACTCGGTTCTTTTTAATACATAATCAAGAAGGACAACGTTTCTTTTTAGAATTTTAGGGGTGACGTTACTTTTTTAACGGACCTGTTCTCATATTTTTAACTTTGTGTGAATAAATCCATGCAAAATGAACCAAAAATCCTGATGACTGCACGTAAAAATATGACAAAAACACTAAATGAAGGTTTAAAAACATCGTTTCATAAAGTTTATAGATGTTAGATATGTTCAACAATATTTATAAAGATATTAATTTAAACTTTGTTTCATACCCTTAACGTTTTATGAACTTTTTTCTAGAAAGTTTAACTGATAACTTGGACATACAGGACATTGACGCGTGTATGATCGGTCCTGGAGACGATTGTGTACAAACTATTCCCATTCGAGTTAAAAAGTGCGAGGAGGACAGAGCGTACTACCTTACGCCAACTAAATCATGCCAATCTACATATTGTTTCAGTGAGTAATTACAAGCATATATAGTTCAGTTGCCCCTGTATTTTGTTGATTATCTTGCTCTTGTAAGTAGCAAATGAATGGTTTAATAATTTTTTCGTGTTTAGATAGATCTAAATTCAGTTGCATAAAAGCAACTCTGTGCAACTCATGATTTAAGTGTGTAATACATCTATAGATACTGTCTGTAATCAATTGTTAGTTTAGATAACGGGGCAAATAATGCAAATCTGGGAAAATCAACTAAATAGAGTGTAATGCTCATGAATTCAGTAATGACAGACATTTAACAAAAATGAAATATTTGTGTCCTTTTAGCAAAAGCCATAATTTCTAATTTCCAATGGAAAAACGAACCAATAAAAGATATCAAATGATCTCATTTAAGGAAACAAATTCTTCCAAAATCTTAAATAACTTCATTTATTATTATAAATCAATGTTTTAAACTGTATTTGCAATTGGATAAGTATGTTTGTTTTTAATTTAACACCCTGTTGATTATAGCTCTAATAGACGGAATTTTTATTAAGGTAGAAAATTAAAAATCTCTTAATTAAAGGTCTGCCTAAGAGAATGGGAAGTAAATCTCGCTTCCAATAAAATGAAATGATATGAAGCTCTTGTGAACAATGAAAAAAATGTTTCACCCAGATTCTAGATCAGTTGCTGCGTAGTTGTTATTGTTATTTGACTGATTTTATTATTTTTTAAATTTAATTAAAACCGTGTTTTTAAAATTAAAAATTATTTTAAAGATCATTTAGAATAATAGTCGCGCTTAAATATAAGTACGCCATTGGAGAGATAAAAACGAATATTTTGTTAAGTACTGACATAAATTTCAATGTTATATCAATAAGAATAATAAGAACTATTATTTTTTATATTTCATGCTAAACACACTTTGAAAAATCTCATATGTTTTTAACAAACTTTTAAGTGAGCGTTTCGTGGTTCTCCTTAAACCGTTATTTATTTTTTCTATGCATTATCCAATTTACAAGAAAATAAGCTCGTAATAGATTTCCCCCGTTGTCTATATAGTAAAACGTTTATAGTTTAGTTGTTTAATCAAGTGGTTTAGAAAAACACAGTCAATCAAACATATATGGCTGTTTAGTCTCTGATCAAAATCATATCAGTATTTATATTACATGAAATTTATTTATGATGGAAGCTATATCATCAAATGTATTTTATTTATTAACTTGTAATTAAAGTTTGAGCTCGTCAAATATAAGAGTAAATTACCCGATCATAACAAGGCGTAAATTGACTCTTTTGTTCAGTATATCACAATAGACTTACCGATAAGACATCGAACTTATTGATTAGAATAAGAATTTCAATTATATTCATGTTATCCTAAAATGAAAAATTGATATGAAAGAAATACGTAAATTTGAAGTTATTTTTTTTATTAAAGCTGTATTTGATGGCTTTGAAGAACAAAAACCTACAGATCTTAGTCCCATAGACTATAAGTATGATAATTGATGATTATAAGTAATAGATACCTTGGATAAATCTTTCATCGTTTGACTATGAACTGTTATTTAAGGATTTCGTTTTACAGCTTAAAAAGATTACCTAAAATTTATTTTAAAATCAAACCTTGAATATGTTAACCTTTTCTGAAAATTGCACTTACGTAACTATCGAAGACGTTAAGGCAGACAAAATTAAGGTTCAGCAAGAAGAGAAAGTTTGTGTTATTTTCACATTTAAACCTGTTTTACACTCCGTTGTACAAAAGTTTATTATGAAACAAATATAACAAATACAAATGAGCGTGAAAAGCAGGTACATTGCTGCATAGAAAATTGAAAAGGAAAGTTGACAATCGAAACACTGAAGTAATCATGTATATCATACACTTTCAAGTATTATTAATCGTAATACACAATGGTTTTCTTTTAGAAAAAAATACACAAACATAAGACTGAAAAATATGAGTAAGTTTGAAGTAAAGTATTCTTGGCTGCTGTTCAGATGGAAATTAAGTTTCACTTTCACTGCCTTTTGAAATTGGAAATAATCATACATATTTTGATTTTTAGATATATCAAGAGAATATACAGGTAAGAATATAATAAGGATTGGAATTAGTGAAAATTTAGACACTTTTTGAAAACACGGTTTGTAGCTACAACTTAAGATTATAAAAAGGACCTGTACATGCTCAATTTTGAGAATTTTCCATTTCTAAATAATTCTTTGCTGGGTGGTCTGTTAGACCCTGTCTCTGTGTTTTGAGCGAGAGAAAGTGCGAACAATTTAAATGCAAATAATAATGAGAAAGTAAAAGCAATATGTTTTTTACACTACATGAGACCTTTTTCAGTGCCAATGGTAATGGCGGCAATCTCTTAAATTTGAAATCCCGAATGTTAATATAATTTAGATAACAATCCTGAAACATTTAAATTGTAAATCCTTTGTCTGACATGTGTAAATTTGAGTGATAAGACGAATACGGTAAAATAGATGTGTAATTCGTACAGAAGTATTCGCTTCAACGTTGATATTTAAGTTGACACACAAAAAAGTCGAAGAATTTAATGCCTGTCAATATGTACATTTTCAAATGGAGCGAAACAAGTTTTTAAGTTCTGCTGAAGTCATGACGACATTATTATACTTACTATGCATGAAATATTACATATCATTACAGATCCTGCGCCAACATGGATACCAAAAACAATTTCTGTCAGTACAGAAATCGATTTTGAGAAACAAACTCCAGAGTATTTCTTTAGATGCGATTTTGATATGGCACCAGAACCATTGCTGTATAAAATTTATTGGTATGTGAACTCGAAGAAAATAAGGGACACTGGCTTTATACATAAAGACAAAATACCGACCAAGGGATATTTACTAGAAAGACATTTGCTGGCAAAACGCTACAAACTGAATATAATGGTAATTGGAAATATTTTATTGATAACATAATAAAACTGTTTATTGGCAGAAGTTAAATGATGTTACTTTCCTGACAATTTGATATATGTTTATACCATTGAGTTGGTATTTCTGCTGGTACATATTTCCCCGAGGTATCACAGACACAGTAGGAAATACTTTCGCCAAATCATTCATATATAGATGACGTTCTGTCTCTTAACAATCCTAAATTTGGAGACTATGTACATGCCATCTATCCTAGTGAGCTTGAAATAAAAGACAACTGATTTTTCAAGTTCTGCTTCATATAAAGACTTATACCTGAATTATGACGCACACGAAAGGCTACATTTGAAACTTTATGACAAACGTGATGGCTTCAATTTTTCTATTGTCAACTTTCCTTTTTATGCAGCAATATACCTGCTTCTCCTGCTTATGATGTATTTGTTAATACGCTATGATAGAGTTTGTTCCAACTACGGGGACTTTTTACAACGAAGTAGGCTGCTTGCAAATAAATTGTTGACTCAGGGATATTGCAAGCCTAGGCTTATCAAGGCCCTCAAAAAGTTTTATGGCCGTCCTCACAGTATTGTTGATAAGTTTGATGTCTCTGTGTCCAGGATTGCCCTGGATATATTTGACGTCCCATAGTTCCATGTTCCTTTCACACAATTTTGATTACACACGTGGTAGGTGTAGCTAGCTAAACAAGAGGTGCTTACCCTTTCGGAGCACCCGGCCTCACTTCCCTGGTGAAAGTTTACGTGTCTAACCTAACTTGTCAGTTCCAAAGTTTTTACTTTGCTTCTGGATTGTGATTCGGACATGGATTAGTATGTTTGTTTTTGATTTGTTCTGTTAGAAGTATACTATTTTCTAAATTTCTTGCTAGTAAAAATCCAAAACCCTCAAAAACATACGTCTTCTCTCAAATGTAAAGTAGTCCCTTATATATATTGTGGTCCTTTGGACATTTTTAACCCTTTGAAGAAATTTTGGTCTACTGATGAAGAATTGTATTCCGAAACGTAGTCTAATGCTATAAAATTAGCACTGGTGTAATATACCCAACAAAACAGGGACCAATGCAAAATTTGTAATAAATATCTAAAAACTGAAAAAATATATAATCCATCTGATTATTTTTTGGTTTGTATCAAATTATATCATGAAGTGAATTTTTGTGCATGAAATTAAATCCCAATAATGGAAATACGAAAAGTGCGAATAGGAATCCATATGATTTACATCCTACAAATTTATTTAGTGTTTTTGATGTAGTCCTTAACTTTTTTGTTAATATGTAATTTCTTCTGTACTCCACTCTCTATCAATCAAATGAGTGTAATATTCAATTATCAAATGTCACTAGATAAATTATATTAGTCATTTGAAACCAATGAGATGACTTATTTGGTTAATTCAGTTAATTGTTGTGCCCTGTTCTTCATTACATCGGCATCTTACAAATTTATAGTACACGTTAAAGCTACTGAGTTTCATAATACCGCTGAGGTTAAGGTTTTCAAAACCATATGATTGATTCAACATTTATTTCTAAAATAAGTTAAGTTTTCGGTTTTATTTTTTCAGTAAAATACTGTAAAGGGGATTATTTTCGCGGGGTGAAAATTTCGCGATTTTTGAAATCTGACATTTCGTGTGAGTGTAATTTTCGCCTTACATATATAAGTGGGTTTATATTCAGTATATTATGATATATAAACCTGTATAATTGTTATTTTCGCGTGGGTAAAAATTTCGCGGCAATTTCTCTAGCGCGAAATAAGCGAAAACTTTACCTACGCAAAAATTTCCCCTTTACAGTATGTAGATACCATATGAAGAACTGACAATAAATTTCAAGATAATTTGTATCAAGAAAAGAAGCAAAGTTACAAGGGAATAAAATTTAATTCAATTCTAAGTTTAGAAGGAAACACAATAATTTGTGAAATTTGCAACTCGTTTCTTCTTCATGGTTCTTTATATGGACGTCACATATTATTTCATATTATTTATGAAACCGAAGTCGTGAATATATTCGTGTTTATCAACAATTTTCATCAGGCATAATTATACTGTAATTTCACTTTCGCAAATTTACATCTTGGACAATCATTATTGGTATCGTTAATAGTTTATGTATCGACAAAATGTTGTTTTTCTTTTTTATGTTCTAAAACTCTGTCTCTCTCTATATTATTTTTCGGGGACGAGCTGTTGGTGACAAACAATCTGGTACTTTATACAGTTTCTACCGTTTGTGCAGTTTGTTACATGTCGGCCTTAAAAAAACAATAAAAATTGAAGAGAAAAAATCTTTCTGAGAAAAGACCTTATTAGAACATCTTGCAGTCTGTCAAAGGACTCCTGATTTTCCTTATTGTTCCTTATTTTTCCTGATTTTGAGCTGTTTCTGATCTTGTTAGATAAAAAAGAAAACAAAAAACATAATATGTTGGAATTATTTTAGTGTAAAGCAAGTTTGCTTTGTAAGTTAGTAAAATTGATTGGAAGCTATATTGCTGTTTAACAATTTTCATTTTGTATTTTTTTGAATAAAAACTTACCAATAAAAGGAGGTGAGGAAAATGGCCTAAGTAAGACCTTTTAGCTTGCCAATTATATTTCAACATTCTGCTAATGACTTTAGTTTAGAATCAAAACTTCATATAAGCTGAAGGTCTTATTTGAAAGGGAGGAAGACGGCCTTTTTGGTGGTTTTTATCCTTTTTGATACCAAAAATTCCTGATAATCTCCTGATGTTTAACTAAAAACCCTCCTGATTTCCTATTTTTAGCTAAAAAGCGCTTGACAGACTGGTCTTGTTAAATTTGAGTATGTCTTCATACTGACCCAAGCTACATACATCCCATGCACCGCGATGTAATACCAATCCCAAATACCATGTCCAAAGGCAAGTAAAACTTTGAATATTGCCAAATTAAGACAAACACGTGAACTTTTACAATGAAAGTTACACCGAGTGATCCAAAAATGTCAGAATCTCTTTTAAGCTAGCTACACCCTTTGATGTGTGATTAAATTTGAGATTAAAAGGAACAAAGAGATATAGGACATATTGTGATGACGGCCATTTAACTTTTTAGAGCCTCAAAATACAAGCTTGTAATATCACTGTTTGTAAAAGCTTGTTTCATTGTTCCGTAGTTGAAACAAACTCTTCAAAAGCGCATTCAATATGAATCAAAAACCTATTAAGCAGGAGGAGCAGGTCTTTTGCTATATACATTGAGAATGTTAACAATAGAAAAATTAAATTCAGGGCATATGTTAAACCTTTCAATGGTGTCACAATTTGTCTTTCGTTTTGTCAATGTAATGTAACATATACGAGTTCAATTTATGGTAATATATACATGCATATAAATTTCTTTTAAACAGATAGCATGCGCTGTCGTCGCTACCAAATCTCATAAGGGAGAGCCTGGGACACTACAAAAGAGCAAAGACTTTTTTGCAGGCATCAAGGTAATTGGGTTTTTATATAGACATCAGAATCCATTATTTTCTTTATGCTGATTTCTAAGCTTATGTTTTATTTAATACGCTTTTTTCTGTAATCTACTCTGCATCCATACCACACTCGCTTTATCACACCTCTTTATCTCATTCCTCCCTGAACCTCTCTTGTTTAAGCTCAAGTGGTTACAGCCATCTGAGCTTAGAGTACGAAAATGCGTCCTTCATTAAATCAAAAACAAACATACTAATCCATGTCCTAATCACAATCCAGAAGCAAAGTAAACACTTTGGAACTGACAAGTTAGGTTAGACACGTGAACTTCTACCAAGGAAGTGAGGCCGGGTGCTCCGGAAGGATAAGCACCTTCTGTTTAGCTAGCTACACCCGCCACGTGTGTAATCGAAATTGTGTGAAAGGAACATAGAACTATGGGACGTCAAATATATCCAGGGCAATCCTGGAAACAGAGACGTCAAACGTATCGACAATACTGTGATGACGGCCATAAAACTTTTTGAGGGTCTTTATAAGCCTAAACCAATTTACATGCTTAGATTAATGACAAATTTAGTTTGCTCAAAACATACCAATCAGCATTTCGGAAAACACAAAGCGCCTTTACAACAGGAAACAGTTTGAAATATCGGCAGCGGCTGCAAAGTGTACCTCTATTAGAGAAAAATTTCAAAAGATTACCTAGGAAATGTATTTTATTACTGAAAGAACAATGAAAATAAACATTAATTTGTTTAGGGATTGTAGAGAAAATAAATTCGTTAATAGTTTTAAGGAATTGAATGACAGTTTATGGAACAGTGGTCTCTACTAGTTCTATTGGTTGGTCAATTAGTCAATTAGATTATAATGGCCCGATTTGCAATTTCATGCAGTTACAGACCATATTAGATTAATTCTCGAGATAAATATTTACTCTGTTACAAGATGGTGATGAAAATAATACAAAAGGAAACTAAATAATTTAACAGTGAAAGAATCAGTTGCACATTAATTTATTTTTAATGTTGGGTTATTAAAACAATAAATTCAGTAGCTGGAATGGTTGCAAAATCCAGTGATTTAGTTTGGCGTAGGTGGAAACTTTGATTGATTAAATTTTATTTTCGTCAGACTCTTAAGGAGATCATGCTAAAATTACATTATACCTTTAATTACATTAATATCATTTTGATGATTAGTTTTGAACATAAAACTCTCATAAAGCTGAAAAAGCAGCAATGCTTACATAGGTACTTCCGTTTATATGATAGGAAAGTCACTATAGATTCACCCAACGCAAACAGCCGACTAAACTTTTATTTTATTCTTTGTCGGATTACATGATCAAGTGATTATCGATGCTATAAGTGGGCGTTGCGTGGAAGGATAAATTGGTTCTGGCATGACCATACGAAATCACAATTGACATCCGTTACTTTAAACACAATATGTTTATTTACAAACTGATTTATTTGATCTATAGAAAGACGATGTATATCCATTTAATATACGTAACGATTTTCGACATTTGTTAGTTGACCAAATTTTTACGATTTATACAAGAAAAGTTTTATTTTAAGACGATTCTTTGAATCTCTATCCTTTTTTACCAGCAAAGCTGAATGGAACCAAATATTTAATTAAGTTTTGCCCTATATAGCTGTCTGAAATCCAAGATGACCACCGCTAATTTAAATATAAATGACAGATAGATAACAATCATAACAGATTTATATACGAACCGATTAAGATTCAATTTAATATTGAAAAACAAACATACAAATCCATGTCCGAATCACAATCAAAGCAAAGTAAAAAACTTTGGAACTGATAAGTCAGGTTAGACACGTGAACTTTAACCAGGACAGTGAGTCCGGGTGCTCCGGAAGGGTAAACACCTCTTGTTTAACTAGCTACATCAGCCTCGCGTGTAATCAAAATTGTGGTAAAGGAACATGAATCTATGGGACGCCAAATATATCCAGGGCAATACTGTGATGACGGCCATGAAACTTTTTCAGGGCCTTGATAAATGATATCCCTGGTTTTTTTTTTTTTTTTTTGATCAATTTATACAACTTATCCGCACCTATATATTATGTATACATACAATGAACATTAATAGACTAATACATATTTACTCTTTGCACATTCATTTCTTTTGGGGTAACTGCTTTCTCTCTCTAGTAGATAAATTGCGAGTCGGTAATCTGACCAGCAGAGAGTACATATAATTAACTTTATATCGTTGTTTTTATGTGTTGTTAATTAAACTTATATTTGAAATTTAAAGTAACAGAAACGTCTATAAACTTATATTGTAGGAATAGCAAGACACGTATAATAAGATTAGTGTATTGGTCAATATCTTGAAAACTTTCAACTCTTTGTATAGACAGCATGTATATAAGTCAAGGGATCAAAGGTCAAGGTCACAAGGTACCAAGGTGAAGATCACAGATGTAAATGACTACAGCAATGACCTAGTTCTCTAGTTTTGTTTTTCCTTTTTAAGCTGTTTATAAATAGTATACTGCAACTAGACTTTAGATATTTTATATTTATGACAACGTCATAATTATTTTGCAAAATTATTATCAGTAATTCTAACACAAATTTTAACAGTCGACAAAGATGGTCTTCGGTCTTATTCAGAAAAAGTCTATTCTACATTTGGCATCAACTAAAGAATTACTTGAACATCTTGCTTCTAATATTTTATCTCATGTAAAATGTAATTTTTATTTTTCTACACTCTACACCAATCATTCGAAATTGGAGAAACGTGTTAAAGAAATTATTCACTTGTCAGTCTTAAAGAATTGTAAGCCAAGATACAAATATCTAGCGCTGAACAGGGATTCTGGTTATTTTGTGAACCATCATACAGATTCCAAACAAAAAATTACTGAAGAAACTATAAACAAAATGTTGGAGTTATAAGATATATAACGTATTTGATGATATAATTTTCCAGCAGCAAACAATCGGTATACCAATAGGTGCAAGCTTTGTGCAATTGCTTGCTGATTTGTTTCTTTAATTTATTGAGCAAAATTTATGCAGAAAATTTTTAAAATCTAGAGAAAAGACTGTTGTCAAATCATTCACTCCACATACAGATATAAAGATGACGTTCTTAACAATCCTAAATTTAGAGACTATACAAATATCATCTATCCTAATGAGCTTGAAATAAAATATACGACTGATTCCTCAAGTTCTGCTTCATACAATTCTGACGCCTACGAAAGGCTGCCTTTGAAACATTATGACTTTAACTTTTCTCTTGTCAACTTTCCTCTTATATGCATCGAAATACCTGCTTCTCCTGTTTAAGGTGTATTTGTTTCCTAATAAATACACTATGGTAGAGCTTATTCCAACTACGCTACGGGGTCTTTGTACAACGAAGCGTGCTGCTTGCAAATAAATTGACGCAGGGATATTGCAAACCTAGTTCCATAGTTCCATGTTCCTTTCCCTCAATTTTGATTACACATGTGGCGTGTGTAGCTAGCTCAACAGGAGATGCTTACTCTTCCGGAGCACCCGGGATCACTTCCCTGGTGATCTAACCTAACTTTTTAGTTCCACAATTATTACTTGTTTCTGGATTTTGATTCCGAGATGGATATGTTTGTTTGATTTTGATTGATTTTTCATTGTTTTTTTTTAGTTTTGGTGTTTTCATGGAATTATCTTCCAAACGGGGTCAAAGTTCAGGGCCATGTTTGACGTGCGTGATTTTTCATTTATTTAAACTTTTCTGGGAGTAATTAAATGCAGATTTTCCCTTTTGAAACAATGTTTTTCAACAAAATATAAATGTATAGCAAATTATCATTACCATCAAACGTAAATATACCAATTAATGTTGAATTCATAATCCTAAAAGCAATGTGAAAACTTTAAAAATGACAAATTAAGTAAAACTACAGAAAAATAAAATCGTGTGCTCTGTAAGCATTTAGCTAGCTAGACCCGCTACTCGTAAAAATAACATTGAGAATAGACGGAACAGCGAACTATGTGGCATCAAATATAGCCAAAATACTTTTGGGTAAAGATGAATCATACTTATCAGCAATAATACTTTATAAGGATCTAGTTAAGCCAGAGCTTGCAATGTTCCCCCCGGGCCAACAATTTATTTTATAAATAACTTGCTTCGTTGTCACGTTAGTCATATTACTGCAAATATAACCTTTTTTGGTGTTGTTTTATGTTACAAGTCTAAATGTGTGACATACAATATACCTCAAATTAATAGAACATCATCTATATATTTGTATGATTGTATTGTTCATTGATTTGGTTACAGTACTCACTCCAGATTAAAAATTCTGCTTCATACGAATAAAGAAACAATTGGTCAATCTCTGGTCTGGTTTGTGCGAATAGTTATACCGATTTTTTGTTGAAAAAATTATATTGCTAAAAATAACAAACATCAATAACTTTTGTTTGCAAATTACCAATTATTAAGCCTTAGATTATAAACCTTGACTTTATATTGGGATTTGGTTTTTGATATTTTCTTTGCGTAATATCTATCTTATATAATACCAGTGTTTCTTTTACATCACTAGACAACCATTTCGGAATACAATTCCTCATCAATTGTACTTGACCAAAATTGTGAAACTTATTTTTAAGTAGTTGAAAAAAATATCCAAAGGACCAAAATAAATTTAACCAAATTTATTTAAGGAACCACTTTAAACGAGGGAGTATACCTTAGATTTTAAGAATTTTCAGATTTTACCTAGCAGTAAATTGTGACAGAAGTACATTTCTGACAAAACAAAAGTATTGCCTACTGAGTTTATTACATCCTCGGTGATGCTTAGTCCACCAGCAAAGATTGAAATTCCATATCATACCAGTGTTATTTTACTGCACTAGACGGTCGTTTCGAAATACAATTCTTCATCAGTAGTGCATCAACCAAAATTGTGAAAACATATTTTAAGGGATTGAAAAAGGTATCCAAAGAACCAAAATATATTTGATATATTTAAAGTTTATCTAAGAATGAGTGAGTATACCTTAGTTTTTGAGAATTAATAGACTTTAACTAGCAGCATAGTTTGACAACAGTATATTTCTGACATGTCAGTGGTCAATTAAAATATATTTTGTATTTTTGTTATATTTCACGTTTTCTAGACTAAAATCTTGACCTTTTTGTATTTAAGAACTATCTTTTTATACTATGTATTATTTTATTCAATTAATAAAAATATAATGAATAGTTCAGTTTTTATGAATTTGGTTTCATACCATCGAAGAATCTACAAAATACAATACTATAAAGTCATTATTTCAACTAAAACATTTTAATTAGCTAGTATTTATGGAGTGAGGGCATCAGATACATTAGTCCGTACAAAAAATTACTCTGAAATATATATTAATTTTGTTTCTGATGCAGTTGTGTTTTTGTAGTACGTGAATGATTTTTACAAACGATTTGGTAAAAATTTTATTGACCACATAAAAGAAAGGTTGGTTTTTGACGACTTTTGCCTTTTGACTCTAGTCTATTTTCTTTGTTTTAATTTATTTGCAGCTGTATTATCATTTTGATTTCTTGACGTATTTTAATTGCAGGTATTGACAAATTCGGTTAAAATAAAAGAGGGGGGTTCTGCAAATGCAGTTATAATACCAACTATTCCATTACCATGTCCATTGTACCTTTCTACCTGCAAATATCAAATATGGATGTATGAGTGGTCACAGAAAGAATACCAATGTAAAAAACAAGTTAATATTGGTTCAAGCAACAGATGCGGAACTATCATTAACGGCAAATACAAAGACGACACGAATAAAGAATGGAATAAAAGTGTTACAATGGAAATACGGCATAGAAGTAGCAACAAATTTCCGGAAAGTCGCATTATACCTTACAGCTACGTGTGGAAGAAACACATTTTAATAATCTCTTAAAGAACACATTGATCGATGATATTTCGGTAATCCAACACCCTATAATGTTGTTCGTAGTGACTAGTATAGTATATAGCTTCTTTCATTTTGAATTTAAATAATGAAAGTATGAAAATATATTATCATAACTGTGCATTATCGACCTAAACCACATTATAAGTCTTTTAAAATATTTTATCGAGAATATGTTTGTTGTATTTCTGTTTACGGGTATTAGAATTAATGAGATTGCCAAAAATTATAAGTCATTCTGTTTCACAATTAGAGAACTCCATGAATGCGATGTAGATATCCATTCTTGTTATGGGGTTAAATTGGAATGATTAATTACAATTGTACTATATATCTCAATAAAAAATCGGGTTACTACTATTGAGCTATTATTTCAAGATTTAATTAATTAACTGATTGTACGCGTACTTTGCAAAATACAAAAAACTGAATAACAAAATTGAAACATATTTATAAAGACCATGATATGTATCTCCTGTTTATTCTAAGAACGTTGTATTTTGTTAGGTGGTAGTTAATGCCGAAAGTCCAGACGTCTTCAAACAAAAAGTTTGTTATGGTCTAGTTGACCCACATATGCGCACATTTGATGGCAAGTAAGTATTAATGTTTTATTGTTACTATACCAGCATTTTCTAACCATAATATTATAGCTCAATTATTTATATTCTTTGTAACTGAAAAACATAAAACCAAATTCTTATGTAAGATCTAAAACCAAAAAATAAGGAATACTCCTTCATTCAAAGATTTTTCTCAGCTTACTTTGGTTAAATATATTATGGTTCTTTGGTCATTTTTTCAACCCCTTGAAAAATGTTGGTTTCAAAATTTCAGTGCAAGCACAACTGATGAGGAACTGAATTCCGAAACGACCGTCTGATTCTGTAAAATTACAATTGTATAATATGTAACATAAGATATTGCGAACCAAGTTTTAATTATCTGTTAAAAATCATATAGCTTCCCCTCAAAAGAGAGAATACCAATGCAGAATTATGTTCGCTTCGTCTGTATATTGTTTTCTTTAGTTTTTGCCAATGCATAAAAATATACTGAAGATTTATCGACAAAATGTGAGAGATTTAGATAGACAACGTATTGCAAACTGTATGACAAACTTGAAAAATTCAATTTTTCTGTTGTAACCCTTCTTTTTGTATGCAACAAAATACCTGCTTCTCCAGCTTGTGGTGTATTTGTTTTACAATAAAAACGATATGTTCTCACTACGGTAATTTTAAACATCAAAGCAAGCTGCTTATAAATTGTTGACCAAGGGATATTGCAAAGTCTTGACTTATCAGGGCCTTCAAAAGATTTTATGGTCGTTACCACATTTTTGTTGATAAGTATGATGTATCTGTGTCCAGGATTTTCATGGATATATTTGACGTCCAGTAGTTCAATGTTCCTTTCACTCTCAATTAAATTACAAACGTTGCGTATGTAGCTAGCTGAACATGTGGTGCTTACTCTTCCGAAGCACTCTGCTCTCACTGGTGGAAGTTCGCGTGTTTTACCGAATTTGTCAGTTTCAAAGTTTTTTATACCCCCCGCTTAAAAACTTGGGGGTATATAGTGATAGGGGTGTCCGTCCATGTGTCCGTCTTTCGGTTACACCTTAGGGTACCTATCTCGTATCCGCAACTCCCCCTAAACCCTTCAATGGATTTTCATGAAACTTTCACACAATATTTGTGATATAATGTAGATGTGCACCTCCTATTTAAAAATATGATCCGATGGAATTTTAGGAGCGGGGGTAAATTTTTGTGAGTTTGTGGCTCACAGTTTTTCTAGTTCTTTTTTTGGGATTGTGAATTGGGCAGGGATTAATATGTTTGTTTTTTATCAGTACTTTGTATAAAAACGGCATTTTAAACATTATTTTATTCTAAGGTGTTTCTAGCGATTGAGATAAATCATTCCAATATCAGGAATTCAGTCTATTACATTAAACATACCCTGCTGAAAATAATTTTTTTTAAAATTTAGATTTGATAATGTTAGTATACTGTATCTTATACACATCATTTTTTAAAAAAAAAAGGAAAAAGAAAAGCTAATAATGTTGTAACGAGGGGTTTTATAATTGCCCAAATTTCATAAAATATGCGAAAAATTACTTTAACTAAAATATGTCAGAATGACGCGAATGTCCACTTCCTCTGTTATTTTGCTGATCTTCATACTGTAAAAATATGTATTGTAACCTAAATGAATTTTAGTGCAAATGAAAATGTTAACTAATTTGTATAAATTTTAATAAGTGATAAGTGCAAATATTATGCTAAATCTTGTGTGCAATAATTAAAGTTGAAAGGCGAATATGAAGTCAAACATACTGAAAATCATCTTCATCGAATTTAAAGTTTAGAAAAATGACTTAAATAATACTATCAAAAAGCACCTTATATTATTTATTATAAACTTTTGAAAAATTTGTATCAAAAACCGATTTGACATAAACAAGAAATTGTATATTTTGCAGTTTTTTTAAGTTGTAAATTGTCAAATTAAATGGTGGAAATAAAATTCTAAGTATCATTTTGGTTAAGAGTTTTGAATTTTTAAATTTTGTTGTAAAATGTGTATCTCATGCAAATTGTGCTGCAACTCCAAGTATAATATTCTCATTAAAACTTGTTCATCATAAAAAAAGACACATACATAATATCATTTTCATATCTCCATCAATAACCAGGTTTACAACCAGTGATAAGTTAAACGATTCATAGTTCAGTGCATTACAATACAATACAATACAATGTATTTACTTTCATAAATATATAGGTTGACGGATTTAACTAAAATTGAATTAAAACATGGAATTTATTATGATCACTTTCTAATTTAGCCAATTCGAAATGCATATTTTGGGAGGATTTCTAATGTACAGAAACAAAAAGTACAACACTATGGTAAGTACTGGTTATTCCAATAATAAACCAATAATATACCTGCTTATGGTGTGTACGTTTCACAATAAATACGCTATTGGTAGAATGTTTAGAATGACTGTGGCAGTCATCACAGTATTGTTAAAAAAGCATGAAGTCTCTGTGACCAGGATTGCACTGCATATATTTGACATTCCATAGTTCCGTGTACCTTTCACTCTTAATTTTGATTACACACATGGCGGATTGTAGCTAGCGAAACAGGTGGTGCTTACTCCTTCCTTACGAGCACCTGATCTTATTTCCCTGGTGTTCATGTATGTATCTGAATTTGTCAGTTTCAAATTTTGTTTTGGGATTGTGATTTGGACATGCGTTAGTATGGTTATCTTTTTGATAGCAGGTTTTTCTTAGAAATATTTTATTGAATCAGTTTTAGAAAATAATTCAAATTATGTCAATTTTAAAGCCAACTATTTGAAACTTTGCTTCTCAATAACCACTGGACCAATTGAAACCAAATTTGGTGTTAAAAGTCCCTTAAAATCAAAGTTTGAATAAGGCGATCCTGTACGATATCGAAGATGACAGTTACTATTAATAGCAAAATCACTCAAATGGACATTTTGGATTCAATTTATTACCTATTTTGTTCAAATCTAAAATATACAAAACAGATACCTGGCCATTTAATATATTTAAAGGGTTAATCCGATTACAGTATTCTTTGACCCAATTTTAAGAAAATATGCAAATGAAGTCAAATTTTGGCAGTTGAGCATTACAGACCCTTCTTAGCCTCTTGTTATTTATATATGGGTCATTTTTTGGTACAAATATGAAATGCAATTCTTTATTACTCTGACTTTTTACACACTTTTGGCAATAAGTGATTTTTCTTGTCATGCTATTCACAAAATGTTATCTTCCAGATAATTGTCTATTCTTTCGAATTATATTTAAAATGGTTGACTTGTTGACCAACAATATGATTTTTGTAGTATAAATTGGATTAAAAATCTTTTTTTTAACGTTGGCACGGCAGAATTTAACTTCAAAGAAAGATATCTGAATATTAAATAATGATTTAAGAAAAACATTAAGTAAAAAATTACCGTCCAATGCTTGTAAACAAACGAAAATTCAGTGAAACAGACGGTAAATCCCTTCTAAGCCATGACCTGTTTAACTGTGTCCTCATCTACAGTCACAGTCTATTTTAACAGCTTCTTTTCACAAGTTTACGCTTGGGTATTCATTTAGCTACAATCTACTTTACCTAATTACAGAATAACCAAGCATTCAGACTAAAATTTAGTGGTTTATTAATTTTTGTGTTATTGTTTAATACAATACATAAAACTTTTCATGGTAATTCTGTAAATTCGGACATGTGGTGTTATACAATTCAGCAATTGATATATCTACTGTATAAAGAAAATCCAAAATATCAAGGTATCATTAATATATATATATATATATTAAATACAAGCAAGACAAAATGAAGCTGTAGTACATCAAAACTCACTAATAATGAGACAAATCGATTCCCATAAAAAAAGCATTCACGTTAATTAATGTATAACAATATTGTATAACTACTTGAACCAGTTTTACGGTTTTCTTTAAATCCTTCATCACCCTCTTATTATACCTTGTTCATGCATATGTCAATTACATCGTAAAATCCATCGAAGTCTTGGAAACAACAAAGTAGTTAAAAGATATTCCAACCATAAACTTTATTTAAACCGTTATAGTTTCTTCTGTGTATAAATAAAAATTGGTCAATATTATATGGTTAACCACCACATAACTTGTTTTGCTTTCTTTGTTCAAGTCGTGAATACCAATATATCGTCTAAAATCTTATTTTGAACCTAGTATTTTTAAAGCATACAAAATGATTGATATTGTGTTTTTTATGCCAAAAATTTCTGTAACTCATTTAAAATGACAAGTTTATTTCTTTTTTATTAAGGTTCAAGTGAAAACGACGGGATGCTACAGTACATCATCAAATATACAATGTATTTGTGGTATCGTCATTCGTGCGGGTAGAGATGTCTTCATGATATACATGTGTCCTGATCTAACAACAAAAATAGATCAATTTATTCGATGTCACGACGGATTATTGACGGCAACTAGCAAAGGAAGTTCGGAATATCAGGTAGTATTCGAATATAACAAATATCAAGTGTTTTGAATCCCTGTAAATATTAACATGTTTATTGTATGGCTGCACTTAATGTCTAGCGCCCATCAGAAAAGAGGGATTTTATAACAACAATTATATGTTCGTTTGTTATTGTCGCTGCTTGATATTTATAGGCAAATAACATTGACCTTTCATTGAAATATTTATCGTTCGAACACAGGAACTTATTTCGTGCACAACATGGGAAACATGCAATTATTTTGTAGTAATTGCGAATCAAAACACTACCCATGTATTGAGTGGATCCATATTTATGAATATTTCTAAAAAAGGATCAATCGGACGGGTAAATTGTTCTCTCTCTCTCTCTCTCTCTCTCTCTCTCTCTCTCTCTCTCTCTCTCTCTCTCTATATATATATATATATATATATATATATATATATATATATATATATAGTTTGACCATTAATGTTATTATTAGATTAGGCGAATAAACTGTGTGGTTTAGGTAAGATAGAAAATGAAACATGATATTGATTTATCCATTAAAGTACATTTCTGTCAATATTTCAATTATTTGAAACCATACACTTGGGCCAAATAAGACCGTTATTATTTATGCTCCTTTATACTGGAAATTTTGCCTTATCAATTTCGTAACTTTCATCCAAAATGCTTTTATGGATTGTTTGAAATCCATTAAGACAAAAGAGATAAGTTCATGTGAGTTTATGGTATATGACAGCGTTTGTGTCAATGGCATCAATTTTCCTTTCTCAAACAACTGGACAGATATTCATGAAACTTTAGAACTATCCATTTTCCGGTAGAATTCAAATTTATTCGTGTCGTTGCAATGACTACCAAAACTAGGTCAAGGTCACCTAGGGAACAAAACTTTCAAATCTTCTCTTCTTAAACCGATGGTTGGAAAAAAATTGATGTGATATTTGGCTTCTCTAGGATCTAAAGCATATAGTTTGTCCATTATGTGAATTTCGGGCAAAAAATGGTTTACTCGTTTATGAGTTTGATTTTTAAAAAAAACATAAATAACTGCAAATTGTTAAAACCCTTTTTGTAGAGATAATGAAATGGGATATTCACTTTTGACATATCCTTGTGATAACCTTTTAAATGGGATCAGGTCAAAAGTCAAAGTCATGACCTAATTTTTTACCTTTGTGCTTTTATTCTTGATCTTGAAACCTATCAACGTTTTATATACGCATGTACAGGTTCGTCCAGAATATTTGGAGCATTCCTTACATAACCTTTGTAAAATAGCAGTTTTGACGGTTTTAGTACTTGGTGTTTTGTTAACTAATATTTGTCGAAGTACTATTTTTAAATACTTCATAGATTGTTTTTCAAATGACATAATTGAAAAAGGGTTAAATTTTAGTTTAAGTGAACTGCGAGTGATAAAACAGTTGAAAAGATTTAAGGAAAAATACAATTTCTTCAAATATGTACTAAATGAATAAAAAAAACACTGAAAAAGGTTATAAAACTTAATTTCATGTAATTACCAAGCACTTTCGAAGGTAAACATACACTTTTATCAGTTACAATCTATTTTGTATTTAGAATACTAAAATATAGAGAATTTATGCTTTGTTCTTAAATCATTGTTTGCCAAAGAACAGCAGTTTTTGTGTCTGAAATAAATAAAGAGAGATAATCGTGTCCTTTTAAACTCTATTACATTAATAAATCTAGTGGTATGTCATATGTAAGTAACTATTATACAAATCATTGATAAAACATGTTAAACTTTTTATACCTAACAAACTCGTGCCTAGCATGATGAACTACTTTTATGGAGGGCTCTAAACTTTCTGAACAGACCTGTATATTAGAATATTGTCGACAATGAGACAACAAACATTTTGACACATAGATGAATGCCATGGACTCAAAGGTCAAGGTCACAGTCGTGAAAGAATAATGAAATGGTTAATTAATTAGAAAAGCTATAAATATTGGCTATATGAAAAGATTTTGACATTAGTTTGTTTTAAAACTTTTCAGCTAACCATTATTTATCAGGTGATCATACTATGGGCCTTTAGACCTCTTTTGTCATTAAAAGGCAATATTCAGCATTCTTTGAAATATCGACAACTGTGGTGTCTCTTATAAAAAGAACATATGTCGCGCAATCTTTTATCAAATTAAACACTAATTTGTAGCATCTGTTATATATAACAGTTTAACAAAAAAAAGGATACACAGTAAAAGTTATCTAAAAGACAGAAAATGAAAGTAACCTACAAGTACAAAGAGGCACAACAGAACTTGTTTCCCTCACTTGGAACACACTCTATTCTAAGAACATTGCACAGAAAATATGTGTGTGTTTAAAACTACAAGGTCAATTGGTCAAAAAAATACGCGTGTAGGCTCCTTAAATTAAGACCTGTTGAAAGTTTATGCATGACTCTTCCATTCGATATACTGGTATAAGACGGTCGCGGTTACCATATTTAGAGAAAACTGACAAATTCCAAATTCATATTTATTAATCTACCAATTTCCAAAAGGTGATGTGTTACAATTTTAATTACGTGTTAGTGTCAAAGTATATCGATGGCAATCAACTTAATAGATGGATACTAATTTGACACATTTTGGTGACATTCAAAATAAGATGAGATTAGTTATTGCCTTAGCACATGTTACTCCGTTATTAATTTAGAGATCATTTTACCATTTCCAAAATACCATCTGTGTTAACAATAATTAATCAATCAGGCTGTATCTTATCCAATTTTTTTCAATTTTGCTTTATTTGTCAACTGTTAAAATATTTTGTTATAATATAACAGTAGATAACATTTTATGTTTAGATACATTTACCAAGTGGGACGCAAGTGAAAGTACAAGTGCAAAAGCATTACAATTACAAAGGCGACTTTATCAACGTTTACATTTATCCAACATCTCTTGATTTACACGAGACTGAAGGCATGTGTGGCGTATTCGATTATAAACATTCTAACGATTTTAAACTGAGGGATGGCACATACACCAACAAATATACAAAAGATCTTCATGGCAAGACTCAATATGGCACATTTGTCAACGATTTTTCAAACAGCTGGAGGTATACATATTTATTTAGTAGTACATGGTTCATGAAATTGAATATTTTTGTGTATTTTCACATAGCAGAAATGTAACCAAGGAGACCCAAGGAGACCCAAGGGGACATACCTCGTTTATTTCTGCAAATCTAAGGTCCTTCGCCCAGGCATGGTTGTCAATAAGTTTCATCAAATTAGGCCTAATAGTTTTGGAGGCGATAACTTAAATGCAACAAGTTAATGCACGACACACGACAGAAAAAGGACGGTGAACCATCGTAATAGCTCATCTAAACTTTCTTGTTGCCTACTAAATGTTACACATAATTTTAAAAAAAACTTCAAATATTTTCTGCTACTGTATGCAGAAAAACCTAGAAATCAAATGTTTGCATTTATATACAGACTTTAAATGAATAATTTAAGACAATTTCGAATGCAATATGTATATGGAATGTAAAAATAATTCAATCATTTTATGTAAGGCAGTAATAAGGAAATGGCGAAAAGTTGATAAAAATTAATTAACTTCACATATATTTAAATATGCATACAAATGATAATATAAGTGTATATCGGGTTAAAAAGCAAAATTTTCTATCCTCTGGGTATTCTGATATTATTCCTTTTTACTAGAAATATAAGATTGTGACAGACTAAAATAAAATGCAACCAAATATAAAAATAAAAATGGGCTGATCATTTAACTTAAAATGAGACCAGAAATGTTAAATGTATATTTGAAAACAAGTATGATTGAATATTTCAGTGTCTTTGCTTTCCATTTTGTTGCAATAGCAAAAAACATATGACAACTGGACTAAATCCCCTCTTGTTTTACGAGGTATGTTTCTTGTCTTTAGCAAACCCCAAAGAAATTAAAACTGATATATGTATATAAGAGAATATATTAGTCACAAAATATATTATGTTGCAATTAGTTTGAGGTCAAACTGTAGATTGACTGGACTACATGGTAATATACACGCATATACCAACTTAAAAACATTAAAATAATACCTTTAGACCTTTATCTTCCATCGCCAGCCTCTAGAACTGAATTACGTCTATGACTTTAAAGCTATCATCTGTATCAAGTATGTGGTAATTGATCACGCATAATATGTAAACATTAACATTTAAAAAACGATAATGAATATACTTTAGTAATCAGATATGGGTTCGATCAACAACCTTTAACTATGTTTTTGACTGCTTTATTTACATGGATAAAAGAATTTATTTTGCAATCAAAACGATTTACTCGATAATTATACTTAACCTGACAAACATACTAATCCATGTCCAAACCAAAATTCCCAAAGCAGCTCTATACACGTCGGCATTTACTAATCTCTCTCTCTCTCTCTCTCTCTTATACTCTCTCTCTCTCTCTCTCTCTCTCTCTCTCTCTCTCTCTCTCTCTCGTGCGCCCTCTCATTTACCAAATATGTGGCATATATATATATATATTATCCTTTTTATACCAGAATGTTGTGTGTTTATATGTAGAATATGTAATACTTAAGATTTATGATTATGACTTTGTTTAATATTTTAACTGTAAACTGTCAGGGACTGGGAGACTCAGAAAAGAGACGAGATGTATTCAATTATCTAAAATGCAAAAAATACAATATCTACTGTCTACAAGATACTCATTTTGATAAAAAAATGGAACCATATATACAAAACCAATGGGGATATCAATGTAATTTTAATTCATACTCTACCAACTCACGAGGGGTAGCAATATGTTTTAATAATAACTTCGAATATAAAGTCCATAGAGTTAAAAATGATTTATATGGAAACTGTTTGATCTTAGACTTAACTATAAATGAAAAAGATTTACCTTAGCAAATATCTATGGGCCTAATGAAGACAATCCAAATTTCTACCAAAAAATGTTTTTAGATATCGAAGAATTTGAAAATAATTATGTGATAATTTGCGGGGATTTTAATTTAGTACTTGAACAAAATCTTGACACAATGAATTATAAACACGAAAATAATTTGAAAGCAAAACAGATAATAAAGGAACATAAAGATCTAAACAATTTCATTGACCCTTTTAGAGAATTATTTCCAGAAAAAAGAATGTATACCTGGAGGAAAAGAAATCCCTTAAAGCAAGCAAGACTTGATTTTTATCTAATAAGTGATACATTAATACAGGATGTAGAAAATATTAAAATAGAAAACAGTTATAGATCAGACCACTCTGGAGTAGTGCTATCTTTAAAACTAGACAAATTAAAACGGGGGCCCGGTCTATGGAAATTCAATAATTCACTTTTAAAAGATCAAAAGTATGTTAAAACAATTATAGAACTTATTCAGCAAATAAAGATTCAATATATGATACCCGTATATAATATCGAAAACATAGAATCGATATTAGACAGTGAATTTCAGTTCAGAATTGACGATCAATTATTCTTTGAAATGCTGCTCCTTGAAATAAGATCTAAAACAATATCATACGCTATTTTTAAAAACAAACAAAACAAACTAAATGAAACTAAACTTATTAAAGAAATAAACGAATTAGAACAAGATGAAACTGCTGTACAATCGGAAAGTTTAGAAAACAAACGAGAAGAATTAAAAACACTAAGACAAATTAAAATGAAAGGACATTATATAAGATCAAGGGCTCAATTCATTGAGGACGGGGAAAAACCAACTAAATACTTTTGCAGCTTAGAATCTAGAAATTACACAAATAAATTAATTTTAAATCTGGAAACCGAAAGTGGAAATTCAATAACGGAACAAAATGAAATACTTAAAGAAATGAGAAAATTTTATAAAAAATTATATTCTTCCAGAGACACAAATAATAATATCGAACTGCATGATATATTACGTAACTGTTCTTTTGAAAAATTAAGTGATAATGAAGCTTTACAACTGGAGGGGGATATTACATATACAGAAGCGCTTGACTTTTTGAAGACAATGAAAAATAACAAAAGCCCTGGGTCTGATGGTTTTACTGCAGAATTTTTTAAATTCTTTTGGAAAAATTTAGGGGTATATTTAGTTCGTTCCATAAATTATGGTAATAAAGAAGGTGTTCTATCTGTTACACAAAAATTTGGAGTAATAACATGTTTGCCAAAACCGAATAAACCCAAAAAATATATAAAAAATTGGAGACCCATTAGCCTGTTGAATATTACTTACAAAATTGCCAGTGGGTGCATAGCAAATAGAATTAAAAGGGTATTAGACAAACTTATCAATAAGGATCAAACGGGGTTTCTAAAAGGTCGATACATAGGGGAAAATATTAGATTAATTTACGACATTATGCATTATACTGAAAAACACGACATACCTGGTCTGTTAGTACTTATAGATTTTGAAAAAGCTTTTGATTCGGTTTCTTGGGATTTTATAAAAGACGTTTTAAAACTGTTTAATTTTAAAGATTCAATTATTAACTGGATTACTACTTTTTTAAAAAATTCAAATTCAGCAGTTCTACAAAATGGATTTTTGTCCGAAAGTTTTACTTTACAAAGAGGATGTAGACAAGGAGATCCTTTATCGCCCTATATTTTTATTCTGTGTGCAGAAGTGATGGCTATCCTTATAAGAAATTCTAAAGAAATTAAAGGTATTGAAATAAATGGAGAAGAATATAAAATTTCGCAGTATGCGGACGACACAAGTCTCATTTTAGATGGGTCTCCCAAGTCTCTAAACAGTGCACTTCAAGTATTGGATTTATTTGCTCAAATATCGGGGTTATGTATTAACACGTTAAAAACTAAAGTTATATGGATAGGTAAGAAAAAATTTTCAAGAGATGTTTATCACCATGATAGGTGGAAGCTGGAATGGGGGTCGGAAAATTTTACTTTATTAGGTATAAACTTTTCAGTTGACCTATTTAAGATGAATGAATTAAACTATACACACGTGCTCCAGAAAATGAAAAACATTATGAACCAATGGGGTAAGAGAAAATTAACTGTGATTGGCAGAATTACACTTGTGAAAACTCTAATAATTTCTCAAATGGTTCATTTACTAATATCCTTGCCCAACCCGCCAGTTAAATTTTTAGATGAGTTAAACAAGTTATTTTATAATTTCATATGGCAATCAAAAATAGAAAAAATTAAAAGAAAGATATTAAATAAGAACCATGATGAGGGGGGTTTAAAAATGATAAATATTTACAATTTTTTGATTGCTCTTAAGACATCATGGATAAGAAGACTCATTTTCAATGATTCAAAATGGAATTATCTGTTTGAGTCTGAAACAAATTCTAGTATCAATGAACTTATGAATTTCGGAAATGACTATACTATTTTGCTGATGGAAAGAACTAGTAACCTTTTTTGGAAAGATGTGTTGTATAGCTGGGGTATAGTACAAAATAAAGCTAAATTATCAGAAAGAGAAAATTTAGAATTACATAATATATGGTATAATAAGGACATAGCAATAGGGGGGAAAACACTTTTCTATAAAAATTACTGGAAAGCAGGTATTATATATATAAATGATATTTTAGACAAAAATGGTAAATTTCAAAATTTTGAAGATTTTAAGAAGACATTTGGAATAAAAACAAATTTTTTGGAATATGCCACGTTAATTAAAGCAATAAAGCTATTTTTATTTAGATATGATGGGAATAGTATATCTTCCAAAGCATCACAGCCCTTTATACCTCAAAATATGAAAGTTTTGATGAGTTACAAATCAGGTTGTAAACCAATCTATGAAATTTTATGCAAATGCAACACTACTCCCACGGCACAGTCTAAGTGGACAGAATTTGGATACGATTTTCCAGAAGAACAATGGAAAAAGAACTACATATTATCTTTTAAATGCTGTCAAGAAACTGCTGTACAATGGTTACAATATAGAATCTTACACAGAATTTTGGCTACTAATTCATTCCTGTATAAAATTAAAATTGTTAATTCAAACTTGTGCACCTTTTGCGATATCCATGATGAAACCATTGAACACTTATTTTTCCAATGTAGTTACGTAAACAAAATATGGGACAGCTTGCAAAAAATGCTTGAAATTAAATTTAGAAAAACATTTCGGTTAGATAAGCAAACAATCGTTTTTGGTACAGAATTCGCTGGTAAAGAAAATAAAGCACTGAACTGGTTAATATTAAATACTAAATGTTTTATCTACAGCAAAAGATTACAAAAACAAAAGCCAAATATAAATTCACTAAGGCACTATATTGAAACCAAATTGGCAGCTGAAAAATATTTGCTATTTAAAAATTGTAACTACAACGTATACTATGAATATTGGCATATATTGGAAAATATTTTTGAGTATGAAACATTATAATGTTATATTCTTAAATTTTTGTTTACACATTTCACGCATGACAGGATTTACTTTGATAACTTAGCCTTAGCAAAAGAACACTCTTTCAATATATTTAGTTTTAATAAATTATCAAAAAATTATATAGAAAGATAACTTACGGTACAAAATAACAATAAAATCCATATCTTTATATACATCATATATATCACAAACACAGCATTTTTATATATCCACGGTATCATACACCACATGTATTGACCTCTTTAAAGTCACGCACGGGATATTCATGCGTGTTTTAGCGTTTGTACATCGATTTAGTGCGTCAGAACTCGCAAGGATGTCGGGCGCCATCTCTCTCTCTCTCTCTGGCTCGCTCTCTACAACACACTTCACACACACACACACGCACGCAGTTTTTGACACACACACACACACACATGCATTTTTTGGCACACACACACACACACACACACTTTTTCTATAGAATGTATTTATTGTTACAGTACAGGCCTGGCGGAAGTTTAACACTGAGCTAACGAATGGATGTCGAATCGAAAGCTAATCGCCTACTTTCGTTACATATACATATAACAGCTGTTGTCGTATATATATCAGCAGCTTCGGTCACTAGTTATTCATACATCGGAGTTCGGCAGCTGATCATCAATTCTTTTCGTTACCTCAGTGTTAAACTTTAGACAGATCCGTACTGTATATATATATGTATTATAATTTATTAATTAATTACGTATTTACTATCTTATATATTGCTGTAGTATAACAAATTTACTCACACATATTGTGTGAAGGATTGTGAATTCTATGGAAATAAAACACATTACAACTTAAAAAAAAAAAAAAAAAAAAAAAAAAAAAATAATTCCCAAAGCAAAGTAAAAATTTCGAAGATGGCGGGTGCGGGAAGGGTAAGCACCTCTTATTTAGCCAGCTTCATCCGCCATGTGTGGTGTAATCAAATTTGAGAACATAATAAGATAAGAGACGTTTTTTTGATCAATTTTTTGTACATTATATTTTAAACATTTGTAATTTATAATTTCAGCTTACTTGAAGATGAAAATTTATTTCCACACAAAGGAGTCGAAAAAAATTATGATTCCCTCCAACCGATGAATAATAAAATTCAATTTTGTTACTGTCCATACAATGATTATGAACTTGCAGAACCAGGAGCCACAACTCTAGAACCTAATAAATCGCATGATGCTGTTGCCCATTGTGACTATCGGGAGTATGCAGAATGTGAGGATAAAAGACAAGTGACACTTCCATGTCGGTATCATAAAGAGAAAAAACGATCTATCAGGAAAATAAATCGTGATCTTGATATAATTCATAAAATTGATAAGGTAAACATTATAATGTAGCTATATACATAATCATACATTATCACTAAATAAAAGTGACACGATAAAATTACACGAAATTGCATATGCATTATCTACAGTGGTCTTTGTTTGTAACGAAATATATTTTGTCTAGAGATTACTTTATTTAATTTGATTGACAATAAACAAAGGGTCATTTAATACATTTTAGAAACTGTTATACCATAGATATGGACATTTAAAACATTAAATGCTAAAACATTACCTACTAAAGTATAATCAGAAATGGATTACACTCAGTTTTATGGATTTTTCTCAAAAACCGGTTAAAGATGAGAAACAGAAATTTGGCTACGTATATAACAAGTCTCGGCCTAATTTATCATAATAGTTTGAGTTTTTCATCGCTTGAGACTTTGCCTCTGTATAGTGTAAATTTTTGTAAAAAATGTTCAAGCTAAAAAAATCTAAGTTTTTGACTCCACCTCTTATGACAAACCCAACCCTTTTTACTATGAGTTTCATTCAAAGTTTAAAAGGTGTCACAGGTGATTGACTAATAGACTGGACAACAGTTTGATGACACTAAAATGAGACCAAAGGAAAATAAACACCTGTGTATAAGGTTATTGAGAGAGTAACATAGATTCTAAAATTGTCAAGTAAATTGCAAAATGACTTGCATTTGAAGTGAATGCAATTTATACATGTTTATTTCTAACTGTTTACACGAGCATAAGCGTTTCACTTATTGTTTTAATCCATTGCTCAATTAGGCTACGGGTAAAAAGGTAGTACCAATGTTAGGTTTGAGATGTACATATATTATACATGTCTGTATATTTCTGAGAATTAAAAAAAAAAGAATTCCAGATACATACCTAACTTCCCTCACCCATACAAGCTTTTTCCCATCTGAATTATTGCGGAAATTCCTTTGAATGTATTATGGTAAAATAATATTAAACAGAACTTGATTTGGTTGGCCTTAATACAGGACAGAGCACATGGTTGATTAGTCTTCCTTGCATAATAAACTGGTTTTATGATGAAAAAAGGTCATGAACTATCATTATGCCTTACATGGGAAAAAAGGCGGAGTAAATAGACTCTGTTAATTTTCCATCATTGCAGAAATTGTGAATTTTTTCTCAGTAAAGCTGGATTATAGCAAACTATATATTATGGAAACCTAAAGTGCATATTAGGCCGGCTGATAATAAATATATTTTATTAAGAAAAAATAAAATATTTTCAGTAATAAAATTTTTAGAGACAAATAACTGAGTGTAATCCATTTCTGTTTATACTTTAGGTCGCTATTCATTCATGAAAATGGAACTACATGTTTTTCACCGATAAAAATCCATTAAAGCTAGCTAAATAATAAAATTTGCAAGAAGTAAAATCGCTGTCAAGAAGTTGATTTCTATCAGCTGCAAACAATGACTATTTATTTTTTTATTTATTTATTTGTTTAAACTACTTATTTATTTAAATTTTGTGTCAAACACATTCGGAAACAAACTTAATAATAAAAATAAGCAAGTTTTAAGAATGTTTAGTATCACAATATAGTTTACATTGGCAAGCACTTGCGTATACATGTATTTCATAGATTATTTACAAGCTCAATGAAAACTAATTTACAAACTCATCAATTGGATCAATGGTGTTGATGTTGAGAACATAAAGGGAAATTTCTGATATTTGATGAAAGCGTGTAGTGTGAATTCATTGTTAACTTGTAATTTTATATGAAAGCATTCAAAGTATACGACTGTTAAAGCTAGTTATAAAAAACCAAAATATATAAGATGGATCACACCTATGTTTTTGAAAAAAATTACAGCAGGTGCGTGGTGTAGCAAACCATACAATAAAACATAAAACAATTGAAAAGTAATAACAGTTTAAGGAAGTGTGAAGTTAATGCATGCTTATATTATTTATACATTTAGTTGTCAATATATATATATATATATATATATATATATATATATATATATATATATATATATATATATATATTAATCACAATATCGTTGGTAGGTTTGATGTGCTTACCCTTCCGGAGCACCTTGGCCTCACTTGCATGGTGGAAGTTCACGTGTCAAACTTATTTGTCAGTTCCAAAGTTTTTACTTTGCTTCTGGATTGTGATTCGGATATGGATTAGTATGTTTGTTTTTGGTTACAAACATGTTTGAAAACCTTTGAAAATCTTGTATAATATTGTTGTAATATTGAAATGTGAGGTTGCAATATTATATTATATATAAATGTCCTTGTATTATACTTTCAATGTTTTAAATTTATATCGATTAGTTAAAACCATTGAACTGTTTCGTTTTCACGTAGAGGGACGCAGTTAAAACATATACAGAATCAGAAGCATATGATGCATGTAATAAAGTGTTTGAAAAGACAGAATTGATACAAAAGTGTTCCGGGGCAAATCTGATCGACAATTCAAGTTTATCTTTATGTGTTATGGATTACATGGTAAGAGTTACTGATAAAATATAAATTATAATTTGTGTCGTGTGCTTCTTTTCAATTGTTATGAAATAATGCATTTAAAAAAACTTCATTACATTTTTACTTGCCTAATTCTTTCAATGAATCGCACCATATATCCAAACTTACTGTTATTAAACCGGATTTAAACTTGTTACGTTTTTAATAATGTTTTCATAAGAAGCACATGACATACAACTGATTCTATAAATGAATCGCACCAGATATTCTAACTTATCGTTGTTAAACTGGATTCAAACTTATTACATTTTCGTGAATTTATAATTATGATTCCCAGGGACAAGTGTATTGCAAACGGTTTCTACCACCAGGGTAGAGTTCCAATGACGTATGAAAACTAATGATGCTTTATACACCCAAATACAGAAGTAACAATTAATTTTAATTTGTTGTTTTCTGTTCAAATTAAGCAATCTCAAATTGAAGTTTAAGCAATAAAATTTCATTTTTCTCTTGAATTTAATTAAGGTGAAGTGGACTTGGCCGAACTCATGGGGGAAATTTGAAAAAATGTAAAGTTTACTAATTAATTAGAAAATTAAATAAAAAATTGTTTTTGTTTCTATATTTAGGGAAAACTTGCATGTAAATCCTTAAGTGATACTCAAAGATGATGGTGTGTTTGCTATAATTTAATGATTTATCATATCTCATTAAAATGTTTTATGCACTTAAAATGTTTAGTTTGATATTGTTTTTAATCCAGTATTAAATCTAATAATAGAATTGTTGAAAAGATTTTGACGTCTCATTTGAAATATTGTCCACCAAATTACTATCAGGAAAAATTGCCATAGTTTTCTCCGGAAATATATATATTTTCCTGCTGATTAATTTGTTTACTAAAATGCATTGTTGTATTTGTGCAATAGCTTACAGGCGATGAGAGATGGATACGTTCACATATAGAAAGTGCAAGAAGTCAGTGCATGCATGAAATTGAATATAATAATACTCTTAAAGAAGATCAGCCCGATTTAGTTTCAGAAATAACAAATCTTGACTGTCAGAATAACTGTTCTGACCAAGGGTTATGCGTCAACGGTAAGTGCTTTAGAATAAATACCTCTGCAAAATGTTTATATCATAGAATGTCTGGTGGGTCGGGTTGTTATGGTACGATGATATGCTTTAATTTAAAAAAAAATCACAACTGTCTCGTTTAGGGATTTTTGTCCGACATTAATAAATAAACTATCAAACAAACAAATCCGTGTCCAAATCACAACCCCAAAGCAAAGATTAAGTCAAACACGTGAAACGAAATAGCAGTCATTGTGAAAAAAAAAACTTGTATTATATTACGAACTTCTGTTGTATCTATAAATGATACCTTATTTCAATTCAAAAAATTAAAGCATCTTTTTTCGGTTTTCTCCTTATGTTTCTTAAAATTCCAAACAACTGAATCTGCTCATTACAGTTTGTTTTCAGCACATAATAGTAATGCTGATCATGATCCACCATTTTCATGCTTATTGTATAAAGCGGTATAAGACAGATCCTGGGTCATTGTTTAGGAACATATACAACTTTTAATTCTAGGACCCATTCCTTGCAAACTGAAAACAACGAGAGATTATTAACGATAAACTACTCTAAAGTTCATCAAAGGCAAAGGGGCTAGAAGGTGCCTAGACTCTCATAGCCTAGCATGTTGAGCATAATTTTCTAGTAAAATGTCTTATCCGAAAATTCCCGTATATTAATCTACGTGCAAGACAGAAAAATGTAATATGCTTACAATGGTAATGTACGAGTATGAGCAATTGAAATGTACAATACAATGTGGGCGGATATTGAAAGTAACTTGGTATTAGTCCCCCATCGGACAAGTATTGTTAATATCAATTTAATGCATTCGCTGTAAATAGACGCATACTTACTCCGTACCTGTGTGACTTAAAACACACATTTTCCTTCATTGTGTTTAATAAAATAAGTGACCAATCGTATAATTAATTTAAGTACATTAATAAATAAAGTCGTTATCCCACTCTTCAAGAGCACCCAGACTCACTTCGCTGTTGGAGTTTCACGTGTTTAACTCAATTTTCCATTTTTAAATGTTTAATTTTTCCTTTGAAATTGGGAATTGGACATGGACCGGTACCTTTGTGTTTAATGATTACTTCTTTTTAATTTTGACAACACAAAACTCAATTTTAAAAACGTTAAAATGGTATGGGCACTTTAGAAATTCGGACAATCAAACATCAACTAAGATTTCATTTAAAATGCACTTCCACACTATATATATTATCATAGTTCATATTCCAATCAAAAACATACCAATCCATGTCCAAATCACAATTGCAAAACAAAGTAAAAACTTTGAAGTTGAAGCGGGCAAAGTAGGTAAAACAGGTGAACTTCCATCAGGGAAGTGAGGCCGGGTGCTCCGGACGGATAAGCACCTCCTATTAGCTAGCTACACTCGCCACGTAATCAAAATTTGGAATGAAAGGAACACGGAACTATGGGACGTCAAATATATCCAAGGTAATTTTAGATACAGAAACAGTATATGTGATGACGGTCATTAAAGTTTTTGAGCTCTTGATAAGCCTTGGCTTGCTATATCCTTGCGTCAACAATTTATTTGTAAGCAGCACTGAATATGTATAGGTATTTTTCTGAAGGTTTCGCGTTGATTGCATAAAGAGTTTAAATTCATAAAACGATATGAAACATAAAATTGCTCACATTCGTATGATAAAGAGCAAAATTATTTTTAATGATTACCGTATCTATTTTTATTTATAGGAACATGTAAGTGTAACGACGGATATTTTGATACAGATTGTTCAGTAAATATAGCTGATCCACCTCCTATTCACGGTACATCACATGGAGAACTCTGTGATAAATCTAAGGAAGATTGTCAGGAAATTGATTTATACGGAGAAGCATTTTTACACGAGTACCCTCCAGCTTTAAAGATACAGAAATACACAGTAAGATTTAACGTTATCTTTATATCTAGCTAACCAAATAAAAAACAAACATATATATTACATATTATACCAGTTTTAATTTTACAACACTAGACGGCCGTTTCGGAATACAATTCCTCATCAGTAGTGCTAGGACCAAAGTTATGATACCAAAATTATTTTAAAGATGTTGAAAAGCTACCCAAAGGACCAAAATATATTTTACCAAATTAAGCTAAGGAAATACTTTGCATGAGGGAGTATACCTTAGTTTTTGAGAAATTTCAAATTTTAACTTGCAGGAAATTTAGACAATTATAGTATATTTCTGATATTTATATCTATGTCCAAATCACAATCCCAAAGCAAAGTAAGCAACTTTGATACAGACGACATTAATGTCTTAATTCTTTCTTTACAATTGCAACAGATATGGATACATGCTTTGCAGGGAAGATTATCTAGTACTTAGTTATTTTGTATCTATTGTATATTTATAAGTAAATGGAGTCAATGACACTTGAACTGAGACAGAAACAGTCTACTGTCGCTGTTGTTTCTTTCCACCACACCAACAATTGGTTTAACAGTGCAAGTGTCTTAGACTTCTTGTTTCTATTTTTATTATAAAAATATTATTATAATCCCAACTGCAAACTAGTTTGAGGGGGGTTTATAGAAATCACCATGTCTGTCTGTCCGTCCTTGTAAAATTGTGTCCTGCCAATATCTCATAGCTTCTTTGGAAGAGTGTCATAAAACATGAACAATCTTCATGGCCCAAAGGTGTGTCATGGCCTTGAACCAAAGTCATATAGGAAAGATCAAGGCCGTGGGAAACATGAACTGTTGGGGCGCGGGTATTTAGCTTTCAAGAGACAGTTCTAGTTATTATTATTAATTGCCTGCCTTATTCACCTGACAAAGCTTTTGTTGGATGGTAAGCATTGCAGGATACTGTAGGTAGGGAGCAACCCAATCACTTTTATACCTGCTCTGCTTATTCAACAAAGCAAGTGTCCAAGACTTTCTGTTACTGTTATTATTATTATTTATTGATTAATTAATCAATTGATTTATTCACTTGTTTGCATTTACTAGTATGTATCTATTGTTTATCTGTTGTTTTATATAATAAAAGAAAAAAACGAATGAATAATCGAACTCGTTGTTTTTAAAGTTTCTAATGAGACATCGTTTTGTTATTTTTCATATTTTAAGATTACTTCTACAAATGAGAAAAAATTGTTGAATTCGTTTTCCAAGAGATGCATATGGAGAGGACAATTTGAAGTGACTTGTGAATTCTACGAAAATAGGGCGAAGAGGAACACAAAAACAGAAAATACGTTTGTTACCCAATATACGTATTCGATATCAAATGATGGTAAACACTACAGCGATGAAATGATACTACATGTTATGGACTCAAGCTGCCAAGAGATTAAAAACAATTCAAATGGAATAACTTTTTATCTTAAGGTCAGTAAAACAATGGTAGTCCGAAATCAATGGGCATAGCATGTGACAAAGATTCCTTCCATATCGGTTTGTGTGAGATAGAGTTTGGCATCATGTGATATTTTTCTATCACACCTAGGATGGGATCATTTAACTCATATGTTTGTGGCTAAGCACATTTTTCAGAATTGTTTTCCTTCTCTTTGATTTGATACATATTAACGTGCCGATGGCCATTTTTATTTTTACTGTTTAAAAACGTTGAATAGTAATTTTATGCTTTCCAAACCTTGTGAACCAAAGTCAAACACTGGCATAAAATGGATGAAAAAATCCAATATGGTTTTCCATGTTAAATATTTTCGGAAAAGCAAAGCACCGTATAATCGACTGCTGGCAAGACAGAGACCAGCACAGACTAAAACAGTACGAAATTGCAACATGTGTCCTACAGCTGACTTAAAACCCAAAGTTTCAAAATTATCTTCTCTAGTGCAACTGAAACAAATGGAATGATATTTGTGTAAAAGATCGTCTATTAATGCAATATTGTGTCTGAAATTTAAATGCAAATGAATTTTAATTGAGCAATGCAGGACTTCTTTGTTAATAACAATCATTTAAGAAAGGTATTTTCCAGGGACACAGAGATCCCGAACAATTGACTCTTTGCATTCGTTAAAAATTTAAAACAAAAATACAAATAAAAATGCACAATACTTGCTAAATAGTATGCAAAAATAATTTACCCACCATATAAACGTTTACCTTGTTAACACAGAAATGACATTGAACACAAATTAGTTTTTCACATATAAATACAGTAAAAAATTTAAGATGTGCATTATCAACATCTTTTAACATTATTCTGACATTTTTGTATATTGATGCATTTTGCACTTTTCTGGTTTACTTTTCTATGTAACATTTTTTCAATGTTATGTACATACATGTAAAAAGTTTATGGAATCAATATATTTCTTTTTGTAGGACAAACATTGTTTTATTGATGGTATATGCTACATGGATGACGATAAAGATCCAACAAGCTCTTGTAATGTATGCAGTAGTGGAACTGATAAATACACATGGACAGTTTCAAACGAGGGAGGTAAATAACAATAATATTAGGCACTCCATTACACTTTAACCACCCAACAGGACATTAATCTCAATGCCCGTGCAAAGTCAAGATTTTTATAACCAATGGTCCAAAAACATTGTTGAGTGTGAAAAGAATAGAGGTCAGCAAAACGTGTCACAAAATGAGATCAAACACCTTATCATTTCCGGTTTGATTGGATATATTCATCTATTCAGTAAGTCAAGCAATTCTTCTACATGTAATAAAGTGCCCCACTACCACAAGTGACTAGATGTTCCATAGCACTGAAGCTAAAGTGCTTTTAATGTAACTACAGAAGTAATTATTTTGTTGGTAAAAAAGGTTTTGTTAAATAAGAATTAACACAAAATGAAAAATATATTAAAAACAGTAATATAATCTTTAATTTTCATTTCCGCTAATTTTGTTTTTTTTCCAATCCAAACATTTTTTTCAGAACATTCTTGGATCATTTAGATTTTAAATCCAGGGTTTTGAGTCTAGTCTTAATTGAATCATTCTCAATGTTTACCAATAATTTATTACTATATGCACCTTTGAGTACATTTGAAATTTTAGATTTTAAATAACTTTTTTCATAAATAAACAAATATCATATTATATGTTAAAAATGGAGTATAAATATAAATACAGTGTATAACATAGGGAATAGAATGGATTTGTTTTAACATGTAACTTTAATCCATTTCAGATTGTGTAAGCAAAACATCTGTAGATAACAAATCAGGAACAGTTTCTTTGATAATTGGTTTGACTGTTGGTGGGTCTATTCTAGTTGTTTTGATGGTTGTTGTTGGCTTTTTGATTGTCAAATACAAGTAAGTGCATTTAAATTGCCTATAAAAAGTAAAAAATAGCTGTACATATTTTTTCCAGTAAAACACGCACAATGTAATTTATAATTAATCAAAAACAAACATACTAATCCATGTCCGAATCACAATCCAGAAGCAAAGTAAAAACTTTGGAACTGACAAGTTAGATTAGACACGTAAAGTTTCACCAGGGAAGTTAGGCCGGGTGCTCCAGAAGGGTAAGCACCTCCTGTTTAGCTAGCTACACCCGCCAATTAAAAAATAAATTCCACACAAAACTTTTAGCATATTAAAACCAAATGTTTATGGAATGCAAAATAAATCAAATTTACATACTAAATTCATATATTTATATAAAATGCATAGTGATGAAAGTTATTATAATTATTCTTAGGTTGTTTGTTCACAATTTGCTAAAATATTGCTTATTTATTAACAACAAAAGGAAATTTCAGCTCTTAAAACATTGACTATACACATTTTTGTAGAAAACCTGCAGCAAAGTTGGAAAATAAAAAGAATTATGAAAGAGAACCTAGTTCCTGCAGAGATTTTGAAATATTCCAAGCCAATACAGATGTGAAAAAATGGGTTGATGCTACAGGGGTCCAGTTGGCTGAATAGAACTGATTTAGTTATACACACAGTGATGCACTTTAAAACTTTTTATATAAAATAGTATTCTTGTATTTCTACCCTTATGTGTTTTGTTGACTAGTCTTTAGTGTGTCTGGACATTAATACTGGCAAGTTTATCATAGTGATATATTTATATTTAATATTTATAAATTGCAAAATATATGATTTTAATCAAAATCTTAACATTACAAGTAAATTATGGATTCTTACATACATGTAATTTAATTTCTTCATGATTTTTGTTAACATTTGATACATAAATATTGCTTTTCTAACTAATCCATGACCATGGCCTAAACCAGGATATTTTTTGTTTATACATGTTATAATTCTTCTTACATTGTATGTATTTATGTACTATGTATCATTTAATTATACAGTTTAAGTTATTGAACAGTCAATAAATATTTTATTATATTGTTTATATACCAATTGTGAGAAAAGGATGCTGACAATTAAACAATGTTTCAGTGTGAAATACTTCAAATTTTATTTTCTTGATATACATTTATTCGAATTTTTCCATGGCCGTCATCACAAAAACATTGATAAGTATGATGTCTCTGTATCCAAAATTACCCTGGATATAATTTTTGACGTCCCACAGTTCCATGTTTCTTTCATTTCCAACTTGATTACACAATTAAAAAGCAAAGCGAGCTAAACTGGAGCTGTTTACCTTTCTGAAGCACACAGAAAAAAATACTTCTTACACACAACCCCATACCGTTTTGTCGTTAAATCAAGTGCTCATGCAAAGTCAGGAGTTGTAAAGTCAGTGTTCTCAATGCAGTTATATCATTTTTCTTAGTCTGTTCTTTTGTTGTTTTATTTGCCAAGTTATACTGTTTAAGTGCAGTTCCTCAGGTGCAAATTAGTTTAAAGTTGTATTTTTTCATATGTAAGAGGTGTCTGATAAAGTAGTTCCTCCTAATTATATTTATGTTACCTGATAATTTCAGATAAAACTCTCAATAAACTATGTACAATGTTTTTTTTCCAAAAGTACACCTACGCAGAGTTTGATGTAGTCCGGCAAATTACAAACCCCCAACAAGACAAAAATTAAAATGGGGGTCAAGTAGCTCATTTGTCGGACTAAGTTTTATATCTTAATTGACATATATTCTGAGTGGATGGGGTATTTGGTGGTATTCTATCACAGCACACTAAATGCTGCACCATAAATTCCTTTCATGGTGTATCCAATGTTTTAGCTTTGTGCATGATTGTTCCGTCAAAGTATTTGTGGGTAGGTGTAAAAAGATGGTAAAAAATGTTTGTCTTTTACGTTAAAACTTTTTGTAGGGTTTGTTCATCCTACAACACTGTTTTGATTTGTCAATTTTTGTAGAAGATATGACTTGTATCATATTCAGTATGATTTTACATGGACATTTCATTTAAACACATTTACACTCTTTTGCAATTAATGCAGGTGGTTTTAGAGGATTTGTGTACATGAGATATGTTATTTGTAAATATGCCAAATATGGTCCAAGTTCCAATGACAAAATCATAATAGGGGTACAGCATGCACATCAACACATCACACAAATGAATCTTACTACATATTAAAGTAATTTGATAACTGGTTTCAGCAGACTTGCCTAACTCTTACTAAAACTGGCAAATCAAAACAGCAATAGTGTATGCACATCTACATACGAGTCTCTACCAAATATCCAAGCAAACCATCAAACGGTTTCAGAAGAGTTGTGTTCACGTACATGCAAATGCCTACTATTAATATGTCCCTCCGTTGCTTCAAGGCAGGGCCTTGATACGTTTGTCAAGGATATTAAAGAAAATTACCCAAATGTTCTTTATGGTTTTGTCTAATATAATGATATGCACGTTTAATCGATTAGAATTGTCTACATTTATTTTGATAAATTGTACAATAAATGTAATTTTATTCTCTCCATATTTTGGCCATTTGATACCTATTATTTTTTTATCATTATTGGTACAACAAAACATTAAGTATAAATAACAAGAGCACTTTATTCTTACTTTACATGTACCACTGATTAAGCAAAATATTAAACTACATATAGTGTTGTAGATACTCATTTGGTCCTTAGTTGCTCACCTGGCATATGTTTGTACAATGCACTAGGCAGATCATACCAACTAGCATTATATGAATTTTTGTGTATAAGTACCTTGCAACTGGCTGGGACAAAAGACTTGCTTTGGGACTCCAAAATGGGCAATTGTTCTGAGATTGTTTTTTTTTCAAACTGCCGATGCTACATTTGAAACATTTTAATTTAAAATCACACTGTTGATATAAACAACAGTTTCGACCTGGATATTGCATTTGTTCTTTCTAACAGTCAAGTGATTTACAAAGATGAAAGCCCAACACTGTTTCTTTACATAGTCATAATTTTCAATTGATGTGATAGGAAACATTATCAAAAATTTCTACATGGGGATATAAATGCCAAAAAATTAAATTGGAACTTTAGATTGCTGATGTAAAATATTTGTTTACATCCCGACTAGTCTAACAATTGTGTCAATATACCCAATACAATTGCAAAGGTCATTTTTCAATCTATTGTGGGGGTAAATAGCCCTTATCATATAAACATTTATTTAAGTGCTTTCACAAACATTTAACAGTGATAAATAAAACATATGTAAGGTAATACACATATATTACTGCAATATATGCATACATATTGTTGTATCATTATCAAAAGCATCACTGGACACCATTTAACGTGCTTAAATTATCAGACGGATTATAATATATTTTATATATAAATGGCTGTTCTAGTTAAATACAACTTATAAAACATGAAATACAACTTTAAAAGTTAGTATACAGTATTAACATTAAACAATGAATAAATATTAACATAATATTAAAATGTAACAAGTATATAACAAGTATACCATTAAATATATAAAAGTTAATAAAATAAAGCCATAAGAATACAGCATTTTCTAAAAGCACTTGTAGTGCATTAATTTATACAACTACAATATCACACCTGCCCTCAGTTTCACAATCATTCCGTTAACTAAGATTTTCCATACCTTAAATTTGGCAAATTTGAAACCTTATTAATTTTGATCATTTTTAAGATATTCAAGAATGCTATGTGTCATTTTAAAGATTTTATCAAGATTATTACTTCTGGATTTAGTTTTGACAAAAAAGTATTTTTTGTTATTCCAAAAAGAGCTTGCAAAATTTGCTCAATTTAAGTTAAGGAAAATCTTCATTAAGGAATGATTGTGAAACTGAGGCCAGCACTACTGCACTTTGTACAGGTTTTCAAATAATACATAATTACAATTGCCTATCAAAATTTTTTTTTAAATTATAGAAAATAATATCACAACTACATGCAATACATATCAAACATGCAACTGAAGCTGTATGGAGTGTTTTTTAAAACACTGCCTTCTTCCAAAAGTTATTAGTACAACCTGAGAACTCCTTGGAAATAACCCTCAAATGTGATTGTCACTTTATTGTCATTAGACATCATTATAACTAAACTCATAAAATGGCAATGAATTCCATTTATATACAGTATCAAACTCTATAATGTGTGAGCAATACTACTGGTATTATGTGGAATTTAAAAAAAATTGTTTCCAATCCCAAACAGTTAAACTTTGATAACTTGACTATCCTTTTTTTATGTATATTGGGCTCTGAAAAATCATGCTGTCAGTATCAACCTTAGGAAGTGTTCTTTTGGCCAGTGTCACTCCATATCATTAGCATATACAATAGCAGTCACAACAGCTAATTTTACAAACCTATTACAAACAGATTATGAATGAACTAAGGGTCAGTAATAGGTAAAGTGTGTCAAGTTTGACCTGGCAGTTTCACCTCTAATTTGAATATTCAAACAGACAAATCCATTGTGTAGTTTAGGGGTTATATAAAGTCGATATGTAAGGATAGATGATTAATACTGGGTACAATGTGTTTATGGTAATGAAACATGCTACCTTACCTAAATCACATAGTTCAATCTAATATTCAAATTAAAAGTCAAACGGCCAGGTCAAACTTAGCCTATTATACTTGACATTTTCCTGCAATACTAATTATGATTTAATTCATAGCATAAAAATTTTATATCTGCTCAACAGAGTTGTATCTGACATCTCTCATCAGAAAAACATAATTTTGTATATCTATAACAACAATAACAATCAAAGTACTGAAGGTACTGAAGCATCAGCTAAACTGAGCAATTTGATAAAAAAAATGTGCACTTGAAACTGAGATTTGTCTAATGAATCAGTAACAAATGAAAATCATGCAATTAATAGATACTGTGATCGGGAAGCTTCTAACAACAAGTCTGCTTTTTATGCAAGTTGTTCGGTTCTAACATATAAATATGTTACAATGGTCAAAATGGACATGCCACGCAATGTTTATCAATTGAGTAAACTAAGTAATTTGCATAAATATAAATTTTCAATTTTTCAAAAACCAAGAGAGGCTACTAAAGACCCGACCCCAAATCTGAGTGAAATATCTCAAGCGTAACGGAAAAAGTCCAGAGAAACCATCATTTTGATAAAATTCACAGTGAAAGGGGCATAACTCCACTAAAACGCAGTTGACTGGAAGAAAACCCAAACTGGATCTATAATCACCACCATCATCATCATTATCACTCCTCATATCACATTTTGATCATCAACATGAAGATATCATCATCATCATCATCGTCGTCATTAGCAGCAGCAGTAGAACCCATGCCATGACAATCACCACCACCATTATATTAATCATTTTCAGAAATCCTCATGTTACATCATTAATATGGTCACATCATTACATAGCTCTTCGTGTCACATAATCATCATCAATATCAGCAGCAGCAGTACTGAATGTCATCATCATCAGCATGAAGACATTGGCTTTGTCATCATCATCATCATCATCATGAATTATTATCATCATCGACAGCAGCAGAACTGAATGTCATCACCATCATCACCACCATCTTCATCATCATACTATCGGCAGTGCTCAGCAGTACTGAATGTCATCATTGCCACCATCATCATCATCGGTAGAACAGAACTCATGTCACCATCATAATCATCATCATAGTTCGTCAAGTCACATCGTCATCATCACCATCATCATTCATAGCAGCAGAGCTTATTTTCATCACCACCATCACTATCATCTTCTTCATCACGATAATCATTATCATCATCGGCATCAACAGAACTCATGTCATCACCATCATCAACATCATTATCAAATCTCCTCGTGTCACATCATCATCATATCTCCTCATGTCACATCATCATCATCATCATCATCATTATATCTCTTCATGTCATATCATCATCATCATGGTGACATCATCATCGGCAGCAGCAGAACTGAATGTCATCATCATCATTATTATTGTCATCATCTTCACCAGATCATCATGCCACATCATCATCGACATAGTGTCAGCATCACAAAAAAAAACTTTCACCATGACCAGCTATTTCCCTTGACTTGCAATTGACAGATTAACCATTGTTGAAGTCATTTTATTCATTGAATTCACAATTAATTTGAAAAAAAATAAAAATAAAAATAAAACCTTTGTTTTAGAAATAATTTAAATGTATTTAAAATTATTGTTGAATATTTATAAATTGTCCAAGTGAGCTTCAAAAGCCTGAATTGGTATAAACCATCCTGATACAATAAGCTAATAATCTGTACCTCCCAATTACAGAAGTTGTCCAGGCAACTGTCTCTTTCAAAAAAAGTTTGTTGACAAGAATTGTGTACAAAAGGGGGAAATATTTCTGAATACGATCAATTGAAAATTAATTGATTATTATTTAGACAACTAAAATGTTACAATAAAATTACTTTGAATTTAAGAGAAACTGTAAGAGGAGTTGAGTTCACAAAGTAGGTACCCCCATTATAATACTTGCTAAAAAGTGACTAAGTTTCAAAGTCTGGAAAAATGGAGAAAAAAATCTTGAAATGTTTCCATAAAGTCAGGTGCACATCTTCAATATATATATAAACATGCTGTGAAGTTTCAAGGCTTTTGGTTGAAAACTGTAAGAGGAGTTGAGTTCACAAAGTAGGTACCCCATTCAAATACTTGCTAAAAAGTGACTAAGTTTTAAAGTCTGGAAAAATGGGGGAAAAAATCTTGAAATATTTCCATAAAGTCAGGTCACATCCTCAATATATATATTAACATTCTGCGAAGTTTCAAGGTTTTTGGTTGAAATCTGTAAGAGGAGTTGAGTTCACAAAGTAGGTACCACCATTCTAATACTTGCTAAAAAGTGACTAAGTTTCAGTCTTGAAAAATGGGGGAAAAAATCTTGAAATATTTCCATAAAGTCAGGTGCACATCCTCAATATATATAGAAACATTCTGTGAAGTTTCAAGGTTTTTGGTTGAAAACTGTAAGAGGAGTTGAGTTCACAAGATTGGTACCCTATTTTCCCCGCCCTTAGTTTCTGTTCTACTTCACCAACTGTGCTCTAGAAATCGGAAGAACTTAGGAAAGCACAATAAAAGTTTTGTTTGTGTTTTCCTGCATGTCCACATTTTATGTGAAATAAAGTAATATGGCTTCATGAAAAGAAATTAAAGGTTGTAAAAACCATGGATTAAAATACTGACAACAACTTTAAATCGGATATCCACTGTAAAAACGATCTAATAAGGACTTGTAACAAGGTAAAAAAAAATTTATCTGAAAATTTTAAAACATCGTTGTTTTTTTTCAGTTTTGTTTAGATTTTGACTTCAAGTTGTTCTTTCTTGCGATTTATTTTGTTGATTCAAAATAAACAACTGGAAAGGGTATTTAAATGAACATTGATGATGAAATTGTCTGTCTTCGGAGACATATGGTGAGAAGTGGAGTGTGTGCGGAAGATCGGAAGTATGTAGCAGAGATTCGAGAATAAAGCATGTCGTTTTTATATTAAACTGATAACTGAAAAGGACAGGGTGTCATGATCATTTCAAAAGGGGCAAGGGTGTACTGGACTAAAAAGGTCAGTCACTACGCTATGTGAATACATTTGAGCAGGGGTATCGCGTGTTAAATGCAGGCATGTCCCCAAACACATGGCTAATTTGCATACGAACTACAGCATCGATATCCTAGAGTACACAACTTCACGAGTCACAAACGATTTATCAACATAGCCAATAACTTGTAAATAAACTTCTTCTTTCAGTTTCGTATCACATTTTTGGGAATAATCTTTGATTTCTACTTTTTTGTTTTCCTTAATTTCGCTACCGGCAAACTGACAATACCCAATGAAAGCGGGAAAATCCTCGTGACGTTATGATGAATATTAATGAACCAGGTCGGGATATCCCAAACACGAAATATTATTGACAATAAATTTTTAAAAAAAATATATAATTTACCATCAAATGTGATCAATGTTTAAAGTTATTTAACTTAAAAACTGTTTAATGAGCATACTTTATGTTTATTTATCGATGTCACTTTCCGTAAATTAAAATAATCCAATATGGCGGCGACTATGTACAGCACTGTAGGTCAAAAAGAAGAACGTCGGCGCGAACTGACAAGATCGACATTTTTGTTGGGTTTTCCGAGGGGCGTATATTTAATGGATTTTTATGGTTTTTATCTTAAAATTATCATACAAAATTGAAGAATTAAAATATATCTAGCAAAAACAATTACGGACTAATACGTGTATGAATACATTTCAGATCATGATGAAAACATTGCTTTCGTAACTTTCCGGGAGACCCAATCACTCAGATTAGAGTTTATACATACCTGGGATACCGTATACGGAAATTCCCGTAATTTCAGTCGAAACGAAGGATTTGATTGGCTGTCAAGGTGAAATGAGAGCGGCGCTAAATACGAAAAAATCCAACGATCGCTATAAAGCATTCAGCATGGCTGATGCTTTAATAAGAATTATAACAAGAGCAAAATGCCTCCATCTTTTAGGTTTTTGCAAATAACACAAGTACTGTGAAGCCATAATTCCTGAATTTGAAAATACGGTCAAACCTAGCAAAAAAAAGTCATTCAAGGTAATCAGGTAAAGTGGCCTTTGTTGGCAGGAGGCCCTTATATACAGGTTCAAATAGCACGAATAAAGAGCAATATGGATAAAATTTACTGGTCTTTAAAAACAGGTGGCTCTTATATAGAGGTGGCCTTTACGGCAGGTGTGATTATAAAGTCCTGGTCCTAATTTCACAATCATTCCTTAGCTAAGATTTTCCATAACTTAAATTTAGCAAATTTTTGTAATCTCTTTTTGGAACTAATATATTTTTATCAAAACTAAATGCAAATGTTTTAATCTAGAAGTGATCTTAAAAATGACACCTTAATTTCCCCAATATCTTGAAAATTAACAAAATTATAAAGATTTGAAATTTTGCAAGACTTAATTAAGTTAAGGAAAATCTTAGCTAAGGAATGATTGTGAAACTGGGGTCTAGTACGATAATATTTCCATAAAATTTCAATGTTGTTATTTCTAGAACTTTAGTAATTGGTTACTAGTACTTGAATGTATCTTTATGATGTCATTAGTAATCTACCAGATGAACATCTCCAATAAAACTAAAGATGGCAAGCTTTGTTTTTACATGCCTACCATACCTACATTTATAATTAATCAAAAAAATTCTGAACTGTCACCTTTTTATATCTAGTGTAAATGATACACATTTATGGGAAAATAAAGCAAACACAAGTTACCGCACACAACATATTTTACCAAGATGCAAAAGTAAAACTATTGTAAAGTTTTTAATTTGACATATAGTTTACTAACATTTGAATTGATGTAACCTGGAGATGTGAATGGAAATAAAATAAACCAAAAAGGTAAAATATCATTGTCTAAAAATATCCAATTAACAGTATACAGGTACTAATAACTGTCATTAATATGTAAATAATTTGGTCCCCATGACAACCTACATTTCTGCTAGCCAATAACACATACACCAGTACATGTAAACATAATTACACTGACGTAATATGATATTAACACTAACAAAATACAGTTCATGTACATGTCATACAAATGCATGTTATTTGATTGGGGTTTTACATCCAAGTCAAGAATATAACATTTATATCAAGACATCACCAGCTATAGGTAATGTGGCAGATATTTTTGCAATGTGCTGGGAGGGTTATTAAATGTGACATGATTGCCATGACACAGGGCATTGTTTTTAAAGTCTCTTCAAAGGACTACCATAACTTTCACTTTCTAAATGCTGAGAGTTTGGTGAAAAAACAATCACTATCTTTTTTCAAGTTTTAGTCTCATCCAGCCTGGGTTTGCACCCCTGACCTCTCACATACGATGCCAGAACTTTACCAACTGAGTTACTGTGATGGTATCATATAAAAACATGTACTGTAAATTTTCACGTTGGTAAAATTTTCGCTAATTTGTCCTAAAGAAATTACCGCAAAAATTTTACCCATGTGAAATTGTCTACCATACAGGTTAATATATCAAAATATATAGAATTAACACCCAATTATATTGGTTATGCGAAAATTACACCCATGCGAAATGCAAGATTTCAGATATTGCGAATGTCATTCCAAATTTATATCATACGGTACACTGTAAAATAGCAAACTTGAATCTCCCTGTTTCAAAAGTAAACTTGGATCGCCCTGTTTAACAAGCAAACTTGGCTCATCCTGTTCGAGTTTTTCACCCCCGATTGGTTTTTTAAGTAACTCAGGCTCTAGTTTATTACCTGTACCAGGATATTTGTAATTAGGATGTAGATTTTTATAATGTCTTCTAAGATTATTATGATGTCCAAATTTACTAGTACAAAGTTGACATTTGTAAGGTTTTTCTCCGGAATGGGTGTTCATGTGGTCTTTAAGATTATTCCTCATACCAAAACGCTTCCCACATATACTACAGGGATACTTTTTAACACCTCCATGTCCCCACATATGTTTTTTGTAACCACCTTGCCACCTAAATCTTTTCCCACAAACTTCACATTCATATTTTTTCTCACCTGTATGCATCACCATATGAGCACTTAGAGTGCTGGTATTTGAAAATGCTTTCCCACAAATTTCACATATCACTGGTTTTGAGTGTGTAGTCATGTGCATTTTAAGTCGGAAACTGGCTACAAATGATTTCCCACATAACTGACAATGGAAATTTTTGCCTACCGTATGACAAGCAATTTTATGAACTTTTAAATGTTCCCCTTTAACATACCTCTTACCACAAATATCACAAATGTAATTACGTTCACTGGAATGTATCTTTACATGTTCTCGTAAATATCCTTTTAAGGAAAATTTTCTTCCACATATTTTACAAGCATGAGATTTTATTCCAGAGTGTATGATCATATGGTTTCTTAATTGTGAATTTTCTAGAAATTCATGACCACATATTTTACATTTATGAGGTCGAATTCCAGAATGAATTCTCATGTGTTTTTTAAGTTGGTTTCTCTCTGTGTAACCCTGTCCACAAATTGTACAATGATATGGTCTCTCTGAAGAATGAACTCTTTTGAAGTGACCTCTCAGATTTCCTGACCAAGCATAACTCTTTGGACACAGTTTGCACTTAAATGGCCGTTCACCTTTATGTGTGTTCATATGTTCCTTTCTTGATCCACTCTGTGTAAATGTTTTACCACACAAATCACAAGGATAAAGGCCATTTTCAGTCTTAGGTAGTAAACCGTCTTTCTTAACCTGACTTTTAACTTCTTTCTTTACCTGACCTTTAACCTTTTTCTTTACCTGACCCTTGACCTTTTTAGTTTTCAAGGCAGACTTTCTCGCATCACTCCCTGATGTTTCCCTCTCCATTCCGTCTTTCTGAATCTGATCCTTGTTCTTGGCATCCAATTTCCTTCTTAAATTTACTTTCATGTTATTTTTCACAGGCAAAAAATCAGGATCTTTAGTTTCATCATCAGAACTGGGGTCTTTGGACAAGTCAGTTGTCTCCCCTTCTCCTTTAACACTATCATCATCATCATCATCACCAGAAAATTCAACTTGTAAAGAAACACTTTGATTTTCTGAAGATAATCCATCAGTACATTCTGTATCCGAGTTCTTTCAGTTTCAGATTTGATCTGTTTTTGTTCGTCAAGAGATTGATTTGGTGTATGTGTTTTTAAATGTTTCTGGAATGATTTCTGATACAAAAACTCTTTCTCACAAACAGAACACTTGTAATGAGATCTCTTTCTCTTTTTCACACCTTCGTTGTCATTTTCAAGGTTAGGTTCTGCTTTTATTGGGACATTCTCGTCACTGACAGTAGACATCTTTTGACTACGAAGTGATTCCACTAAGCCTTCAATTCTATTCTTCTTCTGGTCTTTGGCATCTTCGAGTGTGAGATTATCCACTTTTCCCTTTGTACATGTATTTTGCTGTGTTTTAACTACCGTCTCTGCTGTTTCAGACGAAAATAATTTCTCCATGTGAATTTTCATGTGATTTGCAAACTCGATCCATTTTGAAAATGATAATCCACACAGTTGGCAAACACTTAATTTATCTTCTGTTGTATTTTCACATAAATCACTGTTATTGTTTTCCTGGTTTCCAGTATCATTGGAGTTTGTTGAGTTTAAATTTGAAATAGTTGCTGTTGTCAGAGATGACTCGTTTACATGATCATTCTGGCTTGCAGTGGTCATTATAAAATCATCATTATCTAGTGTACGGTCATCATCATCCTCATTTTCAAACGTTATATCTAGTCCAGATTCATCTCTGGCCTGAGATGATGACGACTCCCTAACCTTAACAACTGAACATTTTAACAGATCTGTCTCTTTTTGAATTACTACCCCTTCTGATTCATCTATATACTCACAATCGCCTGAATCAGAAAGCTCTTCTACAAACAGTCGTATCCTTATATTAGTTTTTGTCATCAAGTTTATCTGAAACCATTCCTTTCCCCTCAAGCAGCATGACATAACTTCATTTAATTCCAGATATTTATTATTTTGTTTCATTATTGATGTATTTGTATGTTCTGTTTTAATATCCAGATTATCAGTGCCACCAGTCACATATGACTGATCATACCCCGTCATATTTTTCCCACTTCCATCCCTCTCATATTCACCCATAGCTTCTTTATGGTTGATGGTTTATATTTCTACAGGTGTCTTCAAAATACTAGTTGCCAATTGTAGAAGGACTTTCTTCAGTTTTATGCCTCCCTGTATCTACAACTCGTTCCGGATCAGATACACATGGAATTTCCATGCTATCCCGTACTTCTTTGTTCTCTTTTCTTTGAAGTTGAGCCTAAAATAAACATACAGGTATTGAAATTGATTTTATATAAACAGACAAATACCTATGTTCTACCATATTCATTATTACTAAAACCACATTTTTCAGGGATTGTAGCGACATTTTACAACAAGAGGCCCATGGGCCTTATATGCTCACCTGATAACTAATGGCTAGCTGATAGATTTAAAGTAAATGTAAATACTAAACCCCAATGACTTTTTTCTATACATCAAAATGATCATTGTATCAATACCTACAACATTCTAATATACATGCCTATGCAAAACGTTTATAGTTTTCAAGATAATTAACAATTTTAGTATTGTTTTACATCTGTGACCTTGACCTTTAAACCCATGACCTTTTCCTATACATCAAAATGATCGTTGTATCAATATCTACAACATTATAATATACATGCCTATACAAAAAGTTTATAGTTTTCGAGATAATTAACCATTTCGGTATTGTTTCGCATCTGTGACCTTGACCTTTGAACCCATGACCTTTTTCTATACATCAAAATGATCGTTGTATCAATATCTACAACATTCTAATATACATGCCTATACAAAAAGTTTATAGTTTTCGAGATAATTAACCATTTCAGTATTGATTCGCATCCGTGACCTTGACTTTTGAACCCATGACCTTTTTCTATACATCAAAATGATCGTTGTATCAATACCTACAACATTGTAATATACATGCCTATACAAAAAGTTTATAGTTTTCGAGATAATTAACCATTTTGGTGTTGTTTTGCATCTGTGACCTTGACCTTTGAACCCATGACCTTTTCTATATATCAAAATGATCGTTGTATCAATACCTACAACATTCTAATATAAATGCCTATACAAAAAGTTTATAGTTTTCGAGATAATTAACTATTTCGGTATTGTTTTGCATCTGTGACCTTGACCTTTGAACCCATGACCTTTTTGTATACATCAAAATGATCGTTGTATCAATACCTACAACATTCTAATATACATGCCTATACAAAAAGTTTATAGTTTTCGAGATAATTAACCATTTCGGTGTTGTTTTGCATCTGTGACCTTGACCTTTGAAACCATGACCTTTTTCTATACATCAAAATGATTGTTGTATCAATACCTACAACATTCTAATATACATGCGTATACAAAAAGTTTATAGTTTTCGAGATAATTAACTATTCCGGTATTGTTTTTGCATCTGTGACCTTGACCTTTGAACCATGACCTTTTCTATACATCAAAATGATCGTTGTATCAATATCTACAACATTCTAATATAAATGCCTATACAAAAAGTTTATAGTTTTCGAGATAATTAACCATTTCGGTATTGTTTCGCATCTGTGACCTTGACCTTTGAACCCATGACCTTTTTCTATACATCAAAATGATCATTGTATCAATACCTACAACATTCTAATATAAATGCCTATACAAAAAGTTTATAGTTTTCGAGATAATTAACTATTTCGGTATTGTTTTGCATCTGTGACCTTGACCTTTGAACCCATGACCTTTTTCTATACATCAAAATGATCGTCGTATCAATACCTACAACATTCTAATATACATGCCTATACAAAAAGTCTATAGTTTTCGAGATAATTAACCATTTCGGTATTGATTCGCATCCGTGACCTTGACCTTTGAACCCATGACCTTTTTCTATACATCAAAATGATCGTTGTATCAATACCTACAACATTCTAATATAAATGCCTATACAAAAGTTTATAGATTTCAAGATAATTAACCATTTCAGTATTGATTCCCATCCGTGACCTTGACCTTTGAACCCATGACCTTTTTCTATACATCAAAATGATCGTTGTATCAATATCTACAACATTCTAATATAAATGCCTATACAAAAAGTTTATAGTTTTCGAGATAATTAACCATTTCGGTGTTGTTTTGCATCTGTGACATTGACCTTTGAACCCATGACCTTTTTCTATACATCAAAATGATCGTTGTATCAATACTACAACATTCTAATATAAATGCCTATACAAAAAGTTTATAGTTTTTGAGATAATTAACTATTTCGGTATTGATTCGCATCCGTGACCTTGACCTTTGAACCCATGACCTTTTTCTATACATCAAAATGATCGTCGTATCAATACCTACAACATTCTAATATACATGCCTATACAAAAAGTTTATAGTTTTCGAGATAATTAACCATTTTGGTGTTGTTTCGCATCTGTGACCTTGACCTTTGAAACCATGACCTTTTTCTATACATCAAAATGATTGTTGTATCAATACCTACAACATTCTAATATACATGCGTATACAAAAAGTTTATAGTTTTCGAGATAATAATTATAATCAGAGGTAAAAAAAAATTAGGTCACGACCTTCACAATTGACCTTGACCTCATTTTGAAGCTACTAACAAGAAGATGTCAAAACTGAAAACCCCATGTCATTATCTGGTCAAGTAGTCAAGTTATAACAATTTGAAGCTATTTTACGATTTTTTCAAAATTAAACGCAAAAACGCGTAACCCATTTTTCGACCGAATTTCACAAAATGAACAAACTATAGGCTTAAGACCCTAGAGAAGCCAAATATCACATCAGATTTTTTCTCCAAACAATACTTTCGGAGAAGAAGATTTTTTAAGATTTTTGCACCCCTAGGTCACCTTGACCCAGTTATGGTAGCCATTACAACGCCACGAACAAATCTGAATTGCACCGACCCAGACATGCTTCTGACCAAGTCTCGTTGAAATCTGCCAAGTACTTTCAGAGGAGAAGTCGAAAATGTGTGTTAACGACGCACGCACGCACGCACACACGCACGCACACACGCACGCACGCACATACACACGCTGCACCATACCATAAGCTCACATGACCTTTGGTCAGGTGAGCTAAAAATGAACAAACGAATGAATGAATGAATGAATGAATGAATGAATGAATGAATGAATGAATGAATGAATGAATGAATGAGCAAATGAATGAATGAATCAATAAATCTTACCCTTCATTTTCAGCTTCTGGGTCATCTAACAATCTCAACTGTTTTTTCTCTTCACGTTCTTTTAAGATGACCTAACAAATAAGTAACATTATATGTACAATGTCTCTCAGATTACACAAAAATTACGTCATGTTCATCAGTTTTACAACTTAATTTATTTTAATTGATACAAGTGATTTTGTTTACTTAAAATTACTACCAAATAAAGATTGTTTCCCCAAAGGAAAAATAAGTTATTTTTCCTTTGGGGAAACAATCTTTATTTGGTAGTAATTATAACTAAAATTTGTTCACATCATAAAATTTTCCAAAAACAACAGTGATGCACTGAAAAATTAAATCTAGTTGTCCTAACACACAAAATATCTGATATTACCACAACAATGTACCTTTGTAATGAAGATAGTAGCTATTGTCAGCATGTCATAATGCAGTTTGAAAGATCTTAGAACTTTATTTTCCCAATTTCAAAGGCAGAAGGTGATAAAACACCAGAATTTCTGTATTATTGTGGTTAAGACTTAACAGTGAAAATCATGAATACTGATACATCATGAATATTGAAACATCATGAATATTGATACATCATGAATATTGATACATCATGAATATTGATACATCATGAAACATCATGAATATTGAAACATCATGAATATTTCTAATATTACAGTATATCTTTGTATGTTTATTGTATTTTTGATATGTCATCATACACTAAGTATGTTTGAATTCTCCAGGTTTTGAGAGAAGTAAAATTTGATTTATTTTTGTTTTATCTTGCTCAGTCTGTTTCAATTGCTTTTAATGTAAGCGTCCTCTGTAGCAGCCACAAGTGACCTACTCTTTTTCGAACTCTAGAGGTGTCTTTAGCATGCACTGAGACACAGGACCTCAGTTTTCAGTATCTTCGTAAAAAATTCTGGTATGAGCTTTTTACAGCTCTAGTATGGGCAGATGAAAATCGTCTTAGAAAATTTTTCCAAGTAGTGAGGTTTTAACACACAACCCTTGACTTTGAAAGCCAGTGATAGTACCACTCGGCCATGTCCACCAATCAACTGACATATCGCGGACCACGGCCACAATGATCTGACATATTGAATTAGATGCAAAAAAAATAAAAACTCGGTCTGAAATGTGCCGTTTAATGACGTCACTGACACTGGTCATCTTTAGTTGCCTTGACGCTGCATTGGTACCGTGATGGCGACCAGTGTCGGAACAAAATAGGCGTGGCTGGCAATACATCAATTGATTAGAGAATATAATAACTTTATTTGATTTGATTCCTCTTTTTATTCTTAAACTGTGCAAAAATAAACAATAGGCCCAATAGGGCCTGTACCGCTCACCTGGGCCGTTTACAGCACAAAAACACAATAAATACTACATTTAAGGAGCAATAACTCTGATATGGATATTTAGATATTTATGAAACTTGCTACTTGCATCTGTGACCTTGACCTTCGAACCAATGACCATAATCTATATATTAAAATGATCATTGCACCAATACCAACAGTATTCTAATATACATGCCTATACAAAAAGTTCATAGTTTTCGAGATAATTAACCTTTTTGGTATTGATTTGCAAATGTGACCTTGACCTTTTGACCCATGACCTTTTTCTATACATCAAAATGATCGTTGTCTCAATACCTACAACATTCTAATATACATGCCTATACAAAAAGTTCATAGTTTTCAAGATAATGAACCATTTCAGTATTCTTTCACATCTGTGACCTTGACCTTTGAACCAATGACCTTAATCTATATATCAAAATGATCGTTACATCAATACTTACAATATTTCAATATACATGCCTATACAAAAAGTTTATAGTTTTCAAGATAATGAACCATTTTGGTTTTGATTTGCTACTGTGACCTTGACCTTTAGACCCATGACTTTTTCTATACATGAAAATTATTGTTGTATCAATACCTACAACATTCTAATATACATGCCTATACAAAAAGTTCATAGTTTTCAAGATAATGAAACATTTCAGTATTCTTTCACATCTGTGACCTTGACCTTTGAACCAATGACCTTAATCTATATATCAAAATGATCTTTACATCAATACCTACAACATTCTAATATACATGCCTATACAAAAAGTTCATAGTTTTCAAGATAATGAAACATTTCAGTATTCTTTCACATCTGTGACCTTGACCTTTGAACCAATGACCTTAATCTATATATCAAAATGATCTTTACATCAATACCTACAACATTCTAATATACATGCCTATACAAAAAGTTCATAGTTTTCAAGATAATGAACCATTTCAGTATTCTTTCACATCTGTGACCTTGACCTTTGAACCAATGACCTTAATCTATATATCAAAATGATCGTTACATCAATACTTACAATATTTCAATATACATGCCTATACAAAAAGTTTATAGTTTTCAAGATAATGAACCATTTTGGTTTTGATTTGCTACTGTGACCTTGACCTTTAGACCCATGACTTTTTCTATACATGAAAATTATTGTTGTATCAATACCTACAACATTCTAATATACATGCCTATACAAAAAGTTCATAGTTTTCAAGATAATGAAACATTTCAGTATTCTTTCACATCTGTGACCTTGACCTTTGAACCAATGACCTTAATCTATATATCAAAATGATCTTTACATCAATACCTACAACATTCTAATATACATGCCTATACAAAAAGTTCATAGTTTTCAAGATAATGAAACATTTCAGTATTCTTTCACATCTGTGACCTTGACCTTTGAACCAATGACCTTAATCTATATATCAAAATGATCTTTACATCAATACCTACAACATTCTAATATACATGCCTATACAAAAAGTTTATAGTTTTCAAGATAATGAACCATTTTGGTATTGACTTGCTACTGTGACCTTGACCTTTAGACCCATGACCTTGTTCTATACATGAAAATTATCGTTGTATCAATACCTACAACATTCTAATATACATGCCTATACAAAAAGTTCATAGTTTTCAAGATAATGAAACATTTCAGTATTCTTTCCCATCTGTGACCTTGACCTTTGAACCAATGACCTTAATCTAAATATCAAAATGATCTTTACATCAATACTAACAATATTCCAATATACATGCCTATACAAAAAGTTTATAGTTTTCAAGATAATGAACCATTTTGGTATTGATTTGCTACTGTGACCTTGACCTTTGGACCCATGACCTTTTTCTATACATCATAATGATCGTTGTATCAATACCTACAATATTCTCATATATATTCTTATACAAAAAGTTCATAGTTTTCAAGATAATGAACCATTTAAGTTTTTTTTCGCATCTGTGACCTTGACCTTTGAACCAATGACCTTAATCTATATATCAAAATGATCGTTACATCAATACCAACAACATTCTAATATACATGCCTATACAAAAAGTTTATAGTTTTCGAGATAATTAATGATTTTGGTATTGTTTTGCTACTGTGACCTTGACCTTTGGACCCATGACCTTTTTCTATACATCAAAATGATCGTTGTATCAATACCTACAACATTCTATATACATGCCTATACAAAAAGTTCATAGTTTTCAAGATAATGAACCATTTCAGTATTTTTTCGCATCTGTGACCTTGACCTTTGAACCAATGACCTTAATCTATATATCAAAATGATCGTTACATCAATACCAACAATATTTCAATATACATGCCTATACAAAAAGTTTATAGTTTTAGAGATAATAAATAATATTAGAAAAGTAAACAAGAGGCCCATGGGCCTTATACGCTCACCTGATAACTAATGGCTAGCTGATAGATTTAAAGAAAACGTAAATACTAAACCCCAATGACTTTTTTCTTTACATCAAAATGATCATTGTATCAATACCTACAACATTCTAATATACATGCCTATACAAAACGTTTATAGTTTTCAAGATAATTAACCATTTCAGTATTGATTCGCATCTGTGACCTTGACCTTTGAACCCATGACCTTTTTCTATACATCAAAATGATCGTCGTATCAATACCTACAACATTCTAATATACATGCCTATACAAAAAGTTTATAGTTTTCAAGATAATTAACCATTTCAGTATTGATTCGCATCTGTGACCTTGACCTTTGAACCCATGACCTTTATCTATACATCAAAATGATCGTTGTATCAATACCTACAACATTCCAATATACATGCCTATACAAAAAGCTTATAGTTTTCGAGATAATTAACCATTCCCGTGTTGTTTCGCATCTGTGACCTTGACCTTTGAACCCATGACCTTTTTCTATACATCAAAATGATTGTTGTATCAATATCTACAACATTCTAAATTAATCATTTCGGTATTGTTTCGCATCTGTGACCTTGACCTTTGAACCCATGACCTTTTTCTATACGAAAAAATGATCGTCGTATCAATACCTACAACATTCTAATATACATGCCTATACAAAAAATTTATAGTTTTCGAGATAATTAATCATTTCGGTATTGTTTCGCATCTGTGACCTTGACCTTTGAACCCATGACCTTTTTCTATACATCAAAATGATCGTCGTATCAATACCTACAACATTCTAATATATATGCCTATACAAAAAGTTTATAGTTTTCGAGATAATTAACCATTTCTGTATTGATTCGCATCTGTGACCTTGACCTTTGAACCCATGACCTTTTTCTATACATCAAAATGATCGTCGTATCAATACCTACAACATTCTAATATACATGCCTATACAAAAAGTTTATAGTTTTCGAGATAATTAACCATTCCCGTGTTGTTTCGCATCTGTGACCTTGACCTTTGAACCCATGACCTTTTTCTATACATCAAAATAATTGTTGTATCAATACCTACAACATTCTAATATACATGCCTATACAAAAAGTTTATAGTTTTCGAGATAATTAACCATTTCGGTATTGTTTCACATCTGTGACCTTGACCTTTGAACCCATGACCTTTTTCTATACATCAAAATGATCGTCGTATCAATATCTACAACATTCTAATATACATGCCTATACAAAAAGTTTATAGTTTTCGAGATAATTAACCATTTCGGTATTGTTTCGCATATGTGACCTTGACCTTTGAACCCATGACCTTTTTCTATACATCAAAATGATCGTTGTAACAATATCTACAACATTCTAATATAAATGCCTATATAAAAAAGTTTATACTTTTCGAGATAATTAACCATTTCGGTATTGTTTCGCATGTGTAACCTTGACCTTTGAACCCATGACCTTTTTCTATACATCAAAATGATTGTTGTATCAATACCTACAACATTCTAATATACATGACTATACAAAAAGTTTATAGTTTTCGAGATAATTAACCATTTCGGTATTGTTTCGCATATGTGACCTTGACCTTTGAACCCATGACCTTTTTCTATACATCAAAATGATCGTTGTAACAATATCTACAACATTCTAATATAAATGCCTATATAAAAAGTTTATACTTTTCGAGATAATTAACCATTTCGGTATTGTTTCGCATATGTGACCTTGACCTTTGAACCCATGACCTTTTTCTATACATCAAAATGATCGTTGTAACAATATCTACAACATTCTAATATAAATGCCTATATAAAAAGTTTATACTTTTCGAGATAATTAACCATTTCGGTATTGTTTCGCATGTGTGACCTTGACCTTTGAACCCATGACCTTTTTCTATACATCAAAATGATCGTTGTATCAATACCTACAACATTCTAATATACATGACTATACAAAAAGTTTATAGTTTTAGAGATAATAATTATAATCAGAGGTAAAAAAATTAGGTCACGACCTTCACAATTGACCTTGACCTCATTTTGAAGATACTAACAAGAAGATGTCAAAACTGAAAACCCCATGTCATTATCTGGTCAAGTAGTCAAGTTATAACAATTTGAAGCTATTTTACGATTTTTTCAAAATTAAACGCAAAAACGCGTAACCCATTTTTCAACCGAATTTCACGAAATGAACAAACTACAGGCTTAAGACCCTAGAGAAGCCAAATATCACATCAGATTTTTTCTCCAATCAATACTTTCGGAGAAGAAGATTTTTTAAGATTTTTGCACCCCTAGGTCACCTTGACCTAGTTATGGTAGCCATGGCAATGCCATGAACAAATCTGAATTGCACCGACCCAGACATGCTTCTGACCAAGTCTCGTTGAAATCTGCCAAGTACTTTCAGAGGAGAAGTCGAAAATGTGTGTTAACGACGCACGCACGCACGCACACACGCACGCACGCACGCACATACACACGCTGCACCATACCATAAGCTCACATGACCTTTGGTCAGGTGAGCTAAAAATTAGGTCATGACCTTCATAATTGACCTTGACACCATTTTGAAGGTAATTACAAGAATATGTCAAAACTGAAAACCCCATGTCATTATCTGGTCATATAGTCAAGTTATAGCAATTTAAAAATATTTTACGATTTTTTCAAAATTAAACGCAAAAACGCGTAACCTATTTTTAAACCAAATTTTATAAAATGAACAAACTTAAAGGTTAAGACTATGTAGAATCCAAATATCACATCAGTTTTTGCCTCCAATGAGTGGTTCAACAGAAGAAGATTTTTTTAGATTTTGTCTATTTTTAGTAACAGCGGCCATCTTGGATATTCGATCGCCATGATTTGAACAAACTATAGTTAGACTCTGTCAAGGACCTTCCATGGCAAATTTGGTTTCAGTTGGCCCAGTAGTTTCGGAGGAGAAGATTAAAGTTTACTGACGCACGCACGGACGCACGGACGCACGCACGCACGCCTCGCCATGCCATAAGCTCACATGGCCTTTGGCCAGGTGAGCTAAAAATTCGCAATTTTGCTATTTTTTCTAGTGGCATCATTTCATTCGGATGTGAATATGGTTTATATACATGTACTTGTAAAAAAAAAAAAAAAATCTTTAACACTGAACAAATGCAGGTCAATCCTGTCAGTAGTTTGTTTACCTTTTCATTTACTGGTATGACACCCACTTTAAGGAAGCTACTAGTAACTGGCTACTTGTAGAAGAAAAACTAGCTACTTACTAGTAGCCAGTTACTTGTGGGAGAAAAGCTAGCTACTTACTAGTAGCCAGTTACTTGTGGGAGAAAAGCTAGCTACTTACTAGTAGCCAGTTACTTGTGGGAGAAAAGCTAGCTACTTACTAGTAGCCAGTTACTTGGGGAGAAAAGCTAGCTACTTACTAGTAGCCAGTTACTTGTGGGAGAAAAGCTAGCTACTTACTAGTAGCCAGTTACTTGTGGGAGAAAAGCTAGCTACTTACTAGTAGCCAGTTACTTGTGGGAGAAAAGCTAGCTACTTACTAGTAGCCAGTTACTTGTGGGAGAAAAGCTAGCTACTTACTAGTATCCAGTTACTTGTGGGAGAAAAGCTAGCTACTTACTAGTAGCCAGTTACTTGTTAGAAAATCAGCTGGTTACTTTGAAAAAAACATCATCTATTTACAACTTATTACTACCTACTTCCGTATTAGAAATGGATCACAACTTCCGCAAAACTACAAACATTTTCTTGTACCTCAAATGTAGTCCCAATACTTTTTATATTTAAATAACATTCAAGGCGAGAAGCTGGATATTTACTTTTAAGATATTCAAAATTCAAGTATATCATGATAAATTATATTCAATTCTGCATCCATTGACACCAAATATTCAAACATTTAAGCTTCAACACGCACAAATACACTTCCACAAACAGGGGGTGTACGGGTAATATCACAGCTATACTAATATTCAAGAAAAGGAAGCAAGACTGACCCTAGCAACCTCAGACTGACCAGTGTAACTTGTAAAGTTATAAAGCATATAGTTGTTAGTCAAGTCGTGCATTATCTAACTCAAACAACATCCTGGTTGACTATCAACATGGTTTCAGATTAGGCCACTCATGTGAGACCCAGCTTATTACCACAATCGAGATCTCCCGAGCTCTGGACAACAGGAAACAAGTTGATATGATGATACTGGACTTGTCTACAGCCTTTGACACTGTGCCCCATCAATGACTCCTCAACAAGCTTACATAATATGAGTGGAGCACCTTATGCACAAGTGGATAACACAGTGGTTGACAAAAAGATTGCAGAAGGTTGCACTGGATGGAGATTCATCAGCAGAAGTTCCAGTTGAATCTGGAGTACCTCAGAGAACAGTCCTTGGACCTCTCATGTTCCTGCTGTATATTAATGACATTCGCCAGGGAATAGGATCCAGAGTCAAACTGTTTGTGGATGACTGTCTCCTTTACTGAGTAATCATGGTAATAGAATCAAAGGATGATACAACTCTCCTGCAGACAGAGCTAGAGCACATGGTTATATAGACCAAAGATTGGCTTATGCAATTCAACGGAAAGAAGTGTTATGTGATGAGAATGAAGAGGTCAAGAACAACCAATATCAGACACACTGCCTTTAACATCAGTGACACAACACTCGCCGAAGTAGAACACAATCCATACTTGGGAGTAGAGATATCCAATGACCTCAACTGGAAAACCCAAATCAACCAAATTACAGCCAAGGAAACTCACTGGTATCCTGTCATTTCTACGACAGAATCTTGGCAGATGCAACAAAGAGGTGAAAGAGAGAGCCAATCTTTCCCTCATAAGACCTCATCTGAAATATGGAGCATCCATATAGCCTTATAGGATTCCTTTCGCCAGTACCAGATTAATGCTGTAGAAATGGTCAAGCAATGGGCTGACAGGTTTGTCTATAACAACACTGAAAATGTAATATCAATGCTTCGGGACCTTCAGTCACTTAAGCAACACAGACAAGGCCAGAGACTTGTGCAATTTTACAAGTGCTTTAATAGAATTGGAGTGCTCTGCCTACCTAAGGATGTATACCATCCAATAGACAGACAAGGAGGCATATCAGATTTATCCCAATCAGCTGCAACACCGGCAGCTATAAGTATAGCTGTTTTCCCCTACACCATCCCAGAGTGGAACATGCTACCAGAGAAGGTTGTCAACTTGTTAAACAGGCAACTGTGGAGTCATACAAGATCATGCTCCACAGTTCTAGTGCAGAGTAGATAGATGTGGCAGCTAGTGTAAATAGTTTTAACTGTTTTTAACCTTTTTAAGTCCATGTGCGAAGCCACGTCACACAAGTTCTCCTGTGAGTTGATGCTGATAAGTCTTTCTGTTTCACAGTACTACAGTAAATGTAGCTGCTGAGCTAAAGATCTTGGAAGATTTTACTCCAAAAACGAGACCAGTTGTCAGTGGCAACCGCGTTCTTATGACAGGTTGCATGTTGTGTCTACCCGTACGAAAAATTGAACCGTACTCCGGCTGGACTCGAGACGTACTCCAGCCGTACTCCGGCTGGACTTTTAAAAGTCTGGTCGGACTAGAGACGGACACGTACTTTTTCAATGTTTTTCCAGCTGGACTTTTTCTAAAGTACGGCTGGACTTTTTGACTGGGAACTTTTGGATAAAAGTCCAGCCGTACTTTTTAACTTAGAATAAGATTTCAGCAGGACTTTCATACTTAAACTTTTTATTCTATAACCAAGCCGTACTTTTGACTTAGAAGAAATTTAACTGAACCGTACTTTTGACTTAGAAAAATTTCACCAAAACATACTTTTGACTTGTAAGCAACCAGACATTTTGACTTTCAGATTTTAGCATTTAATAAGCAGAAATACTGATCTATTAAGATAGTTATTTAATAACCATTGATGTCCTTTTTAAACAGGTTCAGCTGTATATGTATAATGTATGTTATTATTTACATGTATTTGTATAATACTAAAATTGGGTGAAATGAGAAATTCATACATGATCATGAGTTGACTTGTCTTTGAAATGTAATTACATCAATGTAATATTAATTAATAATTTCACACTGTTTGACCACTGCTCATTTTATTTGATATTGGTGATATAAAAATAAAAAGCAAACATACCAATCCATGTCCAAGTAAGGATTGACTCTCTCTCTCTCTCTCTCTGATACAAATTGGAACAGTAACAAATTGTATATTTCTTTCAATTTTAAAGTAACCTTCAATGTCCACCTGAAGTCTTCAGTAAAGCATTATAAATCCAATTACACAGAAATTGAAATTTACCACTAAACATCTTTAAACCAGGACACAGAGGCAATAAATCTTTTAAGGTTGAGTGAATCTTATCATCAGTTGACAATTATGTAAAGACATCTTAATGGTCACTTTTTGAGGTCACTACTTCATGCTGTTATATCTGGGCTTCAGGAAAATTTTCAAAATTAAAAAAAAAATGTATGGCTGTGTATGTTATATTTTGAGAGCAGTACTTCAGTTGTATTTTCAAAAAGTAAAAAGAATCTTAAATAAAAGATGGAGCATTTGAATTGCAAGACAGAAGGAATATGGAATATTTATAAAGATACATGCATGGTAAGTTTTTTTAATTTATAATTTCAATTTTATGTTGATTTGCTGCCATTTTGAACGAAGATTTAAGATTGGGGTGGGGGTGGGGGGGTAATGTTTAAATTATCCTAGTATTTTTTTCTATTTATATGATCTGATGAAATATTGTTCTATATAACAATTATTCCAAAAACATATTTTTATTTTAAATGTAAACTAAAATTATTTTCAAAATAATGTTAAAAATTAGTTTACCCTGTCATAATTATTAAGACTGTTTAGTCAAAATTTAAATTAAGCAGAGGGATATAAAGAAACCAATGTTGTTTTTTTCTTGATTTTAACTGCATAATATTTTTTTATAAATGTATTTATTTCCTTTTGAAAGACATTTTAATTACTTTTATTTTTATGTTTGGTGTATGAATATTTCATGTAAAATTTAAATTCACTCATTGCTGCAACAATAGGGATCATAGTCAAATTATGCCTAATATCATTCTTTCAAATTAAAGATTATTTTATTATTGTTATTTTTCAGACTACACAACAGGACAGGATAATTTTAACTCAAAAACTTCACTTACCAGAAGACGAAGATAATGAAGTATATGTATTCAAAAAAGAACTTTACAGTAAAACCTTATTATCCTATATCTACAGGACTACTGGATTTAGAGCCATGTTTAAACTTTAACATGTCTGTTAATTTTGAAATATTAAATAAATATACTTATCCATTTATACCTAATTATTGTCAGTTTTTGTATTACTTAATCTGTTAGGCCATCACATCTCAATGTACAAATGTACATGTGAGCTGTTCCTGAAAGGCTGGGTTACTGAAAAAACTAAATCATGGTCTTCAAGGAATGAAGTAAGGGTTTGTCCAACCAGACTTTTTTCAAAAAGTACGGTTGAAAAGTCCAGCCGTACTTTTAAAAAATCCAGCTGGACTTTTAAAAATAGTCATGCTCATTTAAATATTTCAAGCCAGCTATATTGGCGAAAGTCCAGCTGGACTTTTTTCAAAAAGTACGGTTGAAAAGTCCAGCCGTACTTTTTGAAAATAGTCCTGCTCATTTAAATATTTCAAGCCGTTTTCCGGCTAGATTCGCAAAAGTCCAGCTGGACTTTTTTCAAAAAGTACGGTTGAAAAGTCCAGCCGTACTTTTAAAAAGTACGGTTGAAAAGTCCAGCTGGACTTTTTGAAAAAAGTCCTGCTCATTTAAATATTTCAAGCCGTTTTCCGGCTAGATTCGCGAAAGTCCAGCTGGACTTTCCATAAATGGTAATGGAAAAAAGTCCAGCTGGACTTTTAAATAAAAGTACGGTTGGAGTCCAGCCGGAGTACGTGTCATACTTTTCGTACGGGTAAGGTTGCAGATTAAGAGGGACAATTACCTGATATTTAGACACATAAATGACACTTTAAATCAATGATGCATTGGTAAAAACGTGCACATTTCTAGACAGCATCTTCGCAGGACAACACGGAACATGACCAGGCAAACTAAACTCTAAATAGGAAAACAAAATATCCGGGTCCGTCGAAATACCCAATGCCACCCAATGCTACCCAAAGCTACCCAAAGCCATCATATTATAAGTAATGCTTAAATTTATTGGGTCCGTCGAAATACCCAATGCCACCCAATGCTACCCAAAGCTACCCAAAGCCATCATAAGTAATGCTTAAATTTATGTTATATATCGTTAAATGGGTCCCTTATAATAAATTAGTGCTTAATTAATTCGAATTAATGCACGTTCAACGCAATTTTCGAGTCAAATGTACGATACGTAAGCTGTTAGATCGAAGAATTCTATTGTTAAACTCGTATACCTTTTCATGTTCAATTTTCATCATATTTGGCTATTTAACATTTATGTTTTACTATTATCTGCCGTTTAACGGCAGGTAAATGTCAAAATGTTAAAAATAAGCCATTCCAGTAAGATTATTCGTTCTGAAATACTTTGAGGTGACTTTAATGTTATTATCTCCTGCCTTTCAAAGAAAAAGGGTATAATTGATCTTCTATGCTTCCATCTGTTCAGACACTTTTTGGTTTGCTCATTTTCCTGGGATTTATTACCCTTTCATCACAAAAAAACTCCTACTGGTGGGGATCCTAATTTATTGACTTTGTTTCTTTATATTTTCAGGTTAATGATTTGAATTTTACATACTCTGTACAATCAGAGCGGGACTCTATTGTAGATGGAAAGTGGAATGCTGAAGATCAGATGGAAGCATTAAGAACTGTGTTGATAATATCTGCTGATAAACTCCCACTTGTGATTCAGAAAATCAAGTCAGAGTTGGGAGCTACTTGAAATTTCATTGTTAAGGCGCCCAAACAAAGTTTGGCGACTTATTGTTTTTGCACCGTTTCTTATTATTAAGGCGCCCAAACAAAGTTTGGCGACTTATTGTTTTTGCACCGTTTCTTATTATTAAGGCGCCCAAACAAAGTTTGGCGACTTATTGTTTTGCACCGTTTCTTATTATTATTATTATTAAGGCGCCCAAACAAAGTTTGGCGACTTATTGTTTTTGCACCGTTTCTTATTATTATTATTATTATTAAGGCGCCCAAACAAAGTTTGGCGACTTATTGTTTTTGCACCGTTTCTTATTATTATTATTATTATTATTCTTCCTTTCTTCTTCTTCTTCCGGCCATGAACTTGTCCAACCAATTTCTCGAAGACCGTTGGTCCAATCTTAACCAAACTTACATGAAGGTTGATCCCCATCTCCTTCCCCGGAGGCCGAGGTAAAATGCCCATGGGGTGATTAGGGGAGGGGCAGGAGGGCGGGGTCTTAAAAACATAATGATCAATTTTGCCATTTATACTTTATTTTGTACTATAAAACCATATATATTCATGATCAGTATCTCAAGATGCACAAGTCTGTATCAGCAGATTTTCCCTGCGGTATCAGGGAGGGGTGGGATGGGCGGGGCAGTGTGCTAACTTTTAAACGGTTGAGATCCCCACCCATAAACTATATATTTTCTGGTTCTACATAAAAAGTTGAATAGAGTGATACTAAAGAAAATCCCATGGGGTCATTCCTGATGGAGGGTGGGGACGGGCGGGGCTTGGTACTAGCTTTTAAATGGTTGATATCCCATCCTGAAACTACATATTTTCCGGTTCTGTTTTAAAAGTTGAATAGAGATACTGAAGAAATGCCCAGGCGTTTTCCAGAGGAGGGCAGGGACAGGCGGGGCTGGGTACTACTTTGATCAGTTGAGATCCCCACCCCTAACATATATATTTTCTTATTCTTTATGAAAAGTTGAATAGATTGATACTAAAGTAAACCCATATGGGCATTCCAATAGGAGGGTGGAGACAGGTAGGTCTAGGTACTAACTTTGAGATCCCCACCCTCAAACTACAGTTTTCTTCATGGGCTGGTTGCTATCATTTTGTTTAAGAATTAAAACAATAAGCATGAATTTTCATTGTCAAGGATACTTAAGTAATCACTGATCCATGTCTAAAAGCTCTCAAGCTAAATCTTTTTATAAGCAACACTTATGATCAGTTATCCCTGGGGCATGATTTATTATTCAATTCGATAGAGTAGCTGCATTTAGTTATCAATATGACATTATATGGGTAAATGCTTGGATTAATTTAAAATCAACACATCATTAGCTCATCAAAACAATGGTTTGGGATATTGGGTATAGGTATGTCAATCAACTTTGCCTATTGTTTGAATTTCAACCGATTGGATTCATGTACTACTTCTCTATATAAAATTAAATCTTAAAATGAAAAGAATATTACAAGTTTAAAATTTCTCAACAGTTTTTCTATCGTATGTAGAACTTGTTTAAAGGTTTAAAATTTCAGCCATTGCCATGGAAAGGAAAAAAGCAACAAAAGTATAAGTCCTAATATGTGTTCTGAAGACAGGGTTTGATTTTTATTCGTTTGGGCGCCTTATTTGTAATGATGCATCCATCATTACATTAGTACTCGTTATTATTATTGTTATTATTCTTCCTCTTCTTCTTCTTCTTCCGGCCATGAACTTGTCCAACCAATTTCTCGAAGACCGTTGGTCCAATCTTAACCAAACTTCACAGAAGGTTGATCCCCATCTCCTTCCCCAGAGGCCGAGGTAAAATGCCCATGGGGTCATTAGGGGAGGGGCAGGAGGGCGGGGTCTTAAAAACAATAATGATCAATTTTGCTATCTATATTTTCTTTTGTACTATAAAACCATATATATTCATGATCAGTATCTCAAGATGCACAAGTCTGTATCACAGATTTTCCTCTGGGGTATCAGGGAGGGTGGGGATGGGCGGGGCAGTGTGCTAACTTTTAACGGTTAAGATCCCCACCCATAAACTATATATTTTCTGGTTCTACATAAAAGTTGAATTGAGTGATGCTAAAGAAAGTCCTATGGGGTCATTCCTGATGGAGGGTGGGGATGGGCGGGGCTTGGTACTAACTTTTAAATGGTTGATATCCCAACCTGAAACTATATATTTTCCGGTTCTGTTTTAAAAGTTGAATAGAGTGATACTGAAGAAATGCCCATGGCGTTTTCCAGAGAGGGCAGGGACAGGCGGGGCTGGGTACTAACTTTTGATCAGTTGAGATCCCCACCCTAACATATATATTTCTTATTCTTTATGAAAAGTTGAATAGATTGATACTAAGTAAACCCATATGGACATTCATAGGAGGTGGGGACAGGTAGGTCTAGGTACTAACTTTGAGATCCCCATCCTCAAACTAGTTTTCTTCGGGCTGGTTGCTATCATTTTGTTTAAGAATTAAAACATAAGCATGAATTTTCATTGTCAAGGATACTTAAGTAATCACTGATCCATGTCTAAAAGCTTTTAAGCTAAATCTTTTTATAAGCAGCACTAATGGTCATTTGTCCTGGGGCATGATTTATGATTCAATTCGATAGAGTAGCTGCATTTAGTTATCAATATGACATTATATGGGTAAATGCCTGGATTAATTTAAAATCAACACATCATTAGCTCATCAAAACAATGGTTTGTGATATTGGGTATAGGTGATGTCAATCAACTTTGCCTATTGTTTGAATTTCAACCAATTGGATTCATGTACTACTTCTATATATAAAATCTTAAAATAAAAAGAATATTATAAGTTTAAAATTTCTATATAATGCATGTTGGGATCAAAATAAGTGTTACTATTTGATTAGATTTTTAAGTTTGAAACTGGTATCGATATAAAAAATGGTTAACCAAGTACATGTTTACAATAATGTAATACTATGTAAATGAAAAATGATATTTTGTAATTATGCAAGTGATCATATTTTTGTTGTCCTTTTAATGGGTTTCTCTACAGTTTTTATTGTATGTAGATTATTTAAAGTTTAAAATTTTCAAAATGGCAGCGTTTGCCATGGACATAGAAAAAGCGGCAAAAGTACAAGTCCACCTAATATGAGTTCTAAGTAGGGTTTGATTTTTTTTTCGTTTGGGCGCCTTATTTGTAATGGTGCATCCATCATTACATTAATACTCGTTATTATTATTCTTCCTCTTCTTCTTCTTCCGGCCATGAACTTGTCCAACCAATTTCTCAAGACCGTTGGTCCAATCTTAACCAAACTTCACATGAATTTGATCCCCATCTCCTTCCCCAGAGGCCGAGGTAAAATGCCCCTGGGTCATTAGGGGAGGGGCAGGAGGGTGGGGTCTTAAAAACAATAATGCTCAATTTTGCTATTTATACTATATTTTGTACTATAAAACCATATATATTCATGATCAGTGTCTTGAGATACAAGTCTGTATTGCAAGATTTTCCTGCGGTATCAGGGAGGGTGGGTATGGGCGGGGCAGTGTGCTAACTTTTAAACGGTTAAGATCCCCACCCATAAACTATATATTTCTGGTTCTACATGAAAAGTTGAAAGAGTGATACTAAGAAAGTCCCATGGGGTCATTCTGATGAAGGGTGGGAATGGGCGGGGCTTGGTACTAACTTTTAAATGATTGATATCCCATCCTGAAACTATATATTTTCAGGTTCAGCTTTTAAAGTTGAATAGAATGATACTGCAGAAATACAAATGACTTATTCCAGAGGAGGGTGAGGACAGGCGGGGCTGGGTACTAACTTTTGATCAGTTGAGATCCCCACCCCTAACATATATATTTTCTTATTCTTTATGAAAAGTTGAATAGATTGATACTAAAGTAAACCCATATGGTCATTCAATAGGGAGTGGGGACAGGTAGGTCTAGGTACTAACTTTGAGATCCCCACCCTCAAACTATAGTTTCTTCATGGGATGGCTGCTATCATTTTGTTTAAGAATTAAAACCATAAGCTTCAATTTTCATTGTAAAGGATACTTAAGTAATCACTGATCCATGTCCAAAGCTCTCAAGCTAAATCTTTTTTATAAGCAACACTAATGGTCATTTATCCCTGGGGCATGATTCATTATTCAATTCAATAGAGTAGCTGTATTTAGTTATCAATATGACATTACATTGGTAAATGCTGGATTAATTTAAAATCAACACATCATTAGCTCATCAAAACAACAGGTTGTGATATTGGGTATAGGTGATGTCAGTCAACTTTGTCTATTGTTTGAATTTCAACCAATTGGATTCATGTACTACTTCTACTTTCATTTGACACCAAGACAATAATTTTTTAGAATAAAATTTCAGAGAGAGAGAGAGAGAGAGAGACCATGCATAGACACGCTTGCTTCAAGTATATATTCTAAATGACTTAAACGGTAACATCTCTTGAATCTTTATTTCATTTTAACCTTGAAGTAAAAAAAACTGTTACTTTCTTATAATATGAGTTCTGAATACAGGGTTTGACTTTTATTTGTTTGGGCGCCTTATTTGTAATGATGCATCCATCATTACATTAATACTCGTTATTAAGGCGCCCAAACAAAGTTTGGCGACTTATTGTTTTTGCACCGTTTCTTATTATTATTATTATTATTATTATTATTATTTTTATTATTCTTCCTCTTCTTCTTCTTCCGGCCATGAACTTGTCCAACCAATTTCTCAAAGACCGTTGGTCCAATCTTGACCAAACTTCACATGAAGGTTGATCTTCATCTCCTTCCCCAGAGGCCGAGGTAAAATGCCCATGGGGTCATTAGGGGAGGGGCAGGAGGGCGGGGTCTTAAAAACAATAATACTCAATTTTGCTATTTATACTATATTTTGTACCATAAAACCATATATATTCATGATCAGTGTCTCGAGATGTACAAGTTTGTATTGCAAGATTTTCCCGGGGGTATCAGGGAGGGTGGGGATGGGCGGGGCAGTGTGCTAACTTTTAAACGGTTGAGATCCCCACCCATAAACTATATATTTTCTGGTTCTACATGAAAACTTGAATAGAATGATACTGCAGAAATACAAATGACTTATTCCAGAGGAGGGTGAGGACAGGCGGGGCTGGGTACTAACTTTTGATCAGTTGAGATCCCCACCCCTAACATATATATTTTCTTATTCTTTATGAAAAGTTGAATAGACTGATACTAAAGTAAACCCATATGGTCATTCAATAGGAGGGTGGGGACAGGTAGGTCTAGGTACTAACTTTGAAATCCCCACCCTCAAACTATGGTTTTCTTCATGGGATGGCTGCTATTATTTTGTTTAAGAATTAAAACCATAAGCTTGAATTTTCATTGTAAAGGATACTTAAGTAATCACTGATCCATGTCCAAAAGCTCTCAATCTAAATCTTTTTTTATAAGCAAACTAATGGTCATTTATCCCTGGGGCATGATTTATTATTCAATTTGATAGAGTAGCTGTATTTAGTTATCAATATGACATTACATTGGTAAATGCTTGGATTAATTTAAAATCAACACATCATTAGCTCATCAAAACAACAGGTTGTGATATTGGGTATAGGTGATGTCAGTCAACTTTGTCTATTGTTTGAATTTCAACCAATTGGATTCATGTACTACTTCTACTTTCATTTGACACCAAGACAATATTTTTTTAGAATAAAATTTCAGAGAGAGAGAGACCATACATAGACACGCTTGCTTCAAGTATACATTCTAAATGACCAATAAGGTTACATCTCTTGAATCTTTATTTCATTTAAACCTTGAAGTAAAAAAACTGTTAATTTCTAATAATATGAGTTCTGAATACAGGGTTTGACTTTTATTTGTTTGGGCGCCTTATTTGTAATGATGCATCCATCATTACATTAATACTCGTTATTATTATTATTCTTCCTCTTCTTCTTCTTCCGGCCATGAACTTGTCCAACCAATTTCTCGAAGACGGTTGGTCCAATCTTAACCAAACTTCACATGAAGATTGATACCCATCTCCTTCCCCAGAGGCCGAGGTTAAATGCCCATGGGGTCATTAGGGGAGGGGCAGGAGGGCGGGGTCTTAAAAACAATAATGATCAATTTTGCCATTTATACTTTATTTTGTACTATAAAACCATATATATTCATGATCAGTATCTCAAGATGCACAAGTCTGTATCAGTAGATTTTCCCTGCGGTATCAGAGAGGGGTGGGGATGGGGGGGGGCAGTGTGCTAACTTTCAAATGGTTGAGATCCCCACCCATAAACTATATATTTTCTGGTTCTACATAAAAAGTTGAATAGAGTGATACTAAAGAAAATACCATGGGGTCATTCCTGATGGAGGGTGGGGACGGGCGGGGCTTCATACTAACTTTTAAATGGTTGATATCCCACCCTGAAACTATATATTTTCCGGTTCTGTTTTAAAAGTTGAATAGAGTGATACTGAAGAAATGCCCATGGCGTTTTCCAGAGGAGGGCAGGGACAGGCGGGGCTGGGTACTAACTTTGATCAGTTGAGATCCCCACCCCTAACATATATATTTTCTTATTCTTTATGAAAAGTTGAATAGATTGATACTAAAGTAAACCCATATGGTCATTCAATAGGGAGTGGGGACAGGTAGGTCTAGGTACTAACTTTGAGATCCCCACCCTCAAACTATAGTTTCTTCATGGGATGGCTGCTATCATTTTGTTTAAGAATTAAAACCATAAGCTTCAATTTTCATTGTAAAGGATACTTAAGTAATCACTGATCCATGTCCAAAGCTCTCAAGCTAAATCTTTTTTATAAGCAACACTAATGGTCATTTATCCCTGGGGCATGATTCATTATTCAATTCAATAGAGTAGCTGTATTTAGTTATCAATATGACATTACATTGGTAAATGCATGGATTAATTTAAAATCAACACATCATTAGCTCATCAAAACAACAGGTTGTGATATTGGGTATAGGTGATGTCAGTCAACTTTGTCTATTGTTTGAATTTCAACCAATTGGATTCATGTACTACTTCTACTTTCATTTGACACCAAGACAATAATTTTTTAGAATAAAATTTCAGAGAGAGAGAGAGAGAGAGAGACCATGCATAGACACGCTTGCTTCAAGTATATATTCTAAATGACTTAAACGGTAACATCTCTTGAATCTTTATTTCATTTTAACCTTGAAGTAAAAAAACTGTTACTTTCTTATAATATGAGTTCTGAATACAGGGTTTGACTTTTATTTGTTTGGGCGCCTTATTTGTAATGATGCATCCATCATTACATTAATACTCGTTATTAAGGCGCCCAAACAAAGTTTGGCGACTTATTGTTTTTGCACCGTTTCTTATTATTATTATTATTATTATTATTATTATTTTTATTATTCTTCCTCTTCTTCTTCTTCCGGCCATGAACTTGTCCAACCAATTTCTCAAAGACCGTTGGTCCAATCTTGACCAAACTTCACATGAAGGTTGATCTTCATCTCCTTCCCCAGAGGCCGAGGTAAAATGCCCATGGGGTCATTAGGGGAGGGGCAGGAGGGCGGGGTCTTAAAAACAATAATACTCAATTTTGCTATTTATACTATATTTTGTACCATAAAACCATATATATTCATGATCAGTGTCTCGAGATGTACAAGTTTGTATTGCAAGATTTTCCCGGGGGTATCAGGGAGGGTGGGGATGGGCGGGGCAGTGTGCTAACTTTTAAACGGTTGAGATCCCACCCATAAACTATATATTTTCTGGTTCTACATGAAAACTTGAATAGAATGATACTGCAGAAATACAAATGACTTATTCCAGAGGAGGGTGAGGACAGGCGGGGCTGGGTACTAACTTTTGATCAGTTGAGATCCCCACCCCTAACATATATATTTTCTTATTCTTTATGAAAAGTTGAATAGACTGATACTAAAGTAAACCCATATGGTCATTCAATAGGAGGATGGGGACAGGTAGGTCTAGGTACTAACTTTGAAATCCCCACCCTCAAACTATGGTTTTCTTCATGGATGGCTGCTATTATTTTGTTTAAGAATTAAAACCATAAGCTTGAATTTTCATTGTAAAGGATACTTAAGTAATCACTGATCCATGTCCAAAAGCTCTCAATCTAAATCTTTTTTTATAAGCAAACTAATGGTCATTTATCCCTGGGGCATGATTTATTATTCAATTTGATAGAGTAGCTGTATTTAGTTATCAATATGACATTACATTGGTAAATGCTTGGATTAATTTAAAATCAACACATCATTAGCTCATCAAAACAACAGGTTGTGATATTGGGTATAGGTGATGTCAGTCAACTTTGTCTATTGTTTGAATTTCAACCAATTGGATTCATGTACTACTTCTACTTTCATTTGACACCAAGACAATAATTTTTTAGAATAAAATTTCAGAGAGAGAGAGACCATACATAGACACGCTTGCTTCAAGTATACATTCTAAATGACCAATAAGGTTACATCTCTTGAATCTTTATTTCATTTAAACCTTGAAGTAAAAAAACTGTTAATTTCTAATAATATGAGTTCTGAATACAGGGTTTGACTTTTATTTGTTTGGGCGCCTTATTTGTAATGATGCATCCATCATTACATTAATACTCGTTATTATTATTATTCTTCCTCTTCTTCTTCTTCTTCCGGCCATGAACTTGTCCAACCAATTTCTCGAAGACGGTTGGTCCAATCTTAACCAAACTTCACATGAAGATTGATACCCATCTCCTTCCCCAGAGGCCGAGGTTAAATGCCCATGGGGTCATTAGGGGAGGGCAGGAGGGCGGGTCTTAAAACAATAATGATCAATTTTGCCATTTATACTTTATTTTGTACTATAAAACCATATATATTCATGATCAGTATCTCAAGATGCACAAGTCTGTATCAGTAGATTTTCCCTGCGGTATCAGAGAGGGGTGGGGATGGGGGGGGCAGTGTGCTAACTTTCAAATGGTTGAGATCCCCACCCATAAACTATATATTTTCTGGTTCTACATAAAAAGTTGAATAGAGTGATACTAAAGAAAATACCATGGGTCATTCCTGATGGAGGGTGGGGACGGGCGGGGCTTCATACTAACTTTTAAATGGTTGATATCCCACCCTGAAACTATATATTTTCCGGTTCTGTTTTAAAAGTTGAATAGAGTGATACTGAAGAAATGCCCATGGCGTTTTCCAGAGGAGGGCAGGGACAGGCGGGGCTGGGTACTAACTTTTGATCAGTTGAGATCCCCACCCCTAACATATATATTTTTTTATTCTTTATGAAAAGTTGAATAGATTGATACTAAAGTAAACCCATATGGGCATTCCAATAGGAGGGTGGAGACAGGTAGGTCTAGGTACTAACTTTGAGATCCCCACCTCAAACTACAGTTTTCTTCATGGGCTGATTGCTATCATTTTGTTTAAGAATTAAAACAATAAGCATGAATTTTTTGTCAAGGATACTTAAGTAACCACTGATCCATGTCTAAAAGCTCTCAAGCTAAATCTTTTTATAAGCAAAACTAATGGTCAGTTATCCCCGGGGCATGATTTATTATTCAATTCGATATAGTAGCTGCATTTAGTTATCAATATGACATTATATGGGTAAATGCTTGGATTAATTTAAAATCAACACATCATTAGCTCATCAAAACAATGGTTTGTGATATTGGGTATAGGTGATGTCAATCAACTTTGCCTATTGTTTGAATTTCAACCAATTGGATTCATGTACTACTTCTCTATATAAAATTAAATCTTAAAATGAAAAGAATATTACAAGTTTAAAATTTCTCAACAGTTTTTCTATTGTGTGTAGAACTTATTTAAAGATTTAAAGTTTTCAGCCGTTGCCATGGAAATGGAAAACAGCAACAAAAGTACAAGTCCTAATATGTGTTTTGAATACAGGGTTTGATTTTTATTTGTTTGGGCGCCTTATTTGTAATGATGCATCCATCATTACATTAGTACTCGTTATATTTTATTTTTAAATGTATATAAAATAAAAATTTACATTGTCATTGTTTGTTTTGATACTGTTAACACCTACTGTAAAGGGATTATTTTCCCAGTGTGAAAATTCCGCGATTTCTGAAATCTTGCATTTCGTGTGGATGTAATTTTCGTGTAACCAATATAAGTGGGTGTATATGCTATATATGTGATATATTAACCGGTATGTTAGACATTTTCACCTGGGTAAAATTTTTGCGGTAATTTCTTTAGTGCAAAATAAGCGAAATTTTACCCACGCGAAAATTTCCCCTTTACAGTATTAATTTAAGCTGTGTATAAATTTTAGCGATTTAATTGCTGTAAAATTCATACATGCTTAAATTAATACATCTACAGTAAAAAAAAATATTTGAAATGGACGATATCTCAATACTGTGTATTTGTCATTTGAATGCGTTAAAAGTTGATTTTCTTCACTATGAATGTTACACTATTTACCAACCTGCACTACATGAACATATGTTAGATTAATCCTTGAAGATGGTAAAATATGTTTTGTCATGAATAGCAAAGATCAACATAAACTAGAATGTGACTAGCCACACTTGCAATTCTACAAAAGAAAAGTCACATTTATCTCATTCTGCTGAGGTTTAAATAGAAGCAAATAATTCATAGCAAGGTAATTAACATTTATCAAATTAAGTTGATTTAATTGCCAGCACCCATAAAGAGATGTGCGTATGAAGAACCTTTTACTTCATTAAAATAAAAATCTAGTAAAGAAATTGTAATTGAAAATTAAAAATGAAAAATATATACTTCACCATAGGATAAAAAAACAACAAATAAAGGAGTTGAGTAATGGTGTTAAACATCCCAGTCAAGAATATTTCACTTATATTGAGACGTTGCCAGCTAAGGCAAAGGTGCAGAAATTTTGCCTGTGCATTGCACTGATGACATTATACAACAGGGTTCGTTAGTGTACCAAAGCTACCAAGACATGGGACCTCATTTGTTTTAAGTTCCCATCTGAAAGAACCGTGACTTTCATTTGTAATGCCGAGTGCTTGGTGAAAGAACAGTCACTACCCACTTTTAAGTCTTGGGTCGGAGAGACCCGGCCAGGATTCAAAGCCATGACCTCCCACTTACGGAGCGAGCACTCTACCAACTTATCTACCGCAGTGATCAACAAATAAAGGAAGTATAGAGACAAGACAAGATAAACATGTATTGAGTGACCACTGATTATAAAACTCCAGACTGCTGGGGGCAACCATTCTGCTACAATAACTATATGATGTCCAGTGGCAGTGTTCATTCTAGGATTTTTCAGAGGAAGCATTTTCAAAAAACTCTGTAAAACACTGTAACATCAAAATTATTGCATTCATGTAATGTTAAATATGGCCCACTAAGGCCTTAACAATAGGGCGATTTGGCAAAATGAGGAATCAGTGGCCTGTTAGAATGAACACCGCAGTAGTGTGGTAGTCACACCAATTTGACTTGGAAGCAGATTTTCTACAGTTCTTACAATAAAAGATAATTGCCAGCTGAACAACACGTACTTGATAATAAGGAGGATAACCTAGAACATGACACAAACACATTGAGTCCCTAATTATAAATCGCTCACTTTGGAATAACATTGGTTTCTGTAAACAAACTTTTATTTGTGGATATTAACTTTCATGATACTCTAAAACATTTCATGAATGAACTTTCCGGATGTGAACTTTACCTGAAAATTTGGTATAAACACATGTACTAGTAATGCCATTTTCAAAAACAAGTTTGCAACGAATAACTTTCGCATTTATTTTGTTCATGCGAAACTCGTGGAATATTAATAGCATGCGAATAAAAGTTTGTTAACAGTATAATGTCAAAGTGGTTCAAAAACCTTAGTAGAATCAAATCAATCCATATCAATTTTTAGCTCACCTGACCATAGGTCACGTGAGCTTATGGCATAGCGCAGCGTGTGTATGTGCGTGCGTGCATGAATGCGTGTGTGGGTGAATGCGTGCGTGCGTCGTTAACACACATTTTCGACTTCTCCTCTAAAACTGCTGGACAGATTTCAATGAAACTTGGTAAGAAGTATATATGGGCCGGTGCAATTCAGATTTGTTCGTGGCGTTGCCATGGCTACCATATGTAGGTCAAGGTGTCCTAGGGTTGCAAAAATCTTAAAAAATCTTCTTCTCCAAATCCAATGATTGGAGAAAAAATCTGATGTGATATTTGGCTTCTCTAGGGTCTTAAGCCTATAGTTTGTTCATTTTTTGAAATTCGGACAAAAATTAGGTTACGCGTTTTTGCGTTTAATTTTGAAAAAATCGTAAAAAAGCTTCAAATTGTTAAAACTTGACTATTTGACCAGATAATGACATGGGGTTTTCAGTTTTGACATATTCTTATAATTACCTTCAAAATGGTGTCAAGGTCAATTATGAAGGTCATGACCTGATTTTTTACCTTATATTATTTATTATCTCGAGAACTATGAACTTTTTATATAAGCATGTATGTTAGAATATTGTTGGTATTGATGTAACGATTATTTTGATATATAGATTAAGGTCAGTGGTTCAAAGGTCAAGGTCACAGATGCGAATGAATACTGAAATGATTCATTATCTTGAAAACTATTAACTTTTTGTATAGGCTTTGATGTATAGAAAAAGGTCATGGGTTCAAAGGTCAAGGTCACAGTAGCAAAACTATACCAAAATTGTTAATTATCTCGAAAACTAAACTTTTTGTATAGGCATGTATATTGAAATAGTGTTGGTTTTGATGTAACAATCATTTTGATATATAGATTGAGGTCATTGATTTAAAGGTCAAGGTCACAGATGCAAAAGAAACCTGAAATGGTTCATTATCTTGAAAACTATTAACTTTTTTATAAGCATGAATATTAGAATGTTGTAGGTATTGATACAACGATCATTTTGATGTATAGAAAAAGGTCATGGGTCCAAAGGTCAAGGTCACAGTAGCAAATCAATACCAAAATGGTTAATTATCTTGAAAACTATAAACTTTTTGTATAGGCATGTATATTGGAATATTGTTGCTATTGTTGTAATGATCATTTTGATATATAGATTAAGGTCATTGGTTCAAAGATCAAGGTCACAGATGCGAAAGAAAACTGAAATGGTTCATTATCTTGAAAACTATTAACTTTTTGTATAAGAATGTATATTAGATTGTTGTAGGTATTGATACAACGATCATTTTGATGTATAGAAAAAGGTCATGGGTTCAAAGGTCAAGGTCATGGTTTCAAAACAATACCAAAAAGGTTAATTATCTCGAAAACTATAAAGTTGATATTAACACAAGAATTCAATACTGATGAACTTTGAAACATAATTTTCATTTATGCATTATTTAAAATCCAGCACAATGTATGTTGCTTTTTTGGTCCCAACTGCTGAAAGTTTAATTTGGATGTTCTTTGTAATAAATGTAATAGACTATTGAATCCCTGCACGAGATGCTGCCCATATCCACAGATGAGTGTAAAGGTCTATGTGCCTCTTGTTTTAAGTATACATAGACCTAGATCTACTTCAACCAGGGAAATGAGACCGGTGCTCCAGCAGGCTAAGCACCTCCTGGTTAGCTAGCTACATCCCACAGGCACTTGTTTCTGATATTAAAAAAATAACACTCTCTACTTAAACATAACATGTTATGTTTAAGTAGAGGTGTTATTTTTTTAATATCAGAAACAAGTGCCTGTGCTACATCCACCGCGTGAGTACCGTCAATATTGGGAATGAAAGGAAGATGGAACTATGGGATGTCAATATATATCCAGGGTAATTATGGATACAGATATGTCATACTTTTTGAAGGCCTTGGTAAGCCTGGACCTGCATTATCCTTGTGACCACAATTTGTAAGCAGCTTTCTTCGTTGTATAAAGTCCCCGTGGTGGGGGAAAAGCTCTACCATGGCCTACTAATTGTAAAACAAATACACTATAAGCAGGAGAAGCAGGTTTATTACTGCATAGAAAAATGAAAGTTGACAATAGAAAAATTGAAGTCATCACGTTTGTCATACAGCTTCAATTTTACCCTTTCGTTTGCGTTATAACTGAGTATAAGTGTAAATATGAAGCAGAACCTGAAGAATCGGTCCAAGCTCATCAAGCTCACTGGGATAAATGGCATCCATATAATCTCTAAGTTTAAGATGATAGAAAGTCATCTATATATTTGTGTGTGTAGTTGCATGATTTGGCGACATTCCTCTCTCAAGATTTAACCAGATTCTGCATAAATTCTACTTTATACGATTAAATAAACTCACCAGCAAGCAATGGTGTACAGTTTGTACCCATTGATATATCGATTGTTTGTTGGAAAATTATATTGCCAAACACAGCAAATATAAAAAACTCTAACATTTTGTTAATGATATCTAAGTGTATGGACGGAACTGTATGCAAAAAGGTAGCTACGGCGAAGCGAGAGACAATGCGGTCAACAAGTAAATTGTTTTTTTTTTCCTGTTGCAGAAATAGCAACTCGACAACAAAATTCGGTAAGTAAGCAGTTGTTCTGTATCTTCTTGAACGTTTTTGTATGTTATAGAATCTCAAAATAAATTAAATATTCCATTAAGAACAGCCATGAACACGTATTTGACCAGGTAAAATGTAGATTTATGCTCATTTAGTCGAAATTACCTGAGAATTTTAAGATACATGAAAACAAACTTTTTTTCAATCAGTCTATATAGTTACAAAATTTACTTTGGCACAGAAACATTCAAAATATTGATTCAAACAACATGACTAACAACATGTTACTGTACCGGTAAAATAGTAACAAAATATATTCTGTTGCAATTTGTCAAATTGTAAATTGACTAGACTAGTAAGTTAATTTGTGTCTATAACGGTAGTCGGAATTTCTAGTAAAAGAAACACTGTACCGGTAGCTTTTTTGACACTCTGGGGTACTGGAGAAATTTCTTTCTTTTTTCTGTCAGAGATTTTTAGTACTTTTATGCTTATGTCATATATCACTTTTTGAATGTGTTTTATGATTAAAATTTAAAAAGTAATGACACTTATTATGCTACCATAGGATTCTTTACTACTCGACCCGCCCCTTTCGCGGGTACCGGATATCACGTAAAGACTCGTTAAACCATTCAATAACTGTAACTTGTATACATAACTATAATGAAAATACAGCCATCACATTCCCTTAAACTATGGAGTGATATTGCTTTGGTAATCTCACAAATGAAATGGAGCTTAGGCCATTGACAAAATCTCTATCTGTCTCTATTTTGTGCAAGTTTATCTACACCCATTCCGTTTGATTTCTAGTTCTGTGTCTCTTCTCTAGGTGTTTTAGGACGTCCTTTTTTCCTTTTTCCCTGCGGATTCCATCTAAGGGCTTGTTTTGTGATGTTTTTGGCAGGTTTTCTGATGGTGTGACCTATCCATCCCCATTTCCTCTTTTGTATTTGTTTTCCAATCGGATCTTGATTTGTAAACGGACATAGTCTTTCATTACTAGTCATATCTTCAGGATTCTTCTCAGGCAATAGTTAACAAAACTATGTAGTCTTTGTACCATCTGGTTTGGTTTTCTTCAAGTTTTAGAGCCAAACAATAAGACAGATTTAGTTTAGAAATGATTCCATACTTTCTCCAAGATGATAAAAACTGTTCTGGCTTTGGTGATTCTTGATCTTGGCTTACACTTTTACAATATTTGTATATTATTTCAGAGTCAATAAGGCAATGTTCATACTAGAGGCCCAATCAGCCTGATACGCTCACCTGATAAATTATGACTAGCTGATACATTAAAAAAAACATAAATTTAATACAATGTACTGTAACTCCAATGTAAAAATATTTCCATATAGCGACTATTTGAGGCTTTTTCAGATACTAGTAACTAACCATTTCAGTATTCCTTTGCATCTGCGACCTTGACCTTTGAATCCATGTCATTCATTTATTCATCAAAATGATTATTGTATGAAGACCTGCAATGCTCTAAAATACATACAAAAAGTTTATACTTTTCTAGATACTAACTAACCATTTCGGTATTCGTTCATATATATGTGACCTTGACCTTTGAATCCACGACCTTTATCCATACATGTATATCAAAATACTCGATGTATCAATGTCTGCAATATTCTAATATGTATGCCTTACAAAAATATAGTTTTCGAGATAATCAACCATTTTGGTATTGATTTGCATCCTTTACCTTGACTTTTGAACTGATGACCTTCATCCATATATCAAAATGACCCCTAGGAAGAATGTCGACTTCGTCCATTTGACGGCTGTGCATGCAGACCCCCCCCCTCTTTTTTTTTATCTAATTCACCCCTGACAGTCACTACCCACTTTTAAGTCTTGGGTCAGACCCGGTCGGGGTTCGAACCCACGGTCTTCCACTTACGGAGCGATCACTCTACCAACTGAACTACCGCAGTTGTGATAAGGAATGAACTCGTTATAAAACCTGTATTATCTCGTTTAAACGACTTAGAATCTCGGTTATACAAATTAATATATTTTTTCTTTTGTATAAAATGGCACGAATTATAATAAAACAAGCTATTCCATAGGCCATGAATGCTGTTTAGCTTCCATTTTGCCATTTGTTAAAAGTAATACATGCCACACAATGTTTGACAGTCTTTGGCTCAGGTAAGCTAATTATAAAATATACGTCTTTCGTCTTTGGTAATATTCAAGCTCGCGTTAAAATCGGAGAGCTCCCCTTCTTTGGGAATTCTATATCCGTTGGATGCAACTTCGATTCCTTGAGGGCTCTATACGTTGGGGGCTCCATACAGGTTCTAACCTGTTGGTCGGTCACTTCCCAGTGTCAGACGACCATCCTGTGTAACAGAATAGGGAAAATTCAGGGCCAAACTGGGACTCGAACCCGATACCTTCCCAATATTTGCGGCATGCTCTCAGTGAGCAGCTAAGCTACTCGGTCACCTTTCGAGCACGGTCTGCCATAGTTTCTGAATGACTCGGGCAAAAACCCAGGCCTCTTTAACAGGGTTTTTATTTTTTGGACAAAGTGAAATTTTATACTCTCTACATGTGGCAAATTATCAATAACGCCAAACTTATGTTTTCAATTATTTTGTCAGCAACTAGTAACTTCTTAACAAGTTTTTAATGAAAATTGATAAACTATGATACGGCCGGGTAGAGTGGAGTATTGGTGTTTTAAGGCCCCAATCACTTATATCGAGCCTGTCAGTTCAGGGGTGGTGGAGGAAACTGGAGTGTCTGGAGAAAAGCGACCTAACAAACTTTCTCCAGGCTGACTAATCAAATTTATTTATTTGTCCAGATCGGTACATTGAATTTGTAAATGCGCACGGTTGTCATTTAGGTAGTTTTTTATCGTTCAGTGTTTGATTTTTGTACAATTTTCATACAAAAAGTCCGAATTTTTAGTACTGTACTTTGTTTTTAAAAAAAAATAATTCAAAATGGAAAAATCCGTGTAATTTGACCTTTTCATTTTATCTCTTTTATCCGTTTTATGGTACAAGTCCGTCAAAAACGGATAAATCCGTCGAATTGGTCAGTCTGTTTCTCACATTTCTGCTCAGAGAGGGATTCCAACCCCGGCGGCGAGATTTTTTTCTATAAAATTATTATACGAAAATCCTTTGTATTGGAATTTTCTTCGCTCATTGATTGATAAACTTTATTTTTTATTTTTTGTTCATTCATCAATCATCTTTGCAGAGGACATAAACAATGTCAATTAAATTTTATAATAATTTCAAATGTTATCAAAAGTGAATACAGGGTTGTTTTTTAATTACATTTTTAAAATTTTTAAAATTTATTTTAATTTAATGTAATTTAATTTTTAATTTATTTTTTGGTATAATTGCTGATCAGTTAAAAATCTAGCGACAGTTAAAATATCTTTGAATTTCCCTTTCAGTTGGCCCCCTTATAACATCAGCCAATTAGACAAAGCAGCGCCACGTGGGATGCAAATGCAACAGCCTTGAGCGCCATTAAACCAGGTGCGGTCTGGGTAGCAAGTCGGATCATAAGTTAGTGTTGGATTATTCACGTGGTGCATTTGGATTTAGCTGTTTATTGGTGATTCTTAAAATTCACGCGTTTCATATTGGATTTAAATAGCAGTTTATTGGTGATTCAGTTAATTCATGTATTATATATTGGATTTAGCAGTGTAATCAACATACCGGATACAGCGTGGTGACGTTCTAATTTGAAAAATCTTCAACTTACAAGACATCTCTGTGTAAGGTAAGTGCATTTGTTTATTATACCACTGACATGTGCTACTTTTAATGTTATAAAATAATTCATTTAAAAGTACGTTTGAAGGCATTTTTCTTAAAAATTCAAAAGTAGCACCTGACACCACGTGCATTCTCGCCGCAGTTTTCAAGCGTGATAATTTTGTGGGTAAATATTTGCATTGATTGAAAGTATTAGTAAATCCAAAATTAAACATTATATTATTTTCCAAATATTGAGTAAATAACAGATAACTAACGTTTTTTTAAATAAAAAGTTTAGACACATTTTTCAGTTGCGTAAATTAATTCAAAACGGAAGCTCCCGAGGTCGGGTATTTCTTTCATAAATTATCACTTTTGAAGCTGCGTGCATTATATTTAGCTATAATTAACTTATTTTGTAATAGTGACATTAATATTATTATTTTACAAATGAAACCCCAAAGGCTCGGTATGTAACTACTGTTTTACTGAGGTAAAACATTTGCATAAAATGAATGTCAAAAGTTTTTTAAATGATTTTTTGTAACAAAAAGTAGACATTTAGGACCTTAATTTCTCATAAAGTATTGCAACTTTCAATATTTTTACATGGGAGAAAGTATGCCAGTTTTATTGCCGTTCAAAATGATACTTTAGCTGTACAGGTCTGGGTAGCTCAGTTGGTAGAGCACTCGTCTATAGTGTGGGAGGTCACGGGTTCAATCCCCGGTCTGATCTACATTTTTCTCATTCCTGTTACACTTGGTACCAGTGTGTTCCACTGAATTGATTGACTGGCAATTATGGGCCATATAAAGTCCATCAAAGGGAAATGGTGTGAGATTTCCCACTTGAGAATAGGAATATATTATAGTGAGATTTGGGTAGCTTAGTTCGTAGAGCACTCTCCTCCTGTGTTCCATCTCTGGTCCTACCCTGCATTATTGCAAGTTAGGTAGTTATAATAGCTGAACCGGCTTTTTACCACCACACTGGATATTATTTATAATGTTTGAAGAAATATTTACAAATAAATATATTCTAATACTAGGGGTGTGCGATAATACCGGTATACCGGTATATTGCGGTATGGCAGGGTCAATACAATATACCGGTACGCAAAATAAAAAACCAGTATACCGCAGAAATTAAAAAAAAAAATCAGTAGATTATGCTTTACGGTCAATTTTTTGTTATTAACACTCAAAAGGCTGTAATATAATCTTTATCTCGTAAGTGTTTGTCAACTACATACAAAATAAAGCGCGTTTGAGATACAGACATGTATACATGTTATAACTGATACTGGCAGAGGACGAAGTAAAACTTGTCAAAAACAAACGAGCAAAGGCGAAAGTGTGGGAACATTTTAAATTTGGGCAAATAGCGGGGACTATTAATGAAAATATAGCAGTATGCACTGTCTGTAATGCAGACATTAAATATGCTGGGGGTACAAGTAATCTTACTTCGCACATTCGCCACCATCACCCAAACTTGGATGCCGGTTCGTTTATCTTTTCAGCATTCATTAACTTTGCAATAATATGTATTGCAATATTTTCTCAAATAATGCAATATATTGCAATATGCTTTTTTTCCCAATACCCACCCCTATCTAATACTACTTCATTTAATTTCAATGTAAGCTCACCTGTATCATTACGTTAATTTTTTTATGATCCAGACCTTGTAAAAAGCACTTCTCATCCTGATCAAATAGAAACAGCCCAGCAGTAGGATAGCCAAGTACAAATTGTGCGTTGGTTTTAAAATTTGAGACCTTCCGCGGTAAATAAAAAGGGATTAGTATACTTTTTGACAAGTGTCTGAACCTGAAAAAAATTTGCCATTTTTAGAATCGTTTTTATACCATAAAATTAACATTTCTATCTACGAATATGATGCAAGCGTGTGTGAGGAATTAACTAAACTTTCTACATGTATCAAAAAGTCCAGATAAAACGCCACATTTATTTAAAATTACTGATATCCCGACGATAACCGATTTCTCTTGAAAATCAACAGAAATTTCTTCTCCATTTTTGAAACTGGTACGTTTTTTGTGTAAAGAATACTTTTCCTAGAAATTTTAATACAATGACAGAAAATTATTATAGTATACACCAATAAATTATCGTACCTGGTGCATGAGGGTTAAATATGCGAAAATCGCAAAAATCCAACAGCATGATTTCAGTACGTCTTGTTGTCAATGAAAACAAATATGGCCGCGACCTTGATAAACATTGTTTTAACGTAATGACGTAAACAACGTTCCCTGTGTCAAATATATAGGTCAACTATCTATTGTATACACAGTACACGCAATGTACAGTACAGACCTGTCGAAAGTTTAACACTAAGCTAACCAAAAGAAGTCAAAGCTTGACTGCCGAATGCCCAAGGTATGGAAAGGTAACGGTCGAAAAGCTGCCGAGAGATAGGCCTAGATGGCAACTGCTGTCGATATAAACACCAAACGAGGAACCACTGTCGGCACTAATTCGTTAGCTGGATGCTAAACTTTGTACAGGTCTGTACTGTATTTATTGATATTTTTTGCAACAGGCATCCTCATCTGGCACACATTTGTTGATGAAGATAATTTAGGACCCCAACAGGAATAAATAAATAGGGCCTACATTAAAAAAAATAAAAGATAAATAAATAAATAAATAAGAAATTCTACAGAGAAAAAAGTTAGAGCTGGACACAGTAATGTTGAGCAGGTTACAAAATGTCTAGCAGATGATAGATAAATAAATAAATAATTAAATAAATAAATCAGAAATTGTTCAGAGAAATAAGTTAGAACTGGGACACAATATGTCAGCAGTTAATAAATAAATAAATAAATAGATAAATAAATAAATAAGAATTCTACAGAGAAATAAGTTAGAGCTGGGACACAATATGTCAGCAGTTAATAAATAAATAAATAAAATAAATCAGAAATTCTACAGAGAAATAAGTTAGAGCTGGGACACAGTATGTTGACAGGCTACAAAATGTCTAGCAGGTAAGAGATGAGAATAAATATAAATAAATAAATAAATAAATCAGACATTCTACAGAGAAATAAGTTAGAGCTGTGACACAGTATGTTGAGCAGTTTACAAAATGTCTAGCAGGTTAGAGATGATAATAAATAAAAATAAATAAATAAATAGACATTCTACAGAAAAATAAGTTAGAGCTGGGACACAATATGTTGAGCAGGTTAGTGATGATAAATAGGGTAAATACATAAAAAGAAATCTAAATAAGTTGCATTTTGTTTTTACTCAAGGTACTAACATGAAATGGATGTGGTATGGGTACCATGGAAAGCAACCTCAGATATTTTTTGGAAAAATAAAACAAATATTTTTATATGAACAAAATTAACATTTAAAAAATAAAAGATATTGAATTACTAAAAAGTTAAAAAAAATTTATGAACAGGCAGATAGTTTGAAATTTAAAAGTTAAATGAATGACAAGTGGGCCATAATAGCATTTAAAAGGACTAAAATTGTCTAAATTATCAAATTTAATTTAGAAACTACACAAACAGGTGATTTTATGGGGGACAGGTACTTTCTAGTTGTTCTGGCTGTGATAAATAGATAAATCATTTACAAATAAATCAAAAAGTATGGGATCATATGGCAGTGTTCATTCTAGAAAGAGGCTGTTGATCCTTTATTTTGCCAAAAGGCACCATATTGTAAAGGCCATAGTGGGCCACATTTGAAATTAGATTTCAAATGCAAGTTCAAAATATTTGATAGCATTGTCATATATAAAAGCTACATTATATGAAACTTTTAAATACTTCATTACAAAAGCTTTTATAACACTACAAGTCACATCAAACATTAGATGTATGCAAAATTATTGATGTTATTCAACTTGTTATTATTAGAAATGAACCCATCTGAAAAAATCCTAGAATGAACACTCATGGTTATCACTGTTTACACATAATGGAACATTTTTCAAAGAAAAATGCATTATGTGTGACTAAACCAACTTTGTAAATTGTAATAATGTTGAATGTCTCATTTCATGTAAAATTAAAACATAACAATATCTTTAATACACTAGGAATTAGATATCATCAGACATTTATGAATGTTTCATTTTATATAGAATTAAAAAATCAACACATATCAATATCCTTAACATACTGGAAATTATATACCATTACACATTTATGAATTGAATGCTTCTCTTGATACTGAATACCTACTTTTTCACCACATGAAATGCTTTTCATGCACCCTTGTCTGAAGTGTAGCATACAGGTCAAAATCTTACTATGTCAGAAAGTTTGCCAGTTCTCTTGTTGAGGGGTGTGTTTTACCTCGGGGATGAAGCCTAACTATTTTGAGCTAATTCCCGTACGAAAAGTATGACACGTACTCCGGCTGGACTCCAACCGTACTTTTATTTAAAAGTCCAGCTGGACTTTTTTCCATTACCATTTATGGAAAGTCCAGCTGGACTTTCGCGAATCTAGCCGGAAAACGGCTTGAAATATTTAAATGAGCAGGACTTTTTTCAAAAAGTCCAGCTGGACTTTTCAACCGTACTTTTTAAAAGTACGGCTGGACTTTTCAACCGTACTTTTTGAAAAAAGTCCAGCTGGACTTTTGCGAATCTAGCCGGAAAACGGCTTGAAATATTTAAATGAGCAGGACTATTTTCAAAAAGTACGGCTGGACTTTTCAACCGTACTTTTTGAAAAAAGTCCAGCTGGACTTTCGCCAATATAGCTGGCTTGAAATATTTAAATGAGCATGACTATTTTTAAAAGTCCAGCTGGATTTTTTAAAAGTACGGCTGGACTTTTCAACCGTACTTTTTGAAAAAAGTCTGGTTGGACAAACCCTTACTTCATTCCTTGAAGACCATGATTTAGTTTTTTCAGTAACCCAGCCTTTCAGGAACAGCTCACATGTACATTTGTACATTGAGATGTGATGGCCTAACAGATTAAGTAATACAAAAACTGACAATAATTAGGTATAAATGGATAAGTATATTTATTTAATATTTCAAAATTAACAGACATGTTAAAGTTTAAACATGGCTCTAAATCCAGTAGTCCTGTAGATATAGGATAATAAGGTTTTACTGTAAAGTTCTTTTTTGAATACATATACTTCATTATCTTCGTCTTCTGGTAAGTGAAGTTTTTGAGTTAAAATTATCCTGTCCTGTTGTGTAGTCTGAAAATAACAATAATAAAATAATCTTTAATTTGAAAGAATGATATTAGGCATAATTTGACTATGATCCCTATTGTTGCAGCAATGAGTGAATTTAAATTTTACATGAAATATTCATACACCAAACATAAAAATAAAAGTAATTAAAATGTCTTTCAAAAGGAAATAAATACATTTATAAAAAAATATTATGCAGTTAAAATCAAGAAAAAAACAACATTGGTTTCTTTATATCCCTCTGCTTAATTTAAATTTTGACTAAACAGTCTTAATAATTATGACAGGGTAAACTAATTTTTAACATTATTTTGAAAATAATTTTAGTTTACATTTAAAATAAAAATATGTTTTTGGAATAATTGTTATATAGAACAATATTTCATCAGATCATATAAATAGAAAAAAATACTAGGATAATTTAAACATTACCCCCCCACCCCCCCCAATCTTAAATCTTCGTTCAAAATGGCAGCAAATCAACATAAAATTGAAATTATAAATTAAAAAAACTTACCATGCATGTATCTTTATAAATATTCCATATTCCTTCTGTCTTGCAATTCAAATGCTCCATCTTTTATTTAAGATTCTTTTTACTTTTTGAAAATACAACTGAAGTACTGCTCTCAAAATATAACATACACAGCCATACATTTTTTTTTTAATTTTGAAAATTTTCCTGAAGCCCAGATATAACAGCATGAAGTAGTGACCTCAAAAAGTGACCATTAAGATGTCTTTACATAATTGTCAACTGATGATAAGATTCACTCAACCTTAAAAGATTTATTGCCTCTGTGTCCTGGTTTAAAGATGTTTAGTGGTAAATTTCAATTTCTGTGTAATTGGATTTATAATGCTTTACTGAAGACTTCAGGTGGACATTGAAGGTTACTTTAAAATTGAAAGAAATATACAATTTGTTACTGTTCCAATTTGTATCAGAGAGAGAGAGAGAGAGAGAGTCAATCCTTACTTGGACATGGATTGGTATGTTTGCTTTTTATTTTTATATCACCAATATCAAATAAAATGAGCAGTGGTCAAACAGTGTGAAATTATTAATTAATATTACATTGATGTAATTACATTTCAAAGACAAGTCAACTCATGATCATGTATGAATTTCTCATTTCACCCAATTTTAGTATTATACAAATACATGTAAATAATAACATACATTATACATATACAGCTGAACCTGTTTAAAAAGGACATCAATGGTTATTAAATAACTATCTTAATAGATCAGTATTTCTGCTTATTAAATGCTAAAATCTGAAAGTCAAAATGTCTGGTTGCTTACAAGTCAAAAGTATGTTTTGGTGAAATTTTTCTAAGTCAAAAGTACGGTTCAGTTAAATTTCTTCTAAGTCAAAAGTACGGCTTGGTTATAGAATAAAAAGTTTAAGTATGAAAGTCCTGCTGAAATCTTATTCTAAGTTAAAAAGTACGGCTGGACTTTTATCCAAAAGTTCCCAGTCAAAAAGTCCAGCCGTACTTTAGAAAAAGTCCAGCTGGAAAAACATTGAAAAAGTACGTGTCCGTCTCTAGTCCGACCAGACTTTTAAAAGTCCAGCCGGAGTACGGCTGGAGTACGTCTCGAGTCCAGCCGGAGTACGGTTCAATTTTTCGTACGGGAGGGGCAAGCTCATTTCATAAAAGAATTTGTAACAGTAATAAATGGCTTAAATGTGTAAACATTAAGGGACCCAGACTGGATTTTAGAAGTCATTGGCTACTTGGCCCCTGCTTATCTTCATCCCTGTACCTAGTTTCCCCCTTAATCTCATTTACCTGATTATAATTGAAATCATCTTGAATGGAGTGTGTTTACCAACCAATCAATTCTAAATTTAACTGATAAATCAATAAATCTGGAATAGGCCTGTGTGTTACAATTATTTGAATTCTTTCAAACTAATAATGCCCATTTGGATACACTGTGTCATGAATTTCGAATTCACTGCATTTGCATAAACTTATTTCTTAATGTTATTATCAAACCAGTTCCCATGAATTTTCCTGAAAGGTGATATTTATTTATCAGAATTTTACAATTTTACAGAAATTACTGAAATTCCTAAATATTTTACAGATCTGTATTTAATCATTATAATATGGAGTTAAATTTTTAACCAAGTCAAATGAAATCCACATGATTGGTTTTCACTTTTCCTATTTCCTACTTCCACAAAGTCTATTTTAAATGTTATTTGTGCTATGTAAGTTGACTTAAAACTTTTAATGAAGCAAAATAATCAACTTTTCATGTCTAAATTGTACTAAAATAATAATGCCGGGGTTATTGGCATCAGAACAGAAACAAAAATTTAAATAATAAAGACCAATTGTGGTGACTCTGGCTAAACTAACATGGGAGATGTTTCCTCATTTTGGGAAATATTTCATAAAGAAAAATCTAGTCTAACCCTCTTTAATGATGTTAGCTTATTTATCCAATGATATGTACTGATATGACAGACAGGTCCTGTTTATATTTTGCCAGCAAAGCAAAATTAGTTGGTAATTTTCAGTAATTCTGAGTCCCTAACTAGCCCTACATGAGCAGGTTGCACTGTACACTGTATTGGTACAGATCCCGAGTCCATATGGGTAAAATTAGTACACATCCGTATCTAATGTGTTCGACAGCCATGCAGATCGATCATACATGACAAATAAGGCAAAAAGCTTGACTATTTTGTCCAAAATACACGATGACATTTTCTGCATGCTAAAATTGTGATCGAAGCGGGACGAATGCTAATCAAATATGTCCGACTGGAAGTAGTTCCAAAAATTGGCAGATTAGACGAGAAATGAGGTGAAAATACAATATTTTTAAGGAAAAACTTACTTTATTTCAACAAAAATATCTCCACAGCGTCTTTCGATTATCAAATTTATACATTGCATACAATAAGGAAGCTGTCTTAGCATTTTTTCTGTGTCAAATTAGCCGGAAAGGGGGCGGCCCATGATCAAGAATCCGGCAATGTCATCGATTTTTTCGACATTTGAAACTGGTACGTTTTTTGTGTAAAGAAAATTATTTGACAAATTATACATCAAAATAACCGTGAGAAAAAGTTCTTTCCGTTCATGTAAAAACATCTTTGGTGCATGAGGAACTGCGTACACAGAATGATATTTTTTAAAGTTTCAATTTTCAATTTTTCGCCAGTGCCTAACATTCAATTACGATTTAAATTGTTAAATTCTCACCGACTTTGATAAAAATCGTCTTTAATGACTTACTTTTGTCCCCAAAAAACGATAAAATACTACAAATAGTATTAAAAACTCGCAGTGAAATAAATATTATGTAATTTTACCGCCTCGAGTGAATTCAAATTTTTGACAATTTTTTCACTTTGTCTGCGCGTGAAATTTTGTTTGATGAATCAATGCGCTGGCCGGGTTGGCTATCCTACTGCAGTGACTAGTGGAAGTTTATTAACACTTGGCCTAGTGCCAATTAGATTTTTTGTCAGATGTCGTCCTTGATTCCAATTAAATTGCAAAATTGTAGCACTAAAAAAAAACATGAAATAAAATTACATCTTCTCGTGCAAAATAACAACTACTTGGTGCAAGTACATAAATAACTAGTATGGCGACACCTTAAGGGGTTTCGCGGGAAAGAATGGAACAATCTAGAGGATTCCCATTGTATTCCAATACACATGCCTGTACAAAAAGTTTTCCAGACAATTAACCATTTCAGTTTACTTTTGCATCTGTGACCTTGACCTTTCAATCAATGACCTTCATCTTTACAGCAAAATGACCGTTGTATCAATACCTACAATATTCCAATATACATGCCTTTATAAAAAGTTTAAAGTTTTCCAGATAATTAACAATTTACATATTTTTTGTACCTATGGCCTTGACCTATGAACTCATGACCTTCATTTACATTTCAAAATGAATGTTGTACAAATATACAAATGCCTACAACAATCCAATAAACATGCCTATATACAAATGTATGTATAAAAAATGATAATTCCAGATAATTAACCATTTCGATTTTCTGTTGTATCTATGACCTTGACCTTTGAACTCATGACCTTCATTTACATATCAAAATGACATATTGTGTACATGGGGTGTCCAGGTTAGGTTGGTACTCGTATCTACAGTACTTGCCTGTCAAAATGACAAATGTTTAAAACAGACCTGGTGATGTCTTGATATAAGTAAAATATTCTGTACTAGGAAAAAACTCATTCAATCAATAAATTAAGGTGTGGGGGATTGTGCTTAACAGGTGACCAGGTAGCTCAAATCCAAAGCATTCTGTTAGTATGGGAAGGTCCCAGATTCAAAGTACACGTATAGGTTTTCCATGTGCATTTGTCTCAGAGTCTCTTTTCCATTTCATAGGTATTAACTACTAAGCAACCATTACCCCATTAAATGATTAAGGCCATGTTGGTTTAATAGATCTTAGTGTGAGAAAGGTTGTTGGTTTGCTTTCCAAAGGTCTTCGGTTTTCTCTTGGCACTCCAGTTTCCTCCACCATTTACGATATAAGTGAAAATACTCTTGACTTAAGTAAAATTAAAAAAACCTGGTTTCGACTTCTTGTCAGTGGTGACCTTGTCACATGGTTTCGACTTCTTGTCAGCTGTGACCTCGTCCGCTTATGATCTTCTGTGCCTATAACTACAGGATCGTCTGATCCCTTCTCTGATGAATTGCATCCAAAAAAGTCAGATATTTTGCATTTTCGTGTGGTCATGTTCGATGACACGACAACTTAGTAACCGTTGCTATCGAGCATGATCAGAGAAACGTTTACATTATCTTATTAGAAACCTTCTAAGTTTCAAGCCTATGTATGATTAAGACTTGAAAATCACAATGACCGTACTAAAAAGTGTATTTCATGACATCTGTAGCGATTAATTTTGAGCGCGACAATTTACGCATTTGTTAAAAAAATGTGCAAGATTATTTGAAACAATGCGTGAATCACGCAATTGCGTGTCCTAGATTCGACACTGTCAGTAGGTCATGGCATGTACTTTCAAAATCCTCAAAAGTGAATAGAAGGTGATAAAAGTTTGTCTGATTCCCAATTTTTTTTTTCTGAAATCATGTTTAAATACATCATACAATTATTTTTAAATGGTGTTTTAATGGCCTAGTCAAGATTCTTGGACTTATACCAAGGTGATCACTTAAGGAACGGTGGAGGAAGGGTCAACTACAGAGTGCCTGTAGAAAACCAATTGCCGACAAATATCTTTCTCAAAGTAACATCTGTTTCAAGTGTGATTTGCACCTAGATAGTCAAAGTTATCCTTCAGCAATTCAGTTGACAAACTTGTACAGGAAATATTAAACATTTATTGCTTTTGAAGTGTTGATGGCAACAAATCATATTTCCTGAGGGCAGTCTCTCTCCCTGTCATTTCTTCACTCATTGGGCAAGTGTAAGTATGTTGAAACCGATTCTGAATAAAAAAAATCATATTGTGACTTTATGGTGTGTTCCGAAGACGTGGGATACTTTTTCAGAGGGATACACAATGTTTTTTCCACCCCTCACATGATCCAATAAAAACACAGTTCATATAGTATTTTTTAAAATAAGTATAATAATATAAGTTTTCATAATAATTGTTTTCTAGTTTTTCTCATGACAAAGACATACGTTAAACTGTGCAATAATTCTGATATGTGGCATCTCCCAAGATATAAAAGAGTTATATTTGAATTTTAAATTTACATCGAAATCCGAAGGAAGGCACTGAGCAGAAGTCCTTCTGTCAAATATTATAATAATCACTCAGGGTAGGCTTGACCCTTTTGACTTCCAATCTCGATGCAATTACAACTATTCAAATGGATATGCTTTAAACGTGTAGTAATACTAGAATCACTATTATGATGTACTAAAATGAAAAATATTATCAACGAGGGACAATGTTTCACAAAATCAGCTCAATAACCCTTTTAGTATATAGCAAAATAAATTTTGTTTACTTCCGTCAAGTATTTCATCTAAAAATACCATTTTGTTGTACTAGTTCGTGTAAATGGATGTAAGAACTAGTGCAATATGACAACAACACAGTGATGACGTAGACAACAATCGTTTTTCATAAACGACAGCATCATGTGAGTGAGTAATGGTGTTTAACATCCCAGTCAAGAATATTTCACTTATATCGAGACGTTACAGCGTCATGTGACAAAGCGTGCAGTATGAAACAATTGATTCAGGAAACCTCTGACAGGAACAAAGTTAGCATGCAATATCGTATTTAGTGCACGCTAACACCTCAGAATTTATCATTTAAACTTTAATTTCTACGTGAAGCATATATTGCTATATAATAATGTGAAATATTGTCCCTTGTTGACTCAAAATTCGCACTCGCTAACTGATAGTGTCCCCAGTTGACTCGACTTTTGCACTCGCAAGCTCGTGCAAATGTCGAGTCAACTCGGGACAATATATAGCCGAGCTTTCTACACGTTTTCGCCCCCGAGCCAAATACGACCTTTATTCACCGTCAATGACCATGTATTTACTTTATCCTGCAACAGATACGTCCTAAAATTATAATTGTAACTGCGTGTTATCCATCTGTTTGACTTGTTTGTTTACACTTCAAGCGCAAGGATACAAATGTTTTCGTGACGTCACGCTACCCCATCACACCCGTACTTGTCATTTTCGCTCAGTTCGATGTTCAAGCACATATAGTTCTCAATTATTTATTTTAAGTCATATTTATGTAACTACGTGTCAATCTTTTTTAAAATAAAATATTAAAATATTTATGAATTTATTGATCAGGTTTATTATACTGTGTTTTGTTTACATTGAAAATAGGGTTCATTTGGGTCAAAGGTTACGTCAAATGTTGAATGGAAAAAGTAGTGCCATAACTGTGACGTCACAGTTAGCGTGTGGCTTTATTGGGTCAGTGACCGAATAAAGATATGGTTTATTCGGCAGGCTTTATGATGTCAATGTACACGTTAGTTGCAGGATAAATAACATTATCAGTTCAATTACCCTATAATCTAATATGGGAAAAAGTGTCAAGAAAAAGAAATGAATATTCTAGAACAACATTGCGGTTTTACATTCTATTTCGGAATCCCACAATGAACTGATTCTAGAATGAGAAAATTTGTTTTTCTAAGATCAGCCGGTTTTCTCCAAAGTCTCTGGATTCCTCTACCATTCTTTCATTGATTGATCGGATTGAATAAGTCTTGCCGCCAAGTCTAGATTATTTCACTTTAATATGAATTGGCCACCTGTAATCTATAACTTGGTATCTTTATGCAGCTGCTGTACACAGCCTTTTGGCCTCTCGACTATTCGTTAGGTAAAAACATTGATTCAGTAAACACGACTAGTCACACATGTATTGAAGTGTTTTGGAGAGAAAATTGTGAAATTGTCTAACTATGGAGTTAGTCAAAGAGAGACTATCAGGAGAATGAGCAGAGAGGATAACATTCGTATATCAACACTGTCAGTGAAAACCGAGAAGGTGTTGAAAGTCGTGTATTGGAGCCAGGTATCTGATGATGACAGCAGATTAACAGATTGAATTAGGATTATGAGTTTATGACACCTGAGGCTGATGTTATGTAAAATTAATAATTAAATTAAAGGAACTGTGATGGTAGTAGGCCAATTTTCTTTTGTTTTAAACTCCCGCTCCATGATAATGCCCACTCCATAAGTGGGAGGTCTTAGGTTCGATCCCTGTCTGGGTCTGACCCAAGACTTGAAAGTGGGTAGCGACTGTTCTTTTGCCAAGCACTCGGCATTACGAAATTAAAGACACGGTTCTTTCGGATGGGAACTTAAAATAAACAAAGTCCCATGTCATGATGGGCTTGGCTAGCTAAAGAACCATGCTGTATGATGCCATAATCGCAACACATTGGCAAAATTTCTGCACCTTTGCCTATAGCCGATGTCGTCTCGATATAAGTGAAATATTATTGACTGGGACGTTAAACACCATTACTCAACTCAACTTCATGATAATGCCATTAATGGAACATAAAAGATTCAGAAAATTATGAAAATAATCAGGTACTTCACCGTCCTGGCATTAATTTTATTTACATTTTTGTCATTTATTTTTATTATTGATTTATTTAAAAAATAGTTTGAACTTAAAGCCTTGTCATTATGGAATGAGCTGTATCTAAGTTTGTATTATGATACGCTAATTTGGAAGTTTAACCAACTGTATAATCTTTGGACCAATATCACAACAGATATTGTATTCTAAAGCCAGTCTTTCATTGCCATTGGTGTAGATCTTAAACAAATGGGGAGGGTATCATACATTGAGATTTGTTTATTATTTTATTTTTACAGTGTTAAAATTAAGTTTTAACTTGTGAGTTCTATCGTTACCAGCTAGTGTATACCAGTACCCAGTCAGTGGATTTACTGTTATGGGGGGGGGGGGGTAAAATATATTTTAAAATCCATACATTACTTCCATTTTTGTCACGATCGGCGATACCATTTTTGTTATTTAAAAATCTGAATGTTGAGTAAATATATGCACATACCTTCTGCAGTGTATTTTCGTGGTTTTTGTCACTACCGAACAAACGTGTGTGATCATTAGTTTTTGTGACCTTGACTGATTGTGTTTACATGTGTCAACTGGTTCGGGAGCAGTCATTTTCTGTACTTGAAAAGCTATAATTTTAGATTGGCCATGATATTGGTATAGTAATACGCAAAATAATTTTAACAAAAATAAACTTTTACGCAAATAAATTACCTCAAGTTTTCGCCTCTTCTGTAAAGTTTTGGGCCGGCGCCATGCTGGATTCTTTCGTTGTAAACCCCCCCCCCCCTCCCCTGTCTCGTTAGCGTCTGTTTGAGCTGCTCAAATCTAGGCACTGCATCTGGAATCAACCACATCGATTATGTTGACATCATCAGTCTGCTGGTTGTGTACGAACACCTCCATCTTAAAGTGCTTGACGCATTGATTTCGGCACAACTCATCAACAAATCTTTGTCGTCCGCTTTGGCCACCTGAAGTGGAGTTACAGTTGAAGGCAGCACGATAAACCATGGTTTTCCGCTATTGAAAACTTGTGTCTTTTGTCCATAATGAGTTAAAACATTCTATTTAGTTTCTTACGGCATATAACACTTCATAATAACATCTAATAACGCCACATTCCCCATCGTAACTGTTTGTCAAACATGGCTTCTTGAAGGTATTTCGAGATGCTGACCGCTGATTGGATAATTATAATGATATGCATAAACAGAAATCAGATTTCGCTCGTGCAACCTCGCGGTCTTTTTTGGGAAATAGAAATTTAAACGGTAGCCAAGTTTGGATTTAAACATGATTTCTGTTTATTTCCTAAATGTTGTGTTATTTCAAAAAACACGCTACCGGTTCCATGTTTGACATGACCGACAAGTAGTTCCCATCATTCCACAACTTTTGAACACATTGTTCATGATTCCAATGACGTAATTACAAAACGACAGCCAATTTTGGTTTTTAGCTGTTATACGTATTATAACTGTAAAATCAAAAATTGTGTTATTTAAAAAAACACGCTACCGGTTCCACATCTGACATGACCGACAAGTAGTTCCCATCATTCCACAACTTTTGAACACATTGTTTATGATTCCAATGACGTAATTAGAAAACGACAGCCAATTTTGGTTTTAGCTGTTATATGTATTATAACTGTAAAACCGAAAATTGTGTTATTTCAAAAAACATGCTACCAGTTCCACATCTGACATGACCGACAAGTAGTTCCCATCATTCCACAACTTTTCAACACATTGTTCATGATTTCAATGACGTAATTACAAAACGGTAGCCAAGTTTGGATTTAAACATGATTTCTGTTTATTTCCTAAATGTCGTGTTATTTAAAAAAACACGCTACCGGTTCCACATCTGACATTGAGGACAGTTAGTACCCATCATTCCACAACTTTTGAACACATTGTTCATGATTCCAATGACGTAATTACAAAACGACAGCCAATTTTGGTTTTAGCTGTTATATGTATTACTGTATAAGTACTTATATTAGCGTGTATTATATTTGGCGCTCCCGAGGGTATCAAACATTTAGCGTGTATAAATATTGGCGCTGTCACCGTGTCCTCTTAGACAGGTGAGCTAATATAAATTAAATCTTGTTGGTCAAGTCTTAACAGTTATCACCTTTACTACATAGAACAAACACACGTGACTCAGGTGTATTAATGAATTTATCCACATGACTGATTTTGAATTGCAGTAGATATAATGAATTCACGTTCTAATATATTAGATTAAGTTTGTCAGCCAAGATGTTAAGATATCTGACACCGGTGAAAAATTTACCAGACCCCTCACAAGAGACAACGCCTGAAAAAAGAGCGTTAATTGACAGCGTAAATAAGTATTTGTCTAAATCTACGGGAGCTGCTAAAGAAAGAGGGGAGAGTACAATTCTTACTCACCTGAAATCAGATGTGAAATCGGACAAAGTGCTTTGGAAAATGGTGTTATGAAAACTGCACGGAAATTTAGTACAAAGTTGGATGTAATGGTATCAGAAAGTACTGTTCGTAACATTAGACGTTCTTATCTTCGGGAACGCAGCAAAACATTGCAACAAAAATTAAAACTGTTACCAAAAGGTGATCAAGGGAGGCCAGTTTTATTGGGCAAATATGATTCTATGGTGTCTGATTACGTCAAAAAAATGAGAGATGCAGGTGGTGTAATCAATTCTCAGATCGCAATGGGCATAGCTAAAGGAATAGTCATCCATCATGACAAAACTTTGCTTTCTGACAACGGTGGTTGGATAGAAATTAATAAATCTTGGGCTCAATCATTTTTACGTAGAATTGGTTTTACTAAGCGCAAAGGTACGAAAAATGTAAAGACTTTGCCGTCCGACTTTGAAGAAAAAAAATCTAAATTTCAAAATGAAATTACCGGTGTTGTTAAACGACATGGAATTCCAGATGAACTTATTTTGAATTATGACGAGACTGGAGTTAATAATCATCCCCGTAGGGAATGGACTATGGAACAATGCGGAGCTAAACAAGTTCCTATTACTGGACTCAAGGATAAACGACAAATCACAGCTGTAATGTGTGGTACTCAAGCAGGAGATTTGTTACCACCGCAGATCCTTTACGAAGGAAAAACTGATGCATGTCATGCAAAATATAAATTCCCGGTGATTGGGACATCCATCACAGCGACAATCACTGGTCAAACTCAGATACACAGGAGCGGTAAGTCTGATCTATTTATTAATGTCAATGAGAGAGATAGAGAGAGAGAGAGAGAGAGAGAGAGAGAGTACAATGTTTCCGTCCCCTTGATCCTCCTTGATTGACAATAAGGCCACGTGTTTCCGTGTGCAAAACTCTGTAACTTTATTGTCATTGGCTGAAATTTTACAAACTGCCACACCTACTTATTAACTGGTATTGATTGACATGGAGATATATTAGCTTGCTGTAACTTTATTGTCATTGGCTGAAATTTTACAAACTGCCACACCTATCATTAAGTGGTATTGATTGACATGGAGGTATATTAGCTTGCTAGTTTATTGATAAATTGTCACGCCTATTCATATTGATTGATTCGCTCCTGTTGATTGATAACGACAATTATTACCCGTAATTGTCACCTGGCCAAATGAATCAAAATGGTTTTATTTTATATTTTGTAGTTATGTCCAGAGAATTATTGTTCCGTATGTAAAGGAGCAAAGGAAATTACAAAGGCTCCCGAAAACACAGAAAGCACTAGTTTTGTTTGATGTTTTCAAGGCCCACCAGAGTGAAAAAGTTTTAAACGCACTTAAGAGGCAAATATTGTTGTTTTGTTTGTGCCAGCCAACTGTACTGATCAATTACAACCAATGGACCAACATGTTAATAAATCATTTAAGGATATGTTGAAGTCGGAGTTTCAATCTTGGTATTCCGATAAAGTAGTCAATGGATAAAAACGGATCGGAAGTCGAAGATATTATTAAGTCTATCGATCTTAGGATGTCAGCTGTTAAACATGTTCACGCTGCTTGGCTTGTCCGTGTGTTCACTAACTTAGCAAACGTTCAGATATAATTCTAGAAAGTTTCTCAAGTGCTTGCATTACTCAAGCATTCACAAACGGACGCGAGTAAAGTTTATCATATTGTTTATCTAACAAAGTTTATCTAACTGGTCGGGATTTTTACCGAGTTTTAATCAATGACGCATGACACAGTTTTTTACCATATGCGAGTTTTAATGACTTCTATGAGACAATTTTTAGTACTAATAATATGTTTTATTAAATAGATTAGAATAGAATGTTTACTGAATAAATAAATAAATAAAACGTGTGTAGTTGTCAGTGATTGTGGTTGATGAGCATAGTCGGCCGTCTGGCGTCTTTCGTCAGTTCGTCTGTATTATTGCTGATGGGTATTAAATTTGGTGTTGAGAAATATTGACTGGTATTAATGTTGGAGTGTATTAATATTGGCGGAAATTATTTTACCGCCAAAAGCGCCAATATTAATACACAGCCAAAATAAATACTTATACAGTATATATGTGAAACCAAAAATTGTGTTATTTCAAAAAACATGCTACCGGTTCCACATCTGACATGGCCGACAAGTAGTTCCCATCATTCCACAACTTTTCAACACATTGTTCATGATTTCAATGACGTAATTACAAAACGGTAGCCAAGTTTGGATTTAAACATGATTTCTGTTTATTTCCTAAATGTTGTGTTATTTCAAAAAACACGCTACCGGTTCCACATTTGACATGACCGACAAGTAGTTCCCATCATTCCACAACTTTTGAACACATTGTTCATGATTCCAATGACGTAATTACAAAACGACAGCCAATTTTGGTTTTTAGCTGTTATATGTATTATAACTGTAAAATCAAAAATTGTGTTATTTCAAAAAACACGCTACCGGTTCCACATCTGACATGACCGACAAGTAGTTTCCATCATTCCACAACTTTTGAACACATTGTTTATGATTCCAATGACGTAATTAGAAACGACAGCCAATTTTGGTTTTATCTGTTATATGTATTATAACTGTAAAACCGAAAATGTGTTATTTCAAAAACGCTACCAGTTCCACATCTGACATGACCGACAAGTAGTTCCCATCATTCCACAACTTTTCAACACATTGTTCATGATTTCAATGACGTGATTACAAAACGGTAGCCAAGTTTGGATTTAAACATGATTTCTGTTTATTTCCTAAATGTTGTGTTATTTCAAAAAACACGCTATCGGTTCCACGTTTGACATGACCGACAAGTAGTTCCCATCATTCCACAACTTTTGAACACATTGTTCATGATTCCAATGATGTAATTACAAAACTGTAGCCAAGTTTGGATTTAAACATGATTTCTGTTTATTTCCTAAATGTCGTGTTATTTCAAAAAACACGCTACCGGTTCCACATCTGACATTGAGGACAGTTAGTACCCATCATTCCACAACTTTTGAACACATTGTTCATGATTCCAATGACGTAATTACAAACGACAGCCAATTTTGGTTTTAGCTGTTTATGTATTATATATGTAAAACCAAAAATTGTGTTATTTCAAAAAACATGCTACCGGTTCCACATCTGACATGGCCGACAAGTAGTTCCCATCATTCCACAACTTTTCAACACATTGTTCATGATTTCAATGACGTAATTACAAAACGGTAGCCAAGTTTGGATTTAAACATGATTTCTGTTTATTTCCTAAATGTTGTGTTATTTCAAAAAACACGCTACCGGTTCCACATTTGACATGACCGACAAGTAGTTCCCATCATTCCACAACTTTTGAACACATTGTTCATGATTCCAATGACGTAATTACAAAACGACAGCCAATTTTGGTTTTAGCTGTTATATGTATTATATATGTAAAACCAAAAATTGTGTTATTTCAAAAAACACGCTACCGGTTCCACATCTGACATGACCGACAAGTAGTTCCCATCATTCTACAACTTTTGAACACATTGTTCATGATTCCAATGAGGTAATTACAAAACGACAGCCAATTTTGGTTTTAGCTGTTATATGTATTATATATGTAAACCAAAAATTGTGTTATTTCAAAAAACACGCTACCGGTTCCACATCTGACATGACCGACAAGTAGTTCCCATCATTCCACAACTTTTGAACACATTGTTCATGATTCGAATGACGTAATTACAAAACGACAGCCAATTTTGGTTTTAGCTGTTATATGTATTATATGTAAAACCAAAAATTGTGTCATTTCAAAAAACACGCTACCGGTTCCACATCTGACATGACCGACAAGTAGTTCCCATCATTCCACAACTTTTCAACACAATGTTCATGATTTCAATGACGTGATTACAAAACGGTAGCCAAGTTTGGATTTAAACATGATTTCTGTTTATTTCCTAAATGTCGTGTTATTTAAAAAAACATGCTACCTGTTCCACGTTTGACATGACCGACAAGTAGTTCCCATCATTCCACAACTTTTGAACACATTGTTCATGATTCGAATGACGTAATTACAAAACGACAGCCAATTTTGGTTTTAGCTGTTATATGTATTATATATGTAAAACCAAAAATTGTGTCATTTCAAAAAACACGCTACCGGTTCCACATCTGACATGACCGACAAGTAGTTCCCATCATTCCACAACTTTTCAACACAATGTTCATGATTTCAATGACGTGATTACAAAACGGTAGCCAAGTTTGGATTTAAACATGATTTCTGTTTATTTCCTAAATGTCGTGTTATTTCAAAAAACACGCTACCGGTTCCACATCTGACATTGAGGACAGTTAGTACCCATCATTCCACAACTTTTGAACACATTGTTCATGATTCCAATGACGTAATTACAAAACGACAGCCAATTTTGGTTTTAGCTGTTATATGTATTATATATGTAAAACCAAAAATTGTGTTATTTCAAAAAACATGCTACCGGTTCCACATCTGACATGGCCGACAAGTAGTTCCCATCATTCCACAACTTTTCAACACATTGTTCATGATTTCAATGACGTAATTACAAAACGGTAGCCAAGTTTGGATTTAAACATGATTTCTGTTTATTTCCTAAATGTTGTGTTATTTCAAAAAACACGCTACCGGTTCCACATTTGACATGACCGACAAGTAGTTCCCATCATTCCACAACTTTTGAACACATTGTTCATGTTTCCAATGACGTAATTACAAACGACAGCCAATTTTGGTTTTTAGCTGTTATATGTATTATAACTGTAAAATCAAAAATTGTGTTATTTCAAAAAACACGCTACCGGTTCCACATCTGACATGACCGACAAGTAGTTCCCATTATTCCACAACTTTTGAACACATTGTTCATGATTTCAATGACGTAATTACAAAACGACAGCCAATTTTGGTTTTAGCTGTTATATGTATTATAACTGTAAAACCAAAAATTGTGTTATTTAAAAAAACACGCTACCGGTTCCACATTTGACATGACCGACAAGTAGTTATCATCATTCCACAACTTTTCATCACATTCTTCATGATTCCAATGACGTAATTACAAAACGACAGCCAATTTTGGTTTTAGCTGTTATATGTATTATATATGTAAAACGAAAAATTGTGTTATTTCAAAAAACACGCTACCGGTTCCACATCTGACATGACCGACAAGTAGTTCCCATCATTCCATAACTTTTGAACACATTGTTCATGATTCCAATGACCTAATTACAAAACGGTAGCCAAGTTTGGATTTAAACATGATTTCTGTTTATTTCCTAAATGTTGTGTTATTTCAAAAAACACGCTACCGGTTCCACATCTGACATGACCGACAAGTAGTTCCCATCATTCCACAACTTTTGAACACATTGTTTATGATTCCAATGACGTAATTAGAAAACGACAGCCAATTTTGGTTTTAGCTGTTATATGTATTATAACTGTAAAACCAAAAATTGTGTTATTTCAAAAAAACATGCTACCGGTTCCACATCTGACATGACCGACAAGTAGTTCCCATCATTCCACAACTTTTCAACATTGTTTCATGATTTCAATGACGTGATTACAAAACGGTAGCCAAGTTTGGATTTAAACATGATTGTTGTTTATTTCCTAAATGTTGTGTTATTTCAAAAACACGCTACCAGTTCACGTTTGACATGACCGACAAGTAGTTCCCATCATTCACAACTTTTGAACACATTGTTCATGATTCCAATGACGTAATTACAAAACGAAAGCCAATTTTGGTTTTAGCTGTTATATGTATTATACTGTAAACCAAAAATTGTTATTTTCAAAAACACGCTACCGGTTCCACATCTGACATGACCGACAAGTAGTTCCCATCATTCCACAACTTTTGAACACATTGTTCATGATTCCAATGACGTAATTACAAAAGGACAGTCATTTTGGTTTTAGCTGTTATATGTATTATATATGTAAAACAAAAATTGTGTTATTTCAAAAAACACGCTACCGTTCCACATCTGACATGACCGACAAGTAGTTCCCATCATTCCACAACTTTTGAACACATTGTTCATGATTCCAATGATGTAATTACAAAACTGTAGCCAAGTTTGGATTTAAACATGATTTCTGTTTATTTCCTAATGTCGTGTTATTTCAAAAAACACCTACCGGTTCCACATCTGACATTGAGACAGTTAGTACCCAATTCCACAACTTTTGAACACATTGTTCATGATTCCAATGACTAATTACAAAACGACAGCCAATTTGGTTTTAGCTGTTATATGTATTATATGTAAAACCAAAAATTGTGTTATTTCAAAAAACATGCTACCGGTTCCACATCTGACATGGCCGACAAGTAGTTCCCATCATTCCACAACTTTTCAACACATTGTTCATGATTTCATGACGTAATTACAAAACGGTAGCCAAGTTTGGATTTTAAACATGATTTCTGTTTATTTCCTAAATGTTGTGTTATTTCAAAAACACGCTACCGGTTCCACATTTGACATGACCGACAAGTAGTTCCCATCATTCCACAACTTTTGAACACATTGTTCATGATTCCAATGACGTAATTACAAAACGACAGCCAATTTTGGTTTTAGCTGTTATATGTATTATATATGTAAAACCAAAAATTGTGTTATTTCAAAAACACGCTACCGGTTCACATCTGACATGACCGACAAGTAGTTTCCCATCATTCTACAACTTTTGAACCAATTGTTCATGATTCCAATGAGGTAATTACAAAACGACAGCCAATTTTGGTTTTAGCTGTTATATGTATTATATATGTAAAACCAAAAATTGTGTTATTTCAAAAAACACGCTACCGGTTCCACATCTGACATGACCGACAAGTAGTTCCCATCATTCCACAACTTTTGAACACATTGTTCATGATTCGAATGACGTAATTACAAAACGACAGCCAATTTTGGTTTTGCTGTTATATGTATTATTATGTAAAACCAAAAAATTGTGTCATTTCAAAAAACACGCTACCGGTTCCACATCTGCATGACCGACAAGTAGTTCCCATCATTCCACAACTTTCAACACAATGTTCATGATTTCAATGACGTGATTACAAAACGGTAGCCAAGTTTGGATTTAAACATGATTCTGTTATTTCCTAAATGTCGTGTTATTTAAAAAACATGCTACCTGTTCCACGTTTGACATGACCGACAAGTAGTTTCCATCATTCCACAACTTTTGAACACATTGTTCATGATCGAATGACGTAATTACAAAACGACAGCCAATTTTGGTTTTAGCTGTTATATGTATTATATATGTAAAACCAAAATTGTGTCATTTCAAAAAACACGCTACCGGTTCCACATCTGACATGACCGACAAGTAGTTCCCATCATTCCACAACTTTTCAACACAATGTTCATGATTTCAATGACGTGATTACAAAACGGTAGCCAAGTTTGGATTTAAACATGATTTCTGTTTATTTCCTAAATGTCGTGTTATTCAAAAAACACGCTACCGTTCCACTGACATTGAGGACAGTTAGTACCCATCATTCCACAACTTTTGAACACATTGTTCATGATTCCAATGACGTAATTACAAAACGACAGCCAATTTTGTTTTAGCTGTATATGTATTATATAGTAAAACCAAAAATTGTGTTATTTCAAAAAACATGCTACCGGTTCCACATCTGACATGGCCGACAAGTAGTTCCCATCATTCCACAACTTTTCAAACACATTGTTCATGATTTCAATGACGTAATTACAAAACGGTAGCCAAGTTTGGATTTAAACATGATTTCTGTTTTATTTCCTAAATGTTGTGTTATTTCAAAAAACACGCTACCGGTTCCACATTTGACATGACCACAAGTAGTTCCATCATTCCACAACTTTTGAACACATTGTTCATGATTCCAATGACGTAATTACAAACGCAGCCAATTTGGTTTTAGCTGTTATAGTATTATAACTGTAAAATCAAAATGTGTTATTTCAAAAAACACTACCGTTTCCACATCTGACATGACCGACAAGTAGTTCCCATTATTCCACCTTTTGAACACATTGTTCATGATTTCAATGACGTAATTACAAAACGACAGCCATTTTGGTTTTAGCTGTTATATGTATTATAACTGTAAAACCAAAAATTGTGTTATTTAAAAAAACACGCTACCGGTTCCACATTTGACATGACCGACAAGTAGTTATCATCATTCCACAACTTTTTCATCATTCTTCATGATTCCAATGACGTAATTACAAAACGACAGCCAATTTTGGTTTTAGCTGTTATATGTATTATATATGTAAAACGAAAAATTGTGTTATTTCAAAAAACACGCTACCGGTTCCACATCTGACATGACCGACAAGTAGTTCCCATCATTCCATAACTTTTGAACACATTGTTCATGATTCCAATGACCTAATTACAAAACGGTAGCCAAGTTTGGATTTAAACATGATTTCTGTTTATTTCCTAAATGTTGTGTTATTTCAAAAAACACGCTACCGGTTCCACATCTGACATGACCGACAAGTAGTTCCCATCATTCCACAACTTTTGAACACATTGTTTATGATTCCAATGACTAATTAGAAAACGACAGCCAATTTTGGTTTTAGCTGTTATATGTTTATAACTGTAAAACAAAATTGTGTTATTTCAAAAAACATGCTACCGGTTCCACATCTGACATGACCGACAAGTAGTTCCCATCATTCACAACTTTCAACACATTGTTCATGATTTCAATGACGTGATTACAAAACGGTAGCCAAGTTTGGATTTAAACATGATTGTTGTTTATTTCCTAAATGTTGTGTTATTTCAAAAACACGCTACCAGTTCCACGTTTGACATGACCGACAAGTAGTTCCCATCATTCCACAACTTTTGAACACATTGTTCATGATTCCAATGACGTAATTACAAAACGAAAGCCAATTTGGTTTTTAGCTGTTATATGTATTAAACTGTAAACCAAAAATTGTGTTATTTCAAAAAACACTCTACCGGTTCCACATCTGACATGACCGACAGTAGTTCCCATCATTCCACAACTTTTTGACACATTGTTCATGATTCCAATGACGTAATTACAAAAGCAGCCATTTTGGTTTTAGCTGTTATATGTAATTATATATGTAAACCAAAAATTGTGTTATTTCAAAAACACGCTACCGGTTCCACATCTGACATGACCGACAAGTAGTTCCCATCATTCCACAACTTTTGAACACATTGTTCATGATTCCATGATGTAATTACAAAACTGTAGCCAAGTTTGGATTTAAACATGATTTCTGTTTATTTCCTAATGTCGTGTTATTTCAAAAAACACGCTACCGGTTTCCACATCTGACATTGAGGACAGTTAGTACCCATCATCCACAACTTTGACACATTGTTCATGATTCCAATGACGTAATTACAAAACGACAGCCAATTTTGGTTTTAGCTGTTATACGTTTATATGTAAACCAAAAATTGTGTTATTTCAAAAAACATGCTACCGGTTCCACATCTGACATGGACCAGTAGTTCCCATCATTCCACAACTTTTCAACACATTGTTCATGATTTCAATGACGTAATTACAAAACGGTAGCCAGTTTTGGATTTAAACATGATTTCTGTTTATTTCCCTAAATGTTGTGTTAGTTCAAAAAACACGCTACCGGTTCCACATTTGACATGACCGACAAGTAGTTCCCATCATTCCACAACTTTTGAACACATTGTTCATTATCCAATGACGTAATTACAAACGACAGCCAATTTGGTTTTAGCTGTTATGTATATATATGTAAAACCAAAAATGTGTTATTTCAAAAACATGCTACCGGTTTCCACATCTGACATGGCCGACAAGTAGTTCCCATCATTCCACAACTTTCAAACACATTGTTCATGATTTTCAATGACGTAATTACAAAAAACGGTAGCCAGTTTGGATTTAAACATGATTTCTGTTTTATTTCCTAAATGTTGTTGTTATTTCAAAAACCGCTACCGGTTCCACATTTGACATGACCGACAAGTAGTTCCCATCATTCCACAACTTTTGAACACATTGTTCATGTTTCCAATGACGATATTACAAACGACAGCCAATTTTGGTTTTTAGCTGTTATATGTATTATAACTGTAAAATCAAAAATTGTGTTATTTCAAAAACACGCTACCGGTTCCACATCTGACATGACCGACAAGTAGTTCCCATTATTCACAACTTTTGAACACATTGTTCATGATTTCAATGACGTAATTACAAAACGACAGCCAATTTTGGTTTTAGCTGTTATATGTATTATACTGTAAAACCAAAAATTGTGTTTTTAAAAAAACACGCTACCGGTTCACATTTGACATGACGACAAGTAGTATTCTTCATCCAAACTTTCATCACATTCTTCATGATTCCAATGACGTAATTACAAAACGACAGCCAATTTTGGTTTTAGCTGTTTAATGTATTATTATGTAAACGAAAAATTGTGTTATTTCAAAAACACGCTACCGGTTCCATCTGACATGACCGACAAGTA